>OY720451.1:12782239-13347239 GCA_963082715.1 Harpalus rubripes
TTATTTATTTTTTCAGTTCGCACTTCAGTACGAGGTAAGATTAGTTCATTTTCCCCCTAAAAAGAAAGCGCCTCTATTTGGACGTTAATATTTTAATTTGTCTTTTAGGTACCGATATTTTAAATTACAAATAACTACCTATTTGTAACAAAAATAACATGAACCACGCAAATTGTAAATCTCATATGTCATATTTAATTTTAGCAAAAACCATTAACAGTATCTGTGTATGTGTTAAAAAAATAATTGTATGCCACTCGACAACAAAGACATTATATCTATTCATGGAAATTAGTACACTCGCCTAACACCTGGTGCAGAAATTATTCGCTTGTACCGTAAATAACTATTTTCTTAGTAATAAGTGTGTATCTTTGATTAATCAGCTATTAATAAGTCTTATTGTTAGAATCTAATTTTAATTCCTGTGCTTGTACTTTTACATATTTGTATACAATTTACTGAAATACTAAAATAATATGTAATTTAAAAAAATATTGATAATAGGCTACTTGCGTGGTACTGAAAATTTGATATCTATCACCAAATATGTAAAGTTGAAAACGTATGTAAAAATATAAATTTTCCTTGACGTCATTATTTTGAACTGGAGAGAGGGATGTATATTTAAGAATGTAACCTGTAGATGGCGAGCGAGTGCGAGTTTTAATTTGATTTTGACATTAGTTCATTTTTCTGTCACTGTCTTTCTTCTTTATTATTTACAATTTGCGTGGTTTCTGTTACTTTTTTACGTATTTCGATTTGTTAATCAGGATTTTGAAGGATTTTAACTTAGTTTATACTCGTACAAGATTAAAATGACAAATGAAAATATTAACATCCAGATTATTTTTCAAACATCAAACAGATGTTCTGTCATGTTTAAATTACCCGCACATGCCGTTGCTATTGGACGTACCGATGTTATTGCTTTACGGCCATTCATTGGTTCGGCGTAATTCTACGTCATACATGGTGGTAATTTAAATATTAAAATTTCTTAATTTTTTTCTGGCCAATTAATGAAAATTTTGCCAAAGGAAAAAATATGGGTAGCAAGTTTTTATCGTCTTCAAAAATATTAAATAAAAAATCTGATGTGAATACCACACGGCTTCCTTGTACGCAAGACTTAATATGAAGTATAGACTCAATTATAAAATTGCATGTATTTGACGTAATTTGACATTAACATTTATTTTTTATTTTTTTGTTATTTTTGTCCTAAGTTTCATTATACAAAAACCAAAAAGTATATAAGTTTTAAATTTACATATCTCGCTTATACAAAGGGCTAATTTAATAATACTTGATGTGCTACACGCAGAATTTAATTCTCTAAAACTCTTAATTGAAGCATTTATTTCTAAAATCAAAATGAAACCATTGAAGAAAAACTGTTAACAATTTCAGGTAATATATCACTTCCGGTTAGCCTGTTTTAGCCAAAATCTGGTATGTTATTCCAATTGATATAAAAGTCTTATATACCAAATTTGTTAAGTTTTGGATTATATTTCAATATAGTTTTTCATTAAAATCTATTATAGGCTTCAAATAAAGTACCATTTCTTGAAATTATGTAATGACCAAAAAGGGAGGTGCACAACTAGATGTTATAGAAGTCCTAAATACAAAATTTCAACTTTCTGCGGCTTACCGTTTTTGAGTTATGCGAGATACGTAGGTACGTACGTACGTACAGATGTCACGACGAAATTAGTCAGAATGGATTCAGGGATGGGCAAAATAGATATTTCCATTGAAATTTGAAAACCGAAATTTTTCCCGAATATAATACTTCCTTTACTTTGTACAAAGGAAGTAAAAAATGGCACGCAAGTAGTCCATTGTTATTTAATTTGTATTTTCTTTCTTGGTTATGCAGACATTCCAAAAATCATTCCCATCTAATGGGTGATTGGAAGAAAATAAAAATTGTTGCAATAATTATAAATCACGGTAGTTGTTCCTCTTCCTGCTTCAATTAATTACAGAAAATGTTCACTCACTATCGTTAGTGAGTGCGCTTATCAGAAGATGATTATTAAAAGCCGTGTAATAAACAAGGTAAATAGTGACAGTGTTGAACACGTCCCATACCATGTTCTGTACTTCGGCATGTAAACTGCGATTAACACTATCGCTAACATCCTTATTAATTTGCATTATGTAAATATCTCTGATTTATTGGCCAATAAAACCACTTGCACAATACTTTATTTCCGCTGATATTGGTAGGCGATAGGAAGACTACGAGAATATGACATGTTTCGCTGCACGTTCACACGACGAAAAGATTTTTCGTTGGCTCCTATTAATTTATCAAATAGTTTTTAATAGCATATCAAGTTTTATAAACGTTTAAAGAGTCACATACCCATCAAACAGCAGAAATACGATAACACCCTTAAGGTTATTTTTACACATTCACCAGCATAAATTTCAGCCCATATGCTTAATAAATCAGCTGTTAGTGGTTTATATTTATTTGAAATCGTCACTAAGTGCACAAAGATTGTCACTAAATTACAAAAATCGGCACTAAAGTAATCCATTATACGACTATTTTATGCAAATGCAGTGTTGCCAACCTTATGATAATTATTCTACGCATGTACGATGTACAATAGTAAATTTTAGTGATGCACGCGAGACGATACGAGACGAGAAATATAAAATATCAATCTCGTCTCGTTTTCAGATCTTTAATCTCGTTCTCGTTCTAGCACATTTTTGTGGGTCTCGTCTCGTTCTCGAATGAGAGTCTCGCGAGAGTTTCGCTGTAAACACAAGCGCTTGCGCAATACGTATTTCCATGACAGTAACTACAACAGACAAGTTCGCTCCATCCAATCAATATGAACATACGTTTATTCATTCACGGTCACCAGAAAATGTGATGTTACTAAATAATTTAATTTGCCTCTAGAATAACTAATTTATTACAAAATCATGCTTTCTAAACTTTTTCAATACGGACATCTGTTAATGCATTTCTATCATCGGTAAAACTAATTAATTAAATCTTTTTTTTTCACTAAAAGTAAATTTTATCGTTAAATATATGCCATTTAGTTATAAAAAAAAACCACTACATTGAGAAATGACGGAAACCTACCACTCCGCTACGCACCGTGTTGGTTACCATCATTTTCATGAGCGGCAAGTACTGGGATGAAGGAGGGGCTGAAATGTTGCAAAAAAAAACTACTTCTGTTAGACACAAAATAGATTTTTCTCTTTATTTTGCATTTCTTCATTCTGAACCCATACCAATCGACTCTAGATAGAGTCAAATATATATAATGGATTCATAAGAACATTCACGTGTTCTATACACGAATTAGTGTTGATTACACCCTTTGTAAATCATTCTCCGGTCCGAGATGCGAGAGTACCCTCGCCTCGTCGTGCACCACTAGTAAATTTATATGTAAAATGAGAAAAATATGTACAAAAAGAACGAACTAAATAATTCCGATAAATAAGTTTGAGATAAAACACATAAATTTGAGTGTTCTTTACAATACTTTCAATGTCCGAGATTAGCAACATTGAGTGTAAGACTGACAGATATGTAAACATAACACATAACCTATAAAAATAAATATTCCTTTTATATTTCACAAATTTTCGATTTAACTAAAATTTAATATGTTCCTCGGCACTGAAGTTCTTTTTTATCACTCATGGATTATTTTTCTCGGCCCTGTGGGCCTCGGCAAATAAATTGCGCATTTGTGATAAAAAAAAACTTCAGTGCTCCATACATAAATACCTAATTATTTCTGGTTTATTTGTGTTTCTGTAATTCGTGAATTTTTTTACCGAAAAGGGATGTTCACAATATAGTTAAAAATAAAATATATTTTTTATAATCGATTTATATATATTTTTTATTGAATTTATAATCGGTTATATTGAGTGCATGCACTTGATCACGCTATTCTCATTAATTATTATTGAACATTATGACGTATTTCCTGTACCTAGAATAATAGTCGGCTTCTTTTTGAAACCTAATAGGGCAGTATGTTTATATTTGAGATTATAAATACCTAATATTTATTAATAATTCATACTTCATTGTGTTTAATACTTATTTAGATGGAATCTAATGTGGGTGATAGAATTTATAATTTAATTCCAAATTTACCTTGTTGTCATATAAAGTCAATGAAATTTAAACTTGACAAACTTCTACTAAGATAAATTTATCGCCTTCTTTTGTCGTGTAATACCGCACTAAATAAAAATAAAAACAAGTCCATAAACACGCTGTATACTGTGGATTAAATGAAATCTGTTTATTTCTGCAAAAACTAGCAATTTAAATTATTAACACTTGCGGAAATAATTTGAAGAACTATGTTATTGAATATAAAATGCACTTCTTCAAGGTGATGTTTGCATTTTATAAAATAATTATATAAAATTATTGTTCATAATTCATTCATGGTTCAAATTATGTACTGAAATATATTTCATATTTTACATATATAAGTAAAACAGATTAAGTTGTTAAGTCATTTCTTCATTCTTAAGATCTAGGGAATACCTCCCGCAATTTATTTTTAATTAATTACAATATTTAATACCTACTAACTAACACTGGCAATTGTATTAAATTCCTTTGCATATAATATAACTATTGTTTAAATATTGAATGTATTAGCAATATTTCCAAAGCTCACCAAAAGAGTTGTTAATAACTCATTCGAGTGCTGTACGATTTTTTTAAAGGTTGGTCACTATTAATGTCAAAATATATCTATACTCTATCCGTTTTAACTATAGAGCGTTGGGTGAGATAGGACCTAAGATTCTAGCCCTCTGATTGGTTCAAACGTAAACCGAGTTTACACAGTAAAATAATTGACGCTAAATTTAAATTTGCTTGACAACTGTATCAATTATTTTGACGTCTGACAAAATAAATAAAAGTCAACAAAGTCAATAGTACACGATTTATTACATATTATTAATTTCTGTTTGTTAAGTATATTATTGTTCTTTTCGTTTATATAATTTTTATAGTGTTTTGGCGTTATATTTCATATTACATAGTTTTCGTTGTGCGCGTTTTCTTAGTTTTTAGTTAGTAATTCGTTAGTTTTGTTATTAATTTCTTCGTTAATATTATGAATAAAAATAGATAGATATGTACGTACAAGACAAAATTACTGAAAAAATGTCAATTAGAAATATTTTTTTAAATCCAGGAATGGCGCCAAAATTTGAATTCTTTATTTAATACATGTAAAAACGGTCGCGCTCGAAACGCCATCTAGTCTATAGTTAAAACGGATAGAGTATAGTGTTAAATCTTGATAAATAAACGAACAAAACGATTAAAAATATTATATTTATATAATTTTAAATTTAAAAGTAAGAATAAGAAGCAAAAGAAGAAATATAGTAATAAAATTAGAAAGAAATTATTTATTCATAGTTGGTGTTACAAAAATAAGGAGTTCCAAAAGGAAAAAAAAAATCAGACTAGCAGTCTTTGATGAAATTATATATTTCATGCCAACGCATATGAAAAGCAATGAAGTTATCTGCAAGTAATATTATATCAGACGGCTCACAAATGACCTTGAATAGTCATCTTTCGTGAATAATAGTTTATAATGAAACATACAAACAATATATGTATACAAATGAGGAATAATATAATATTTAGAATGCAAATATTCTTCTTTCTTTACCTCATTTGTATATATTTTTTGTATGTTTCATTATAGTGCCCTGTTGAAGGCTAATGTTTTAGCCGAAACGTTGGCATGGAATAAATAATTTCATTAAAGACTGCTAGTCCGATTATTTTTTCCTTTGGAACCCCTCATCCATTCTACAGTCGACCATCGCTCAAGTTTTACAAAAATAAGGTTAGAATTTGAATTTTCCAATGTCACATTAGTATCACCAACTGACACAAAATTCTCTAAATTTTGAAACTACGATTTTTTATTTAAAATGGCATAAAAGGTTCAAAATAGAAAAAATAGTATATTAAGTATTAAGAACGGTAAGGCCAGTTTACCGATCGAAGACAATATTCGCTTAGTCTCCAATGTTGTCTGAGATCGGTAATTTCTTACCGTTCGTGATGCCTATACTATTTTTTGCACGATCGACACACAAAATTTAAAAGAAAAATACGGTTTGAAAATTGTTTTGACATATTAAAAAATATTAGTTGTCATTTTTGAAGTAAGCTTTCATTTTTGTTTTTATTTATTTACCGTCTCGCCTCTTGAACAGTAAGTGAAGCACATCACTTACCGACGTGAATCACATCACTTACCGTTCAGTAATTTGTAAATAAGACCTACTGTCTTGGAAACACTATCGGTAAACGTAAAAAATAACCCGATCATGCAAAAAATAGTATAAATAATTCATATCATAATTGTAGATTATTTTGTTTGAAGGATTGGTCCACTCCGCTTTGCGTCGTGACCCAAACTTCCTTCTCACAAAATAAAATAACAATTATGCCATTCGTTCTTCAATATACTATTTTAATTATAAACATATGGAAATTGATTTACTGATCATGTATTTTATAAATACATATTTTAATATACAGAGCAGATTGGCACATCCAACTATGGGTAATATGCCGTGATGATATATTTATTTGTATTTTAATATTTTCTTCTTAAAACACTATCAATTTGAAATGATGCTTACCTTTGGTGGCGATAGGTAAAGAATTGAATTTTAAAAATTGTCTATTTCGTTTCTATTGGCTAATAGCATTGACATGTTATTAAACGTTTAAAATCAAGGTAATATAATGCAAAGGATTGGCGTTCATTATACGATAATGATTATCCATACAAATTGCTGCATCGTACGAATTTGGTTCGGAGCCTAATTTTGTAGAGAAGTCACCCATGATTCACCGTTCAGTGGCATTATGATGCAACTTGGTAGTCATTTGGTTTCACTTTCAAAAATGTCATCTCCATTATTTCAATTCGAATATCCATCTGCTCTGCAATTGGTCTGCACCTTTCTACTGTTTTCCATAATACATATCATTTGCGTTCAATTATTTATTCTTGTGAGTAATAAACTATTCTGTTATTCTAATTAGTTACATGCATGCACAATTCCAAATTTGTCGATTTTGTTTTTTCGCAATTATATTAAAAATAATAACCCAATTACACACTTATGTTAATTATGTCGTCGTTGCAATTTTCAACAGATATTTTAAATAATTGCAAGAAAAAGTCACGTTCACCTTGAGCCTTCCCACAGAGACTTATAGAAGACATTTGTTGTTCATTCTATGATTGCTAACATAAAAGAAGATAACTATTTAATTCGCGATTGGATGCGATACGTAAATGATGTGAATGATACTTGATTTGCGCCCATAAAGAAAGGCCGCTACTTTCAAATATTAAACAAAGTGTTTATTTGATTGTAGATTCATATTACATGAATTTCAAATAATGTAGGGTCTGATATAAGACGATTTCCTGTTGTTACATTCATTTATTTAAGATTAGCACCTATCTAGGGCCGACACTAGCGATCAGATACCTTTGATACTTCGAAGGGGCAACATCCTTAGTTAAAATATGTGACAAACGCTTTGAGAAATTTTATTGTTATTTATTGAAACATTTACATAAGGTGTCCTCTAAACTTATGTGATAATAAATCCAGTTTCACAATTTCAATTCGACAGATTTTTTTTATATTTTGTCTCATTTACCACTGCACGATGTTAATATCTATTTTCCAGATCTTCGGAAACATTCTTGGGCGGAACTGTTGTTCATTTTGGTCTTCGCAGCCATTATTGTATACTTTTCTGCTAAGAATTCTCCAAAAGTCCTCAATCAACTGCGCCTAAGAAACATTTCGAAATTTATGCTCTTCCTCTGTTTTCTATAAAATGTTGATTCCTTAATTTTAATTTATTTGTGACCAAATTTCTGCTGACATTCATGTTTGAAATTCTAAATCGACGAGCTAATTTACGCGACGTCGTTCTTATTTTGTCTTGAGCATTTTGAATGAGTGTGTTGATTCGATTTGACGGCTTTAGTTGGGGCTTCCACTTTTGGTTAAATGAATGCATACTCACCTTCTTCACATTCCCGTATAGTTCTATACACAATCGTCTGTCCAATATTTTGATCCCCAAAAACGTTAACAATATCCTATTTCTTCAGTGGACAATGTGATCATTCTTTCAAACAGACTCTGTCCTGGTTTATGAATGGTTCAAAACTAGAGCCAGGAGAAATTCGAGGGAAATTGATTCAGGTTAGAACATCTAATATTTCAAGCAGAGATTTACGCAATAAACCTTTGTGCTCGAATAAACGTAAATAAAGGTTTCAAAGGAGCAACAATCTACAAAATATCTGGCAATCAGTCATTAGGTGTCTTCACTTCGGAGTCAAAGTTAGTCTGAAATTGCAAGGACATTTTTCTAGAGTTGGCCAAACTCTACCACATTACATTATAGAAAGCAAGTGAGTTCGCTAAAATGGGACCCAAATTAACAATTTTTGAGCGTAAACCTTCTTGTGGACTCTTGAAAGCCATATAAAGAAAGATATCAAAATTTGGGAGGAGTCAGCCATAGCTTCATACTGGATGACATTCCGGGTGTTAGTCAGAAGAAATTCACTTCACTCTAGTCGATAAAGACCAAGCTGCTATTAGCTATAGAACAATCCAGAACACGTGACCATTCAAAGGTCCAATTTGGCGGCAGTGGGCAAACAATGAGCTGTCATATATATTTCACATGTTAAATGTCAGAACTTTAGTTGTGTTAAACTTTGATTTCTGGGCGATTTTTGTAAATATTATAGTATATAACGATTCAGGAAGTATCAACAATAGTTATTTATTTGCGCTGTTCATTCCTTGTTTTGCTGTTGCGTGTTTTAAGTAATACATAATTGTCAGTAAACCTATGTGATCATATGTAAATGGACAGTATAGTGATGCACGCGAGGCGAGACGAGACGAGAAATATAAAATATCGATCTCGTCTCGGATTTTCGGTTTCGGATCTGTAATCTCGATCTCGCTCACGTTCTCGCACATTTTTTTGTGTGTTGTCTCGTTCTCACGCGAGAGTCTCACGAGAGTCTCGCTGTAAAAATAAGCGCATGCGCACTACGTATTTACCTCGGTATTTACGTATCAGTTGAACTACAAAAGACAAGTTCGCACCAATCGTTTCGTCTTCCTTGTATCTACAGTCGTATAACTATAATAAAGAGACGAAACACTAAATTTTAGTCACCAAATTATTTCAATACGATCATCTGTTAATATATTCTGTCAATTAAACATTAAAAAACTTATTTTTTGTAACTAAAAGTTTCTATACTTTATCATTAACTATATGCCACTATTTAAGTAAGATCTACTCATAAAAAAGCGCTACACTGGGAACCCGCTGGCAACCAATCACTCCGCTTCACTCCGTGTTTCGCGTTTTATCCATTCGATAAAATTAAATGGTCGAACTAATTTTCACATCTTAACATTCTTTGGTTGATAAAACGCTTCATAAAACAAATAAATAACTTTTGTTAATACTTACAGAATCGATATATTTTTTAATATTTATAAAAATCGCCAAAAAATCAAAGTTTATTACAAGCATTTAACATGTGAAATACATATGACAGTTCAATGTTTGCCCTCTGCCGCCATATTGGAACGAAGTGTGACGTAGTGCCATATTGGCAAAATTAACTTTAAACTTATGACCGCTCATTGTCTTCTGAATTACCATTGGTACTTTGTCTATTAATATTTTTACAAAATTGGAAGCATATTACGTTACACCTGACATTGGTATTATATGTAACTTGCAAAACATAAATAGTTTTTGATAATAATTTTATTTCAATTTCTAATTTGTTTTTCTATGAAAAGTGTAGGAGTTTGGTTTTTATGAATTGTATTGTTTTTATATCTTGTCTGTGTTACTTTTAACCTCGTTTTAGTTATCTGTTTTTGCGAATATCGTGCGATGTTAGATGAAGTCGTCAACTTTTCTCACATTTTCCACACATCGTAAAATTTTATTTGCTCCTATTGAGAAACTTTATGGAACTATATTTCTGTGTTATAGACTTATATCGTTATACGAGTATATGTTGTGATAACAAGGGTTTCAAGATAACTTGTATTAAAAGATGGTGAACATAAAAAACAGATAAAAACAGATTCTTCTTCTACCGATAGATGAGGTTTTAATTTCTTAGAAAATATACTGTACCTATTTCATATAAGTAATAAGCAGTGATATATATTTATATTTTTTTGGACTAGTATTAATCTGATAATATGTACCTTTTTCTAAAATTCATTTGAAGTTATAAACCTATGAGTATAATAATTGAATTCCGTTATAATTTTTATTCAGATTTGTTTTATTAACAATATTTTTTTCTGTTTCAGGTAAGCATCTTTTATTTCGTATTTAATGGTAATGGTAAGTTATATTTACAACTACTATAATATTATACAAGGGAAAGAAATGTATATTTTTTCTCAATGTAGCTACAATTCATTTATTTAAGAAATTTGTAGTCTTTGAGATTCATTCCTTGACAACACAGACTTTAGTAGTAAATAAAATTGAATTATTTCAAATTTTATTTCGAGAATTTTGAGTTCTATGTTGTTCTTTTCGAAAAAAGAATAGCCGACGAATTGGAAGTTGTACAATGAAGCCTCCAACCTATATTTGACAATGGGCCCGTCCAAGACTTCGACTTTTTAGAAATTACATGTCGCATATGAATTTTGAATATAAATAAATGAAAACGAAATAAAAATTGTTATATATTTTGTATTTTTATACCTATAATAATGTAATTAAAGTTTTTAGTTTAATATGATCGCCATGTTGTGACTTCAGCGTCATTACAGTCGTCCAGTTACCCTGTGAAAAAGTCATTATACAGTGGACCATGCATACTTTTCTCATAAATTCGCGGTTGGCTTTACACATACTCTAACATATACATATTTAATATATCCGAGTAATTTTTTATTAAGATCAAAAGAAAATTTAATTATTAAATAAATTTATATTATAATTTATGTTTTAATGATTGTAATCTCAATACCTGTCATTGTTGTAATCATTTAGTAAATAGGAATGTAAATGTTGGATTACTCTTTTTATCATGAACTATGCTTTGATTATTGTAATCAATACTGTCATTGTTGTATTTAATTATAAACAGAAAATAGTTTAAATACTATTTTAATTATAATAATGGCACTTGGTGAGTATAATAACCTTCAATATTATATTAAAGAAAGTCTTAAAGTCATATTAATTAAAGTGAATGATTAACCTGATTATGAAAACGAGCAAAAATGATTAATTTTACTTACCTTTTATTTATGTATAATATGTATTTTGGAAGTTTTTCATAAATTATCATTTAACACTACTCCTATTCGCAATCGAAATTAACGAGAGAGGCGCTGATTTTCGAAACAAGATGGCCGCCATACGATGGGTTTGACATATAACAGGTCACATTGTTTACTGTGTTTTGTTGATTGTATTCACAAACCGGGTTTAAAAACTTATTTATATGAAGGTGCTAAGTTAAAATATTTAATTATTAATTACTACACTACACTCAGCTGTCACTTATTCAATATGGCGCTTGTATGATTGCTTTTCGTAGTAGTACTGATTTGCGTCACTAGAGGGAAAATTTTATCTACGATTGCGAATACCTATTCATGTAAGTAAATCAAAAAAATATATATATTTTGAAATGATATAATAACTATCTCGTTTAATTATTACCATTAGCTCTAAAGATTTTTGATCACAGTTTTTAATGGATATGTATTTTTATTCTTGCAACATTTATTGTATATTTTATTACCATTATTAATGATAACGTATGTCCGTTCTCTCTATTTATGACGGAGTGACGCTAACGTCACAACTTTCGCGCCAAATCTTTAATAATTATTTTAGGCGTTATTAAGCATAATTTCAAAAAAACAAAATACGGAATTACTATTTTTAAATTCTTCGTTACATATAAAAAATTCAAAAAAAGTTGGACGGGCCTCGTGATGCACGACGAGGCGAGAGTACTCTCGCATCTTGTCTCGTCTCGTTGCATTATGCGAGACGAGAACGAGAGCGAGATTGCAGTTTAAAATTCGAGGCGAGATCGATATAACAACTGCGAGAAATCTCGCGAGGTTCTCGCGAGAGTCTCGCAATAAAATGTATTTGTAGCTTTATAGCTTTGATGCATAAATTCAATGAAAAATGCACCGTACAAGGAGTGGAATCAACGCTAATTCATGCATAGAACAAGTACATGTGAAAATTTTATGAATTCACTATATTTTTTTGAATCTATCTAGAGTCGATTCGATTAGTATCGCTCCCAGAGCGAGGAAATGCAAAAATAAAGACAAAATCGGTATTACATCCAATACAACTATTTTTCTCCAATATTTCATCCCCTAATTTACTTCATTTAAAACCTCGGTTAATAAAAAAAACTATTGTTGCCCCTGATTTAATCTTATTTAAATAGTGGCATATATTTAATGAAAAATATTAGGTACTTTTTGTTACAAAAAATAATTTTTTAATGTTTAATTCGTTTTACTGATGACAGAATGTGTTAACAGATGTTTAGAGATCACAATTTGAAGATAAATTGGATATTTTAGAGGTAAATTAAATTATTTACTAACTTATCACATTTTCTGGTGACCGTAAATGAATAAACATTGTGTTCGTATTGAAATAATTTGGTGACCAGAATTTAGTGTTTCGTCTCTTTATTATAGTTATACGATTCCAAATACATGGAAGACGGTGCTATTGGTGCGAACTTGTCTCTTGTAGTTAAACAGTTACGTAAATACGTAGTGCGCAAGCGCTTATTTTTATAGCGAGACTCGTGCGAGAACGAGATGAGACCCAAAAAAATGTGCGAGAACGAGAGCGAGATTATAGATCCGAAAACGAGACGAGATCGATATTTTATATTTCTCGTCTCGTCTTGCCTCGCGTGCATCACTAGACGGGCCCATTGCACTGTGAAAAGAACCTAAACTCTCTCGGGTTTAATTTGATATATTTTCTCTATAGAGGCAATGGCTCGTACCACGATCTTTTTTTTAACCAAAGCTCTGTTTTAAGAAATGTCAAATTTCATTATTTACTAGGTAATACCTAATAATAAATAATATTAAATTTATCAAAACATGAATTTAAAGCAGAACATATTTTGTATTCAAAAAAATATATTTTAAAAAAATGTTCTTTAAACATAACGGTGAAATAAATATTGAAATTTGAATTTGACATTTCTTAAAACAGCGTTTTAATCAAAACCGTGATTGTGGTCGGAGTACAAGTCAAAATGTTTTTCTTCTATCATGATTTTGACATGAGACGTATCGATTTTTGATAAAGAAATCTTTTAATTCATTTTGTATTCAAATATGTAGTAAATTAGAAAATTAGTTCCGTTAATATATAGGAAGAATATATACATTTCTCAAATTTATTTGAATATAACATCTATTTAAATTCTCTTTTATTTAAATTAATGAGCCATAATTATGTTATTAAACAGTATTTTATGACTAACAAATAATTTATATTTGCTCCCATTTTTATTATGTATTTCCGTGTGGAGTAATTTGTTATTTTTTTACAATTTATTGTGATCCTGTGTAGGTTTTTGATTTAAAGTTTATTAAAATAAAAAAATAAAATAAAAAACTGGTCGACTCACGATTTTATGATTAAACTAATAGATATTACAACGAAGGATATCAGTAGACTAATAGTTTAGTTACCAAAATCTTAAGACAAGGTCAAATATTTATTGGAGCGCGTTGGATGTGAATTATTAACTGTTTTATTTTGCTACCGACATTTATTTTTTTACCGGGGATTACTTAATATTTACAGCAAAAAAAGACGAATCGTACCACAAGATATTAATCATTAAATTATAGCAGCTATTTAATATTCATGAAGATAAATTATTTCTATTCACTTTTTATGTTGTTATGATTTGCATCTTTTAAATACTGTAACATTTAAAGGTCTTTTGTAATATAAACAATGTGCAACACAAAAGTGATATCTTTTCTATACATTTTTCGGCATTATATAATCACTGGCACTAGATTAAAAGTGAAAATGTATTTTTTAAGATTTTTTGTATATGTTCTGAAATCTGAATGTAAAACAATACAATTTTTTTATTTTCTATCAAATGACAACGCGTTTATGAAAAACAATGTGCATCGCCATTCTTTAGTACCTACATAAGAGAGTGCCCTAAAGACGTTCAAACCAAAATCAGATTAATACCGGAAGTTATTCGTAAAATTTAAACTGCAAAATTTACACTTTCCCTTATAGTTTAATGTCGGGATAACACAGTGGTAGAATGCTAGTCTCTGAACTAAGAAGTCAGGGATTCGAATCCGGGTCAAGTCGGGAATTTTTCTCTCGATTTTTCTCGACTGGCCTTGAATTTATGCACTCTCGTTACCTTTCCAAGTTGGGATATAATGGGGCCTTATGAAATTGACGTCACACAACACATTCTACCCTCCAGTACTTCATGTCTTTAGAAAAAGACGACAGGTTCGAAGAAAGAGATAGTTTTGTATTACCAAGGCGTCTCTTCTCTTCTCAATGTATTGTCCTAATCCGATTTGATATTTGTTGTTTTATTTTGCGGTTGTATTTGACGTATCTATGAGTAATCAGTTTTGCTATAATAATGAAGATAAATTCTAAAAATAATAATAATACCGATACACAAAATTATCCAACACATTTAAATACTGTTTTAGAGGTCGTGGTAGTACTTTGGTATCTCTTTCTTCGAGCTTGTCGTCTTTGACGTAATGGTTACTTCAGTGCTCAGTAGATAGCAACAGTAATATTCTAAAATCATAAGTCCCCATTAACTTTTAACTATCGGGCACCGGCTAGGGGATGTAACAAGAGCCTGCGCTAGGGGCTGGCAGCACACAAGATAGTAACGAAAACTTCGTGGCAAAGTAAAATAAAAGTAGTGTGTGATGTCATAAAAGTCACCCTAGGGACATATTTTGTTCGAGTTCATATCCCGAAATTACGTACATACATCTCTTATAGTTGCCGTGCTGGACGCGTTTTTTTTTATTTTTGTTTTTTGGCACATCTTTTGTAGTCAATGGGCTATATGACCATTGTCGAATTGAAGGAAATAAAATATAAAAATTAAAAATTAACCATTGTGACTACCAATAATAATGATAAAAACTATATATTATCTTATAATTTCACGGAAATTAGTATTTGAAATTATAATTTATATAACGGAGCCATATATCTGACGTCACGTAGGAGAATGAGAGAGCAATTTACAAAGCTAAAAGTGGAAATTTAATGAACCGAATTTTTTACCTAATGATATCAAATAAATGTTGTCAATGATAAATTAATCAAAATTATTAATGAAACAGTGTATAAGATATCAATACATATATGCAATTCTTAGAATAAAATAAAAATATTTTGATATTACACAACAGATTGTTTTGGTGTAAAATTGCATTGAAATGTCAATGTCATATATGACATTGACACTTCATCATATGACATTGACCTCCAAACTATATGACTCATATGGTTTTCGAAGGCTGTTTACATACATCATTTTAAAAATGTAACCTGGGTTCTTAAAAGCAGATTCCAGTAATTGGCCAAATGTAGATTATTCTGTGATTGATGATTTTTATCGAATGAGTTTTAATTCTCCTAAGTGACGTCACATATCCCCTCTCCAAAATTTTATAATTGTTTTTCTCCGGAATTAACAATAATGATTTAAAAAATATGGGTATTTTTATTTTTTGTAAAGAATCATAAAATGGAGGAAAAAAATTGGTCCTATAGCCCATAGTAAAAAAATTGTATGCAACCTGTAAAATGTCGTTTATTGCTCTCGTGTCATAAATAACTATTAACAATTGTTGTTTGTTTATAAACTTCATTATTTAATGCTATTATCTTCATCTTCTATTAGATTTCATTTCATAAATCAAAATCTATAATTGTATTTCCTAGAAATCTTATATCAATTTTCTTCTTAATTAAAAATCCATAGCATTGCACTTGATATTCATAAATCTGTGTCACAAGCAGTAAATGATACAATTTATCTGTAAGTATATTACGCGATTACACTCATACATGCAATATATTGACATAAAGCCTTGCCCCAACTATACGTATATATTTCTTATGAATCGTAGATATGATATACTATCGTACATCGCGAGTAAATATAGGAATCAAGAGATACAATATTGATAAGATAGTACATATAAAATCGTATTGTAAGAGGTATGTGAGAAAATATTTGTGTTGGAAAAATGTTAGTGTAAAAAAGTGTAAAATTTTGTGAAATCGTGCCTGAGTGAAAAATGAATCGCGTTTTTAAGAAAAAGAAAAGAGTTACAAGTATTAGGATTAGGTAGGTACATATAAGTAGTTTTATAAATGAAAATATAAATGAATTAGGTACTCATTTTCGGAGTAACATTGGTTCTGTGCTACAATTTTCTTTTATACCAGGGTCACACTAGAATATTTGGGAATAAGAAAATCAGGTAGGCCGCAAGAAACAAAATTAGCACCATGATTCTAAACAGTTGTTTTTTTATCGTATCCAACAATTACAAGTATATAAGAAATAACACAAAAGCGAATATCCACTGATTTTCCTTCATAGTTCTGAATATAACTTGTTGCAGAAATTATACTGGTTAGAAAACCAGTACTCAGGGCCGCGACGAGTACGATTCTGCTTTAATGTTGACAGCTGTCAATCTCATCTTCAAATTTTCATCCAAAATTTTAACTTCAAAATTTTGTACATATTTCTGTGGTCACGGCGCACACCATAACACGCAAAATTTAATATTGAATTGAATTCCAGCACTCACAACATTTAAATTGGAATAGTAAACCAAAATTTTGTAGGTAAGAAAAATGTTCGACTGTGATTTTTCGCAGTAATAACAGTTAAGTTAGAACTTATTTAATGATTTTTTTTAAATAACGCTGTTAGTGAAAATATGGGATTAACAATTAAGCATTTCAAAAGAAGATTGGTTCAAAGTTTTTATATAAAATTAAAGATATAAAGGCACTGGTGGCCTGGGGATATTTTGTTTCGGAGAGTTGGCACCACCGTTTGCAATGAAATATCTTCTTCATTCTCCCACCCGATGCAAAATACGCTCGATCATACGTTTTTGCAAGGATCTACTGTGAATATGGTTCACTATTGTAAAATTCTAAAGAATCGTCGAAGGGCGATTCAAAACCGATGACGGGGAATGGTGACTCGCGGCGTGTCTCTACTTTACGATACCACTGATCCTTAAGAATGGATATAACACGCTTGTCTTTCAAAAATTCATATTGTTTCGATCAAGTTAGGACGTACCATTTTAAAATGATGCTCGTTGTGTCGTTGGTTACAATACTTTCGCTGTAATATAAGTTTATTTATTAATTCAGATATATTATCTTGATTTATAGCCGCACGAATAACATTATTTTCTGTCAGTGTTACTAAAAATGACACTGTGTGAGTATCTTATTTTTCACATATTTGGTTTTACATTGTCTAATAAACTTACCAGGTGACTTGGTTTTAAGTTTTGATTGCTTTTACTTTAACATATATTTTTATAATAATAAAATAACAGTAGTATCTTATGTACCCTTATAAAAACTTAATAAACGACACTACTTAATTTAACAGAACAAAATATTAATTCATACAATTCGTAGATGACCTTGATCGGACATCTTTCAATAATTTTAATGTATCTTTAATTTTAGGATTGCCTTCGTGTAGAGTAAAATTACTTTTATATGTGACACAAACGTCATGGCAGCTCAGCGAAGTTCATGACTTGTACATGACGTAGGGTCTCAATTTCGACTTATATGTATGTCCTGTGGCGTATCAGTTAATTCTAGGCTACTACACGTACCTAAGTTAAAATTCAGACTCTATACGTCATGTACAAGTCATGAACTTCGCGCAGCTGTTATGACGTCAGTGTAACATTCTTAAAATAATTTTACTCTACCTACTGTAAGATTAGATAAAGATTCGTATTAGTTATTACTTAAATACCAATTTGTGGTATTGTAACACGAGCGGGGGAGGGGGGGCTTCTAGAGGATGATGCTAATCCTTCTTAATGCTTACTTCAGTTTACTCCAACGATGATACACTTTCTTCTAACTGGTGGACGCTTGGGTGATTGGCGTCCACGACTTCGTGAGAAAAAAGAACACATACACTTAACACTTGATGAACACTACGGATAACGGACAGGGCATTACTTGTGTTTAATGATTAAACTACTAACTTTTTTAACTAATTAACTAAAGTTTTTATTTACATGGTTATATTCCGTAACCCAGCGGACGGGCGTTTAGCGCGCGCCCCAAAACTAAAACAACACTACATGTTTACGTCTTTACGCCGCGACGAACTAATCTGGACTCTTCCATGTTTACTCCATGGCTAACTAATGTCGACTATTCTAAAACATAGCGCTATCTTCAGGACAGGCTTATCTTAGGGGTACAGGCTGCATAGGCTAGGTAGGGCATTCAAAGTCACGCACGTATACATAATAATTTCTAAATTTAATGACCAACAACTAAATGTCGTGATTGTCATAATAAGATGAGAATTTCTAAACTGAATTTTGACTTAAATATATAAACAGAGTTAAAATATTATTACTGAAACTATAATCTCATTACAGTGTGAAAAGATCCTATATTCCATTTCCGGTTTCGTTGGAAGCGATATTTTATCATTGATTGTTTAAATACAATTATTTTATTCTATTTTTAGAAAATAATTTAAATTAACTTGTCGTTTTCAGGTAAATAAATAAAACTGAAATGACAAATTTATCATTGCTGTCAAAATCCGATTTAATATTGTTTATTTTTCAAGTAGTTTTAACATTTCAAAATTAATATTAAAATTGCTATGATGTATCTTTGGATGTAATAGCCTTTGTATTTATGATGGTAACATATTTTAGTTATAAAATTATATTAAGCAGATGTTACATTTTATTTTACAAGTACTAATTTCCAATGTTTCCTATTAAATGTAACCGGTATTTCTTATTGTAAGTACTTGTTGAAATTGAAAATAACCTGGTTGTAAACACAGCTTCACTCCATAAAATTTTAATCTGGAATAAACTATAAAACGTGTAACTTATGTGTGCGATTTCTACATTATTTCTACCCGAAAACATTAAAATCATAAAAGTTAAAGATTCAACTCATTGACTCCGTCGCGATTGAAGAAATTTCCTTGATTTTAATGTACGTGTTGCACGATCATTTAACATATTAAAAACGATTCATTCTACCCACATATTCTCCAACCTACGTAATTTGTATTATAAACAACATAAACTATCTAATATAGTTACTCCGTTTTTTGCTCGCAATCATACGCATATTAAAATTGATTTTTACGGTGGTGAAATTTCAGGTAACCAATTTTGTGAGTAAATATGAAAATGAAATTAAATTGAGGGTGGAAATTAAATCGAGGGAGAATTTAAATTCCTCGAGCATCAAAACTTTCCGGACAAATATTTAATTAAAATTCATTGTCGCGCAAATTTGAATAGTTAGCTGATTAAAACTCGAATTCACTTGATAAAAACAGAAAAAATAAACCACAAATTACACTAGCATAGATTTTTAAAATTAATTAAATCGGAAATTACAATCAAACATTTCAAAATGACAAATAGCGTTCCTTGAATTTTTTACTTATTAAATTGATGAATTATTTAATTCAACTTTTCTAAGTTTGACAATTTTACGGTTAAAATTTGTCCTAATTCTCTATTAAACTTAATATTTTTCTATCTAGTGTCGTACAAATCAAATGCAGTATGAAAGATAAGTGTTATAATTGGACATTATAATACTTGTTTCATACTATTTTTTCCATTGCGCACTAATTTATTTTTATTATAATCAAATAAGTACGGATTGGAAATTCCACATTGTCGTCAATTCATTGGTGATGTTGAAAATGTTATGAAGAAGCGGTAACACCGCTAGGCAAGGGTCAGGGTTCGGAGTATGGAAAAAGTTGAGCATCATTCCATAGGAGATTAACATGGGAAATCAGTTTTTTGAAATTTCCAGCTCGCCTAACTATTTTAAGCAAAAACGCGTCAGATAAAAGTTTTATGACATAAAATTCTGTATCTAAATCAATCAATAAACAGAATCAGTTTTACATGCTTTGCTTCCATTTACAAATCAGTTTCAATAACCATTATGGCTAAACTATTTAATTTTGTGTTTGAGAGTTTGGTCTTTCTTAATACTCTTAATTCTTTTAAGAGTTGAAAATGACCGTTCTCCAGAACAGTTTATGGTAACTGCTTTGCATAACACGGGCCTTTACCTTCAATTTTGTTTTAAAACTTCGTAAGTTATTTGTTATTTGACTCATGCGGTCCGCTGTCCAGGCGCCCCTAAATATTTTGCGCCACAAGCCCGGGCTTCATGGGCTTGTAGGATAATACGCCACTGTATACTAATAAAGAGCATGATTTCACAATTGCTAAATTCGAAGACTGCTAGTGTCTTCAAAAAAATACACATGAGCTGCGTAATCAGATTTTTTAAAAATTTTATTAGTCTAATATAATATTTTTATTATTTTCATAATTAACGATATTTGTTTAAATCAAATTGTCAGAAACGTCAAATAAGTTAAGATAGACCAAACTCTCAAACAGAAAATTAAATAGTTTAGCCATAATGGTTATTGAAATTGATTTGGAAATGAAAGCAAAGCATGTAAAAGTAATTCTGTTTATTGATTGATTTAGATGCAGAATTTTATGTCATAAAACTTTTATCTGACGCATTTTTGCTTAAAATAAGCAGGCCAGCAGAAAATTGCAAAAAACTGATTTCCCATGTTAATCTCGTATGTACACCTTTAAGACAGACACACGGTATATAATATTAAAATATCAAGGTTGGTAACACTGACAGTTCAATAAACATTTGATTTTTAATTTATTTTCACTATTTGACCGTTTTTTATAATTTAGGTTAAAGTTAAAATTATGCACCTGCAAATACTCATCAATATTTTGAAATTTAATTTAGAAGAGTGCTTTACTGTTTGATGTAATTATTTTATTATAACAAATCTAATTGCCTTAATTTTCCAAGAGTATAATGACAACATTGACAACTAAAATGAAAGATGTTACATTTAGACTGTTACCAACTTCACAAATAAAAAATAAAAAATAATTGTACAAAGTTGAACTTTGTAACACTATGTTTGACTAAAACAGTGTCACAAAATTGATTTTATAAACACGAAATAGGAGAAGTTCATTGTTGCTGTAGGTGCTAAAAAACGATATGCCAAACTTTGGATCGGTGAATATTGTAGATCAACATCCCAAAAAAATATATGTTGTATTGTATGTAGGTAGAAGGTATGTACCATCTTATTCTTTGTTTGTTGCTATTTTAACTATTCGTATTCTATTGGAGAAAATGAATAAAAATGTAGAAGAATGTATAATTTGTGTGCGTAGATCTCATCTTATCTGCGTTAGACATGTGTGATATACTCCGTATGGGTTTTCCTTAGATAGTTCTTGTTCTTGTCGAGATAGAATCTCCTACAACTTGATGACTTATTGTCAGCCAGATTTAAAAGCCATTTTGTTAAACACATCGCAACTTATCACGAGAATGACTCATTAGTTTTCGATAAAAAATCTTTGTCAATGAACTACAAATAAGTGATCATTGTTAGTTTTATTTTATTATCTTTTTTGCAAGGCATATTGTAGGAAATTTCCTTTTTGCTGTTGCAATTATTCTTGGATTTCATTAAAGCAGATAATTTAAATGAATACTACGTTAACAATCTGTTGTTGGCAGCACAATATCTCTAGCCATTCCCATTTAATGATACTAAGTATATCGTATTTAGTATTTCTTGTATGCAAAAATAGTTCCAATTCTTTATATACAAATTTTTTATAATTTTAAATTCATTAAATGAGGAAGTTTTTCTATACTCTTCTAAATGTTCAATATTCTTACAATTCATTAACGGGATTGGCTATAGTTTTGAAGTGCATATGTATAGGTAGATTTCATATATAAAACATAAAAAAGTAGAAATACAAGTAAAATTCAATACTGACTGTCACTATAAAACAACGCCTGCATAATCCGATGTTTGGATATTTATTTATATATTTAATCATATCAGTGGCGTATATAGATTTTTATTTCGGAGGGGGGCCAGGTTCTACAAAAAAAATCTTATAGTACAGGTATATAATATACAGGATATAATCATATTCGGGAAAAAAATGAAAGGGCATATAGTGCTGACCAAAATGAGTAAAAAAGGCTTTGTCAACCTGGGTCCGATCTTCAACTGTTTCCGAGAAATAGGCCATTTACTAGTAGAATCGAAGAAAATTGATAAAGATAGTGATTGAACAAAATTTTGTGGCGGTAAATTGACTATAAAAAAAACAATAAAATTTTATATGAAACATTTTTCTCAATTTCGCGCTAGCAGCTCGGCTATGTAAACAAACAAGTCGCGACGTGTTTAATTACTTGCGGTCGCCTGTACCTTTTGTGTTCATTGTTATTATGCGGTCAAACATTCTAGAGATTTCTAGAAGGTAATGGCAGGTGTATAAAAAGGACGCAGCTATGGTCGAGAGTTAGGTAATTAATTAGTTACATAGTTAGTTAGCTAGATGGAGAGACATATAGAGACATACATAGAGTACTAGTGAAGTACAGCAGTATCGTAGTGAGCGTATGCAGTACAGTATCGAGTGGAGGACTCGGGGAATTACTGGTATATTGGGATAGCTGTGGATGCGAATACTCGGTAGTGTTGACGAGTATTGGGAAGCTATAGTGTACAAGGACAGTAACGGCGAGTCGGGAAGTTACGTGTATTCCGGGATAGTTGTGAAAGAGAATACTCGGTAGTGTTGAAGAGTATTGGGTGTACGGGAACAGTAACGGCAAGTAGAAGTGGATACTCGGCAGTGTTGATGAAGTATTGCGGCATACAGACAATCGGTGATACTGAGGCTGTGGAAGTTAGACAGTTAGTTACATAAATAGACAGACAGTGAAGTGAAAGGTGTGACTTCTGTCCGAGCAGTTGAATGTACAGACACTGTTGTATCAGTTGAGTATATAGACGCTGTGGAGGTCGGTAGGCGGACAGTTGAACGTGATATAAATAAACAGTGACATAAAGAGTCGAAATAAATAATTAGTAAGATCGTATAAATAAATAGTCGTGTTAATTGTTAAATAAATAAATAGTGTTAGCGTTATCTAGTTCATTATAGTTAGTCCCAATTAGATTATTTTAATATTTAATAATACTTTAATAAACCTTTATTTTAATTAATAATAATTGTTTAATATTTACACTTCACCCAAATAAATTTAAATGAAAACGTTACAATACTCTAACAGTCAAACGTCTAACAGATGAATGTGCAGGCCTTGTGGATGGTGTCTAATAGAACAAATGCTGGTATTACTAACAAAGGCCATATAACCCAATATTAAATGGCGGAATATATGTTCAATTTTTGTATGTTTAAAACCTATATTTTAAACAAGTCAAAAGAAATTTGTAGAAATTTCGTACCATTTACGTAGGTTTTATAACTTGTTTGTGGAAATTGTAAACCAGCCGTACTATTATGAGTCTGGGCCCTATATGTGTGTAGTGTTAAAATATAATTTTTCCTCTTTGATTATAGAGCTTTTTATTCTACAATTTATAGCCTTGACTCTTTTAAATCTGTCATGTGGTTGAAGATTCTGATGAAACCTTTCTATATTTGGATTGAAGTCCAATGACATTTATTGACATTAATTAATTAATTACCTAATTTGTTAAAACTCTCTATATGGTTGTACTTCATTTTATTGTTTTATTATTGCTGATTTGGTACGAACATTTTAATGGTTCATCAATTCCAATATTTATTTGAATTTACGCAAATTCAAATGCAAACTGCAAATTGATATTCGATGTGAACGTAGCTTAATAGAGCACTGCTTGTCGTTGTGCAATTTTAATATCTGTTTATAATTATTTAACCACGCAGACTTGTAGTCAATGTAAATGAGTATTTAATTGCATTAACCGTATTTTCAAGTTAAAAAACTGCATTTGCATAGAACAAATCGACTTGCGCATAGATTAAACGGAACAGACTTTCTGATTAAAATACCAATAAATACTTCATTATTTCAATAAATTGACACACCTTTAAATGATAAAAAAGCGGTAAAAACTGCATTATTATAATGCGCAAGGAATAAGTGATAATATTGTTTTTGGTCGTTAAGTGTTGACATTTAATTTTTATAACTATTAATATTGCCATTTGTAATATGACAGCAAATAGGAGTTTTTATTATTTTACAGCAATAAATATTGTAATAAAACATGTAATGATTTGTTTTTATATAGCTCTTACTTTTTCATATTGCTTGTTAACACTTTTGTTACAAGTTTTATTGATTGATTGAAAATACATGCCTTTAGGATGAACACGAGAATCCATGATATACAGGGTGTAAATGAAATAAGTGCATTCAATTTAACCAGTAATGTAACTCGACGAGAGCAACAATATTTCTTAATAACTTTTTTTTCTGTCTTTTAGATTTTGAGTTAAAATTCTTTAAAGATTTGCTGCATATTTCGTTACCCGCCCATGGAGAACAAATGGCTGCTTCGTATTCAAGTGGGATACAAACAGCTCAAAAATTGTCGGTTATCGGTTACACTTGCAGTCACAGTAATTAATAAACGAATCAACGGATATAACATTTATTATTAATTAATTCGTAATAGTACAATTTTTAAAATAAAGAAATTTAAATTTTGGTTAACAAAATTATAAAGTTGTGTATTAAACCAGGCTTTAATCACCTGTGAATAGAGGACGACAAGGAGTAACGAGGGGAGGAAGAGCAAAAGCATAGTTATTAGGTTATGAGATGATTATTTATCTTCGACAAATCATAATAGTTTAAATACGTTATTCAAAAAATGTAAGTACAAACTTTTGTCCATTTAAATGAGGTACATGAGTACCAATAATTAGTCGTCCATTTATTGCTCCCGCTCAAACATTTTTTAATGAAAATTTTTACAGCATTTTCGTCTGTTGTACACCTTCCCAAGTAAATTCAGTCTCATTAATGAACATTATGAGCCATTCCCAAAATCGAAGTCTGCTGAAAACATTGATATTTTTTCACATGATATGGATACAACTGTTGCTTTATTTAAAATTGTCGTATGTGAAACTTCGTATTGTGATAAAGATGTACAAGATTAACAAATGTGCGAATATTAGGAACAGTATGATTTGGAAACGCTCCGTCTAAATGCGTTGGCAACTCTATAATACTGTCTTTATATCAACCACAAATTAAAATGTAGTAATGATACGAATAAGTAAATAAACCATAGGTAAGTAATTATAATGTCTGTGTATTCGCTATTTGTAAACGTAAGCATTTTGACAGAATTTTACCTGATAAACAAGTTTATTACTAATGTCAAAATTTAATTGCAACAACTGACAGGACTGTCAATTGCTAAAACAAAATTTTTCATAGCTATTGCTACTGCATTCAATTATTAGAAAAATACGTGGAACGACTCGTCAATTTACGGGGTTGTAAAAATGCTAAAAAAATATGCGATTTCGAGAAAAAGTTATTAAGAAATATTGTTGCTCTCGTTGAGTTATTACTGGTTAAATTTAATGCACTTATTTCATTTACACCCTGTATAGTGTAATTTATAACTATAATTCTGAAAGTTATATTAAAGCGTTATGTCATCTAATAAATAGATACATTGATTATATTTGAATTTATTCTATTCCATCCTAAGTATAATGCTTGATTCATTGTGTACTTTTACTATTGGAACGAATACGAATGTGTAGGCTTAGTGAAAGATACAGGAAGTCGAAGGGAAAACGAAATATTAGTCTGTATTTATCTTTGTCTGGTTCGATTGGTGTAAAATTCTCACCTATTGTGTGTTAAACATAAATCATTCGGTTCTGCATAGCTGCAGAGGTAGTGCTTGTAAAATTGCGCAATTTTTGTACTGTATTGTTCGGATGATATTGTTAAGAACATATTCATAAGCGAGCGGACGATTATGGTATTGTTCCGTATATTTTCAAGAGATTTTCGTTTGCATTGTGCTTTCAAATAATCACTATACGTCTATCAGAGAAGAACAAGAGTTCTTGCTTCAATCATTTCTCAGTAGTGAATATTATAAGTGCTTAGAGAAATTTAATAATTTTATATTATTGTTTTCTTTATACATGGTGATGTATCGATCTGTTTTTTTAATAACTCGATTATTTTAAGTATCATGGAAAAAAAACAAACGAAATTTATTTTAAATTAAAATATTTATGATAGTATAGGTTTTTCTGCAGGCTGTACGATTTTTATGCAGTGGTATGTAATTTTATATTTTCGAATGGAACAGCCTATACAGGCTGTGTCAAAAATACTGTAAAAAATTCAGGGCATATAGTACTGACCAAATTAAGTAAAAAAGCCTAATTAACATGGGTCTGATCTTCAATAGTTTCCGAAATATAAGGCAGTGAAAAATTAGTTTTTTTACTACGTTTTTTTTTTCAATCAAATTATTGTAGTAAGTTAAATGTTGAGGCGACCTTGGCCAGTATTTAATTTTCAAATAACTTCGTAACTATTAGAAATTGAGGAAAATGTTTCATATAAAATTTTATTGTTTTTTGTAGTCTATTTTCTGGCATAGACAAAATTTTGTTCGATCACTATCTCTGTCAGTTTTTCTTCGAATTTTCGTTTTTCTCGGAAACAATAGGGTCATTTAAAAAAAATCGTTTTTTTATAAAATCGTGAAATTCGTCTCATTTAAGAAATATAGTAATATAAAGTAACACGAAATATGCGATTTTTCATTCATAAATTTACTAATAAACTTTCGCGCTGAAAATTCGTGACGTCACGAGTTGTTACTTATACAAAGACATTTGTCGCTCACACATAGTAAAGGTATGTCAATAAAATATTCATTAAAATAAATATCAATAGTTGTATGAAATATGTTCTTAGTTAACAATATGGTTGTGAAGTATTGTGAGTGCCTTGCTGTGATAACACCTCTTTGAAAACATGGAAAATAAAAAGTAATATCAAATAAATTACAAACCTTGCCATTTTTACATTCTGCAGTTCAGCATTTCTGAACACAGAACTTTACACAAAAAAGTCATTTACTATTTCAAAATCAATTTTTGGTAAATTATTTGAATTTGCCTTTTCGAAAACAATTTCCATGTTTAAACTAGCAGAAAATACTAATTGAATAAAAAATTTATAGGAACCACCTATTGCTTTCACAAAATCAAACTGACAAGTGATAACACAAACAATCATAGTTCCAAACTAAACCGGTAGAGTTCGACTGTGGTATCCGGCAAACCGTGACGTAAGAGGCCAAATATTTGAAATTAAAGGTAACTTTTAAAAAATCATATCTCTGATTCTAAAGACTTGTAAGGGGTAAAACATGCAACTACATATTTAATTTGACCTATTCTTTCAAGAAATAAATAAATTAGAAAATGTGAAATGACCCCATTGAAGATCAGATGTTGATTAAGCTATTTTTACTCATTTTGGTCAGTACTATATGCCCTTAAAAAAATTTACACTATCTTTGAAACACCCTGTATATTTATTAAAGTTTCATTTAAAAATTTCAGTGAAACTTTCAATGAAAGTTTCATTTAAATATCAAGAAACTTAACATTTGTCAGTTGAATTTAAATATTTAGATCTCAAATTAACTAATTTGAAAATAAATAAGAAAAACAAAAGCTTCAAAGCAAAATAAAAATTTAAAAAAAACTACTTAAATAAAGTAGAAAGTATTTGTATTTATTTCATTGAAATATCGCCAAATTCTACCTTTAATTTTCACCATACTTACAGGCCTATTCTACTAAAAAAATATGTATCGTTACGAGTCGTTGCCAGGCGACATGTAGTTATAATAACGATTTTTGCCAAAACCCTATTCTACTAATTTATTTATCGATACTTATCGTTATTTTATTATTTATTCAGTCAAAATCAATATGAAGTTAGATATTATTGTTAAACTCATAATAACGATAACTCGATAACGATATGATTAGTAGAATACCTTTTTGGCATTTGTCGTTATTAAAGTCGTTCAACCAAATGCTTAGCGACAGTCGTATGGTAACGATATCGTTATACATATTTTTAGTAGAATAGGCCTGTTAAACTGTACTGAATCGTGAATTTTGTCTTCGAAAAATATACAAGTTCTAGCATGTAGATTAACCAAACATAACTTGCACTTAGATAAATGCAGGCGCATGCATGTCTTCTGCGCAAGTCTATTGCAGAGATTTGGGCGGCAAATGAAACTTAAGGTTTGAAATTTCATTTTTGAAATTATTCAATATGTAACTTTCAAATGGCACATCACTAAGTCATTCTTTTGCTTGTCCTTATATATTCTAATTTCAATCATTTTATCATTGATCATGCCATCAACACCTGCATACTGCTTCTACATTGCTAACACATTAACCTATACCTGCTAAGGCATTCACATTCGCGTTGACAATACTCCGCTTCTGCTTGTCTGTCAGATCACGTCCGTCCTGAATTCTTGGCGACTGCCCCGCGTTGACAAACCTCGGCAAAGTGGGTGCCATGTACCGCGAACGAGAAACGAGACACAAGTGTCGAGTAACGTAACGGTTCGCTTGTGCAGGAATGCAGCGTGATTGCACCAATCTTCATTACGTACATGGGAGAAGACTTCATGCAGTGATTGTGAGAAATGAAGAATTGGTCTATAATTGAATATGATGGTGTATAATATTGTAATGTAATCTACTAGCTATTATTTAGACAAATATGGAAATCGCTTTATGGTTACAGAGTCGAATGGGAGAACAGGTGATTGATGGACGAGATAGATATGTAATGGGTACTTAGATGACCCATATACAACATAGTACAGTTACGGATAAATATGAATATTATATATAAATATACACATACAGTTAATGTTGATGATTGAGTAGTCAAATTATTATGCAATAAGAGTTGTTCTACAAAACCTAGATGTCTTAACAGTTCTAATTTGAAATTGAATATATATCAAAGTTCCTTGGCACGAATTATACACATAATAAGAACCATTAAAGTATGAGTAGAAATTGTCATTTGAAACGAGTGTATTTCTTGACAGAGGCCCAGAAAGCCTAGTTTTATGCGCAACAATAATAGAATTTCACATAGTAGAGGATAAAGACTTTCCGCGTATTTCTTTAACTTTACAAATATAAATAATATGTATTTAATAAATTTATTATTGAAAAAATAATTTTCTACACAAAATTCTTTGGTCTAATTCATTTGTGACACTGCTCGTAAATAATGGAATTTAATGTATTGAAGGAAAGGATATATGCCATACAGAAAATTTATTTTTTCTTCAAGCGTATTATTATATGCATATTATGCTATTGTACACACGCTATAGAAGTTATTCATTGTCTTACTAGTACAAAAATGTTGTTATTGTTGTACTAGTAAAAAATTGTTAGCTTCTTAGTTCACTGCTGGCGGCGGCAGTCGCCACAGCAACACAGATCATATTGAAAATTGTTCTTTGACAGCTGCATTGTTTGTGTTTTGTAGTGTACACAGACAGCTTTGACTGAAATTGCAAATTCTACAAATAAAAATCTGATGTGGCCAACACATAACCTCTCGCCAGATATTTTACCTTGTTGTACGCCTAAAACGAAAAATATTTTTAAATACAAATACACATATTCATGTCTGACTACAAAATAATTATTTTAATATAAATTATGTACAATACATACATTTTCTTTATATTCAATATCCTGAAATTTTCTTTTTCTACTTTCCTTTTCTTTTTCTTTATATTCGTCATTTTTTGCCGCAAATTCCTTTTATATTCTTTTTTACGTATATTCTTTTGCGTTGTTGAATTTTTTATTTTCATAATCTTCATAATAATGTACAAATATTTTTGACAGAGGCCTACAAATATTTTTGACAGTGACATTTATGTGTCAATTACAAACATTTGAATTTCTTGCCTTGTAGTAGTTTGATCTGAGATTTTTTACATCAAATTATTTTATATGCTTTTCTTTATCTCTAAATCTATAGAAGATATAATAATGAATTTATATTTATCGAATAAAGAATTTAACGTTCTTTAATATAAGTATTTACATAAATTTTCGATAAATAATATTTAGATAATTTTTTTCTTCTAACTACTACTTCCGGTTGTCCAATTGTTACCAAAACTGACTGGCCTCTTCCGATTATTGTTAGACTGAGGAATCAGTAGTTAAAAATGTCTTAAGTCTTATAGTATTTGAGATAAAGTGAATCCAACATCCACACACACATCCCCACACACACACACACACACACACACACATACGGACATCATCGTAAAAATGTTATAATCGGATTCTAGGGACCTTAAAACGTGCTTATTCATTAAAATCTGGATATGCGATTTTTAGCATGAATACAATACCTCTCTTAGCGAGAGGTAAAAATATTCCAAAAAAATGTCAAAAAATTATTTGAAATACTTGAAGAAAAAATAGTATATGTCATTCGGAGTAGAACGCCCTTTTTGTGTTTTACCCAGCTTGCCAGGCTTCGGCTGGCGCCTTGGCCGCAATAGATGGATTCAACACAAAAAGACCGCTTTCTACTCCTAATAACAAAATATACTATTAAAAAGCAACGTATGGTTTAGCACTTCCATGGTTCTTCACTACTGTCAAAAAATGATACTGCAGCACAGGAGATACCTTCAGAACATATCATAAATGGAAATTAGCATTAATAATGTATAACTACTAATTTTGTATGTTGCATTTTAAAATGGTCAAATATTACATTGCTGACATTTTTTGCCAGTATCAATAGTGTGTAACCATGGAAGTAATTGACTATATGCCATATGTTAAAATAAGTTCTCTGTATTTCGCTTATAGCAATAAATTATGTTTCGTACATATCATTTCATATAGTATTTTTATTGTTATTTTCTCTGTACAGATACTAGGTGAGACTCATATAAAACTAAACTTACAAAAAATGTAAAATTAATTTTTGCTATAAATCTATTCGAAGTAGGCTTTCTAATGTTTGATTTTAGGGTTAAAAATGTCATTTTATGACACCAGTGCGTTAAAAACTGACAGACCATTACTTTTAACATTAGTGTTAAAAGTGAATTAGTTACTTTGGTCTTGACGAAATGAACACCAAATCGACATTTTGACAAGTCAAAAAAATTATTAGAAATACAAATTTAAAGGAAAAAATCTGGTGTGGCCATCACAATACCTCCCGCCATTTACAGCCCGAGTACCCCCCCCCCCAAAGTTAATCCTTACTTTTGGATTAGCGAATTTTACTCTAATTTTGACAGATTATTTCTTAAACTATAGTCTAACCTAATCCAAGTAACTACCATTTTTTAAACCCCTCAACAGGATTAAATCTCAATTACAGAGTGGGTTTACATTCACACACATCCATGCCTTAGTGGGATTCGAACCCATAGCCCCGAGGGCACTCATGACATGAGGCGTTGCTCTGACCAATGAGCCACCAAAGCTATAATAAAATGAAGATTAAATTTTAAATACCGGGAAAGAATAGAATTCACTAATCCAAAAATGAGGATTAGCTTAAACATTTTTGTGAATCGTTAATTTTTATTAATCTAAATACATACCTACATATTTACTTATACTGGAAACTGCATTGAATTCCTTTTCTGTTGTTCTATTCACTTTTTTCTTTTTAAGACGTTACTAATTTTATTTTGAAATTAGATCTTTGATAGTGACATTTATCTGTCAGTTACATACATTTGAATAACTGCATAACCAAGAAGTTTTGTTTGTTTAAAGCGTAGGCTCCGGGTTTTAAATTATAGATAATTTTATAAATTTATCCATAAAATATATAGAAAAATTATTAGTTCAAATCTATAGAAAATGTAATAATCTTTAATTTTTAAAATAACATTAATCTCGAAAAAATAATATTTAAAGGTATTTTTTGAAGAAAAACTATTTTGAGCTTCTAGTAAAGTGCCATTTCCGGTTATCCGATTTTCACCAAAATCTAATGGTCTCTTTCCATTGTAGAAAAAGTTCGAAAAACAAGGTTTCAAAATTTTCTGAATGATAGTATTTGAGTTAGAATGGAGGTTCCACACATACACACAAACACACACACACACACACACACACACACATGGTTAAAATTGGATGCTAGGGACCTTAAAACGTGTTCATTTACCAAAATCTCGATATGCGATTTTTAGCACGATCCCTATACCCCCCTTACCAAGGGTAGTGGGAGGTAAAAATAGTGTTTGTAGAAAAAGTAGTGTATAATAACGTGTTAAAAGTGATTTTATTTTGTTTGAAGGTTTGGACCACTACGCTTCGCGGCGTGTTTCAAACTGCCTCTCAAAAAATAAAGTGTTACTTTTAACACATATTATAAATGACTATTTTTACTAACGTTCCTTATTTCAGTATTCATATTAGTTAGGGAAATATTTTTTTTTCCATAGTCAGTCTGGAAAAATATTTCAGTGCTGGAATTCAAGCATGGTTGTGAAAATCAGTCACAAGCGCGTAACAGCGAATGCGCGAACGAATGTGTGCTTAAATGGCTTTCTGTAACAAGTGTTTTATATTATTTTCTCAGATTTAGCTTTCATTTAATTATTTTTCTGTTAAAAATATACAATGTCCATTAAGGTTTAGTGTATTTATACCAAACTCAAATAACAAAATGTCACCAAATATCGTTTGAGAATGATGCGCTTCTAATAAGCGTGCTAGAATATGCTAGAGAAAATAATTAGGTATTTTTTCGCAGTACGAAAATAGTATATTAAAGAATGTGTTTTATAAGACATGTTTTTTTCGCACGCGTCAAAATTTAGAAAACGAGCGTTAGCGAGTTTTCTAATTGACAAGTGCGAAAGAAAGTCTTATAAAATGAGTTCTTTATACTATTTTTTATATTTTGCGCCTTCTAGAATAACATTTACTTACTCAATTTGTGATTATATTTGTAACCATTTGTACATTTTCATGTAAATAATCTTCCCTAAATAAAAAATAATAATAATAATAATTTCGACATTATATTATTAAAATGAATTGTCAATTAACTAAAAATAAATTAGGTAAAAATGGGCTAAAGAAACGTCATCTAGTACCAATCGTCTAAAACAAAAAATTGCGTATCGAAATGAAGGTCATTACGATACGCAATTGCGTATCGTAATGACTTCATTATGAACGCAAAATATAAAAAAGTTATTTTTCGGTGATTCTAATCTGTTAGAATTTTTCTTCTCAGACCGGCTTTTTTTGGTCGGTTCCGGTAGACATTCCCAACGCACGTCCATAATTGAAATGTAGCAGCAATATTAACATTAATGAATCACAAGTATCGCGTAGGAAGCGAAACAAAGCAAGGACAGTGGTTTTTCTCCTCTCTGGTGACTTGCAGCTCACTTTTAATTTTCATTTATGCTAAGTAGGCTGTGCTCTGTGCGTGGACCTGGCGCCATCTATCGTTTATGGGTCACGCGGGTGTAAACAATCGAAGATTTTTTTGTTTATTAAACATTGTTTGTTTTTGTTCGGCCTTATCGATTGTTCTAGGAAGTATGCTTATTGTTTATACGACAGTTAATTGTGTTTTGTTTCTGAATCGGTTGATTTAATTGTGTATGCTAATTTTTTTCTGACGTCAATTTGTTCTTCCGGCTTAGATCGTGCAATTAATTGAAAGAACAATTCTTTTTTTCTCTTTGTAGAAGGATAGTAGCTAGCGTGTTTTATTGATAACAATTAAAGGTTGGTAGTCAATGTCTTAATTTGCATTTAAATTGTATTTCTAATCGAAGAATGCACTAGTGACTAGTTCAAGATAATGACTTTTTTCGGAAATAGAACCCATTTGATTTTGTTGCTATGTGCATGCATAATGATCAACACTTTTTTTCCGAAGTAAAGTTTTTAATTCAACTATAGTTTCTTTTAAAATATATTTTTTATAATGAAGATTGTAAAGATACTTTTATGCTACTGGAATTATGTATATTTGCATTGTGGGCAGAAAACAGCTTGTAACACACAAGTTATAATTAAATATTCGATATGTCACATACTCTTATCTTGATATGTCAGATACATATGTATCAAAGCGGGTTTGGGTTTAAATATTTTATTTTATTGGTAAAGCGACCTTCACTGTTTTAGAATAAAATGAGCTTAAGGCTTAAGAGGCATATTTACCTCTGTACTAAAATATGAAGTAAAAATTCAAATAAATTGTTCCTGTATTAAAACTATTAACATTTTAAAAAATTCTACACAACACAATAGTTATTTGTATCACGAGTCCAGAAACTGAATATTTGCGAGAACGAGATCTCGCAAAACAGTTTCTGGGCGTGTGATACACAAGATTTTTTGTGCCGACATCTCCATAAATTCTTCGTATATTTCTCATTCCATTTTACATATCCTAAAAAAATGAACATATATTTTTATCGGTTTTGCATTGCAAGTTTAAATATAATTACTTACATTTGAGCTTAAAATGCGTAATTATTTTATATTTATTGAAAATATATCATACAAACATTAGTTATATATATTTTATATACTTCCGTATATTTTCAATGACAGATAGCGACAACTCAATTGTATCACATGAAGTTAGTTGTAGTTACAAAACAAACGAAACAAATTAGTCATAAAGTTGGAACTTATAATTAATCTATACGAGATGACAGCAATGACAGCATATTATTATTTTTATGGCAAAATTTAGTTATTTAAGTTACAATAATTAAAGATTTAGCCCTAAAATTTGTAAACATTTTGCTAATTCTTGTGTTGAAAATAATCTTAAATTGACATATCACCAGGGGCCGTATTCTCGACCCTTCGTGATCGTCAGAGTCGTGCGCGTTCTTACGCATAGCGAACGAAATCAGTAAAACGGTATTCTCGGCTCTTCGCATCGTTACGAATTCGTGCAATCGCTTCGTGTTCAACGCGAGTGGGTAAAAGCATTCGTCTCACCGGTTGTCGAGTTTATTTGCGCCTTGTTTTTTAAAAGTGACGTGTAATCAGTTGTTGTAATAGTGCAAATTATTGTAATATTGGTTAATAATGAATGAGCAAAATTTTTTTGTTTATGTAGAATTAGATATAATGAAAATATTTTAAAGAATATGTTGAAGAGATGAATAATAGGGATATGGAAAATCCTTTAGATGTTCTAACAGATACACCATTCAAAAAATTATTTGGAGTACTACCTAAGAGATTGTTTTTGTTTTATTTATTATTCAGCGTAAATTGGCACGAAAATTTGTATTTCTGCCTATAGTTATATTTTGTGATTCTTTCTCCTTACAAGTTCAGCCTTTTTTAAATAACACATTTATCAGACTACATAAGACAATGTAAAAGATATCTTTTAGTAAACCTATCTCTTAAATCGTACTGCCTAGTTAAATAATATTTGTTTTTAGAACTTGAATTTGTTTTGTTAATAACTTGACAAATTTACAAAATAAGAAAACATAATGAAATAATATATTATTAAGAATAATAAACAATTTTTTAGAATACATAGTATATAATTTCTGTGTATATATTTTTTAGTATATCAAATACCAGTACGATTGAAGAAACTCTATAGCGGTACGATGTAAAAAAAACTTAGCAAACTTTTTAAAACATCAATTAAGCGTAGGTACAAAATATACATAAAATAAATATTGACAAATAGTGCAATAATGCTAATTTTACATAAATTAATTGGTATATTTCGATTTAGTTCGGTTTCTTATATGTTGCCATGTCTGAAATACATATTGGCAAACTGTAATAATATATTGCATAATCAATAATCAGTTATAAGTTGTTTTCCGCTATTAGAAATTAAAAGTATTTGAGATTTTTAACATTTAGAAAAAAATATTTTTACATTTTTTCCAATTTTTTCTAGTTTCTAGAATACAATTTAAAACGTTTGATATTTCCTCCCATTTAGTTTGCGCATTTTTAGATGTAAAAGATGCTGTATATTTACAACTTACTAATTTAAAGTTTTTCTTAATTAATTCAATATGCAATATGCATTGGTCTTTGTTTCTCAGATATTTTGGCACTGTTTGTTTCCATATTTATAATAGTAAAAGCTAATCACTCAAAAAATAAGGTCGATTCAAACAACATCCATTCATTGAAAACAGTTATGCAACTAGCAGCACGTCCAATGTCCAATGCGACGTTGCTAAATATTACCGTTCGTCTAAAATGCGATTGCGCGTGTGGCGAAGCGAAGGGTAGTTGAGAATAAGCTTCGTGCTTACGCATCGCGTTGTACTTCTCGTTTCGCCTTCGCATTCGCGCGAAAGCGAACGATGGCAAGAATCGAGCCCCAGAATAGTAATGCCAACTCCATTTTTTGGCCTAGGTCAGCAACAGCGCATTTCTGGACGATTTTGAGGTCTGTAATACTAGTCAAATTTGACGGAGGTACGAAAACATACTTGACTTTCATTTTATAGTCAAAACGGAATTTCTCGATTTTTCAATAAAATCAAAGTTAAATACTAATAGATTTCAATAATATTTTTTTTTTAAATGCAAGTTAATATCGGAAGTATACGAAAGCTTAGAGGGGCCACAGAATAGTATATTCTATAACTAGTATGGAATAGATAATTTCCGCGCGAGCGAAAAGTTTACAGTTCCGCGAGTGGCGGAAATACTATTCCATACGAGTTTTAGACTATACTTTCTCTAACACTATTTAAAAAAAATATTTTGCTTATCACCTGACATTTTTGTAAAAAAAGTAATAAAATATTATTGGTATGTTATAAAACCAATAATTTTTATTTAACAAGGCGTGTAATTAGATTTTGTAATCATTTCTTTTATAATTTGACAGTTAAGGCAGTTGAGGTGACAAAATCAAAGAAACAAAACGCCAAGCAAAGCCAGCTTGATTTTGAAAACAATTGCGTTTTCGCATGGATTTTAAATGGGTGAATTGAAAAACTAGTGGTCTGTGACTGTGGTATTATTCCGAAATAGTATAACAGAATGTCCTCATTCTGTAACAGTTTTCAGTTACAGAATGTATGAATTCCATGGTAGTGTTAGAGAAAAAAAAAAATTTATTCTTGAAATTTTTACGTTTTTCTTGTAATTTCACCTTTTCAAAATGTTGAAATTTCATCTTTTTCTTGAAATTTCATTTTTTCGAAAATTTGAAATTTAAGCTTTTTTCTTGAAATTTCAACATTTTTTATAGCAGACTCTTCTATGTGGAGATCAATTGAACCTAACTTAACGTGCACACACCACACAGTTTCATTCACAGACAATGTACGAGAATTCAAACAGTATAATAATCGCCTTATTTAAATTTCTACCAGAAAATATAATTTGAAAAAGTGAAAGATAAAAGTTGAAATTTTAATTTTTTGAAAAGGTGAATTTTCGACGTTTTGAAAAGGTGAAATTTCAAGAAAAAAGTTGAAATATCAACTTTTTAAAAAGGTGTAATTTCTAGAAAAAAGTTGAAATTTCAACTTTTTGAAAAGGTGAAATTTTTTAAAAAATGTTGAAATTTAAACTTTTTGAAAAGGTGAAATTTTAAGAAAAACGTTGAAATTTCAAGAATAAATTATTTTTTCTGTGGCCCCTGTAAGCTTTCGTAGAATGTTTATATTGTGTTGAATTATTTAAAATGTTAATAGTTTTAAATACGTAAAAAAAATCAGCTAGCAGCGTTTCAAACGCAGTATGTTTTCATGCATTTTAAAAAAAATTGGAAACATTTATTCACTATTTTGATTACGGTGGAAACCCCCATTGTCGCGTACCTTCTTTTCATTTTAATAGAGTACCTAACTCGTACTGTAGCAAGAAGTAAAAATGTACATATTCTTTTTGATTCAAGTAGCTAAACATTTGAATAAGTACCCACCAATGAACACAATAATTCATTAAATGGCGTTACGCATAAACCATACTTTATTACCAACTCCTTAGCTTCATCTACTTAGAAAAACCTCTCCTCTTACAAATTACTCAATCTCCATCACATGTCCAATACATTAGAGAGTTATCAGTTATCGTTGGGTTATGAATGAATATTAATCCTGCGAATAAATCACACTGCTCGCATTCCTGCTGTAGCGGGTAACATGTGGCGAGTGTGTGTGGTGAGCGACTGCGACTGGCTACGGCAACGGCCGCGATGAAAGCGCAGCTTTGTAATAGAGCTCAAGAGCTAACCCAGATGATAAGCCGCATGAATGGAGTGTAAGTGTAAGTTACTCTTGATTTGAGTGGGAAATAAAGAGAGCAGGATTGCACTAAGGAGGAGAATAGAATAATGTAAGTTGTTATTCAATATGCAATATGAGTTTATGTGCAGTAAGTTTTTTCCGAACTTTTTTTAATGGCGTATTACGTACTTTATGGGACTAGTCTTGAATATTCATAAGTTGTTATAGGGCGCGAGCAGACGCGTGACTCGAGGGACCTTGACGTGCTTAGAATCAGCTGATTTGTGTGCGCATGTCATTTTGACAAGAACAATATCATGTTGACAAGACCAATGTTTTGACTTATTTCGATTTTTAACTGTTATATATTATTATTTTTAATTACATGTGTTTTACTGCCTAAAAAGTATAAAATATTAACATTTTTTAAAAATAGATATTCTGTATTTTTCGTTTTCTTGAAATTATGCTTAATAACGCCTAAAATAATTATTAAAGTTTTGGCGCGAAAGTTGTGACGTTAGCGTCACTCCGTCATAAGTAGAGAGAACCGACATACGTTACCATTAATAATGGTAATATAATATACAATAAATGTTGCAAGAAAAAAAATACGTGTCCATTACAAACTGTGATCAAAAATCTTTAGAGCTAATAGTAATAAATAAACGAGATAATTATTATATCATTTCAAAATATATATATGTTTGATTTAGTTACATGAATAGGTATAAGAGTAGTGTTAAATGATAATTTATAAAAACTTCCAAAGTACATATTATATATAAATAAAAATCAGGTAAGTAATTTTTGCTCGTTTTCATAATCAGGTTAATCATTCGTTTTAATTAATGTGACTTTAAGACTTTCTTTAATATAATATTGAAAGTTATTATACTAACCAAGTGCCATTATTATAATTAAAATAGTATTTAAACTATTTTCTATTTATAATTAAATACAACAATGACAGTATTGATTACAATAATCAAATCATAGTTCATAATAAAAAGTAATCCAACATTTACATTCCTGTTTACTAAATGATTACAACAATGACAAGTATTGAGATTACAATAATTAAAACATAAATTATAATATAAATTTATTTAATAAGTAAATTTTCTTTTGATCTTAATAAAAAATTACTCGGATATATTAAATATGTGTATGTTAGAGTATGTATAAAGCCAATCGCGAATTTATGAGCAAAATATGCATGGTCCACTGTATAGTGACATTTTCACAGGGTAACTGGACGACTGTAATGACGCTGACGTCACAACATGGCGATCATTTTACGCTAAAATCTTTAATTAAATTATTATAGGTATAAAAATACAAAATATATTGCAATTTTTATTTCGTTTTCATTTATTTATATTTAAATTTCATATGAGACATGTATTTTCTAAAAAGTCGAAGTCAAGATCAAAATAAGCCAAAACATTGGTCTTCTCAAATTAACAATGTTCTTGTCAAAATGACAAGCGCACACAAATCAGCTGATCCCAAGCAAATCAAGGTCGCTCGAGTCACGTGTCTGCTCGCGCCCTATACTATTTACACAAATACAATATAATGTATTTTTACTAGAAAACATAAATTAAAAAGTCTTATTCATATTAAAAAAAAACAGCATCGCAAATATTTACTACTTTTTCTTTTTCTTCGAATTCCTGGAACCCTTAGTCCGTCGTTTCAATTCTTTAAATTTTTCATCTCTTTTATTTCTAAGTTCTGCTATTCTTCCTTCCCATGTTTTCCTAAGTCTGCTATTTCTCTGTTTTTTGTTCATACTTCTTGTTTCTATTACTTTTCTTACTAGGACTAGGCTGTTCTGATTTTCAGTCAATACAAGCTTTTGGAGGCACTTCGTGGTGCACTCGCCAGCGCAGCTAGAGTGCCGATTTGAACTATGGAAGTTACTGCAAAACACTCTAAAAACACGTAATTCGCTTAGAAAAGGCATTTCCAAGTGATTTGGAGACATGTTTTGAGAAACAGTTTTTACATCATATTTGAGCGTTTCACGGTCTGAAACGACGATTTTGTATGTAGACTTTGGAAACATATTCTACCTGTAGTTTCGATAGCACTTGGTTATTTAGGGTACAATAAGACAAAATACAAAGATTTTTAGTGAATACAAGCTTTTGAAGGCACTCCGTGGTGCACTCGCTAGCGCAGCTAGAGTGCCGATTTGAACTATGGAAGTTACTGCAAAACACTCTAAAATTACGTAATTCGCTTAGAAAACGCATTTTCAAGTGATTTGGAGATATGATTTGGGAAACAGAAACACAAATAATAATAATAATAATAATAATAATAATAATAATAATAATAATAATTGCGTAGGCTTCCACAGTCTGAGTCATGAGAATTATTCGTTTTCCGGGAATGGACTATGTCATATTTTGAGTCAGAGCTCAACGTTTCGCCCGCAGTCATATGGGGCATCTTCAGGAGCAAGGGGGATAGTACTGTCTTAAACACGGTTACCCGACGTGTCAACCACGCTAGAGGCCGAGTTTAAGCAACAAGGAGGGAGACTCAGTTTATAAGGTTACTCGACGTGTAAACCACGCTAGAGGCCAAATAAACCAAGTGGTTTATAAAACCGGCCCTTAATATTTCGTATATTTGATCCTATTCCTAATTAAACCTTCGTATTTAAATCTGGCTTTAGTTTCTTGGTAGAAATGAGCTGATGAGTTGAGAAATGTTGAAAGACTGAAAAGTTAATTAAAGTACACTAATTCGTGTAATCGGAAATGACATCGATTTCACTTTTGTTTTAATTGCAAAGGTCAATCAAATAAAAGAAAAGATTCTTCTTCATTTTGCTATTGCTGGCATATCAGCTTGTATAATTTCCGGAATAATTAAAGTCTTTCATGTTAAAATATGGAAAACATATAGCTTTATGATACTTGTTATGCAAGGCTTCAATCTAGGTCAACTTGTCATCAAGAGCCTGTAATACAAGTCGATCTTATACAGCGCGGAATATGATTTCCTTGCGTAGTTATGGCCTATTAATAAACTATTTAATATGCAACGATATTTCTCATCAACTTTTCTGAAGATTTATTAATATTTACATATTTTATATTATGCAGTTTATGTTTTCCGGCTCTTTTCTTTATTGGAGAGTTACTGGGAAGTATTTAAATTTATATAATGTATCTATTCTTTATATATTATGAATATAACGTTATGAAAACATTGGGTATGGACACTATAAAAGATATGTTTATAATATAATGTTATCTTAAAAATGGAATCATTAATAGTATATTACAAACTGAGGTGAAAATTGTTTCATTGTCACACTCCTCTCAGTTATACGACCTTAAAAGTCACAGCCAATAACTTAGTTGGCACAGCACTATCCCTGCAAGATAAGTCTCTCGGGTTCGAATCCCGATGCCTGACAATTTTTCACAATTTATTTCAAATAAAGTTATATTTTTTTAAATGGGATTGTATATATTTTTAGGCCCAATCGATAGAGTATTTTTTCTGCATTCAACCGTGTAATCATTTTATATCCTTACATTACAAAAATATTGAGAAAAATGTAATTTAAAATTAAACAAATTTTATTTTTATCGTTATTTTTCAGTAGGCTATGTATGAACAAAAATGAGCCTAAATTAAAACGAAACAAATATTTGTTAATAACTTTATAAATATCAAGAATGAGAATTATGCACTAAATAATTCAAATTGACATTTAGCAATTTTGTTTTTCATACATAACCTACTGAAAAATAAGTATAAAAATAAAATTTATAAATTTCAATTGCATTTTTCTTTATATTTTTGAAATGTAGTCGAATGAGCCTAAAAAATATACAGCATCCCATTTAAAAAAATAAAACTTGTTTTAGTTTGAGAACTACTGGTTAAATTTTTTTTATTCAATGAGTGAATGTCCCACTTCATCTACTACAACTTTAATTTGAATGATTTCCAATAGCAAAGAAAATAATTGTAGTGTCCCGTATCCGAGAAACACCCTGTATATATATTTACATTTGTAAATGTTTGAAATTTTTTAGTAATGGTTTTCAACCCTTTGTACAAGAGATAAAATTTTAAAATCGAAATTTGAATAGCCACCCGGTATATTTCTATTTAAAACAAAAAGTTCGGCCCTGCTCTTTGAGAACCACTGGTCGAAAAAGAAAAAAAATATATTTTTATAAAACTTATGACTTCATGTTTCTTTTTCATTTTGTACAAGAGTGTACTGTAAAATGCAAGCTAATATTTATTTTATTCTAATTTGTTTAACATGTTAACGAAAAAAAATGAACGGTATATTTTGTCATTTTTCATTGTCCCGACAGTAGGAAGTGAAAGTGAAAATACTATCGAAACGGTAGTATACAAGCAGAAGACGCACGTCATCAATAAATATTACTAGACAATGACGTCACTTATTACTACGTTTACATGGGATACTAATTTATTCTAGAAAATGCAATGCGTGTTGCATAACTTACTGTATACAATACATGCAGATGAATTATCGTGTAATACTTATTAAAATAAACCAACAATACTCAAGGTCTGGTTTAGGTCGTCTTAGGTCTAACCAAATCAAAGCGCCCCAAAAATTATAATAAAATGAGAAAATTTTACGCCCACAAAATCTGTGCACCCTAGGCTGCAACATTTAGATATTTGGGCGGTAGGCTGCAGCCTAGTCAGCCTATCCGGTAATTGGGCACTGCAGTAATTCTGTAGCACAAGACACAACTCACAAATACTCACAAATACCTAACTAATTGTTGTAATTAGTACAATAGAAAGATAAACTAGAACGATATATTATATTGATATATTTTATTGACAGCAAATTGGCATTTCTATATAATTTTTACAAAACAATAATATATAACTACTTTGATATTTACAATTATTTATATTAATTCAAGTCACTCGTGCCTGGATGAGATGAGTTGATAATCACTGACAATCAAGTGACAGGGACATGATCGATATTTGATCGATTTTAAATTCAATGTAAACATGGACATTCGCAGTGGTATATGTATCTATTGTCTATGAGTGCTACTGTTATGATACGAAAATCAACTACAATTATTTCAAATAATTTTATATTCCCTAAAAGGAATAAGGATTGACTTGGAAATAATGGTAAATTTCATTAATATATACGTTTTTTAATAAGAATTTTTTATTTCTTCTTTTTTAAAAAATAAATAACCCCCAATAATTTTTATAAGTTATATTTCATTTTATAAGGTATTTTTCAGGTTGAGGACGTTCGTCTTCTGCTTATTAATTTTTAATAGCAAGCAATAGAGGAAGCATGGTTATTTATTTATTAAAATATATTTATAGTTCTGTAATCAGTACAAGCACTAGTATTAAATGAATACTTTATTTTTTGTTCTTTCGATATGTTGAATCAATCGTTGAAGATATTAACTTCCTGTATATATTGTTTATTATTAGATACTTCACTTTTTCAAGAAGGTAACTCTACCCGCATTTCTTCTGCTTCTATCTTCCTGATTACACTCTCCCATAACCTCAAATATGAATGCGTTGTAATTTAGAAGCTGTGTTGCTCCTGCGGTGCAGTCACGCACCTCTGCTCGGTGGGCCCCATAGAGCCTGGGGCGGCGTCTCAAGGCTTGCTCCGGTGCACGGGATTCTTGTAAGATTTCCCACGGGTTATACACAAAGTACGGACTATACTCACTACAGACAGAAATGGAAAATACGAGGAATAAGGGAATTAGTAGAGAGATTTTAATTTTGATATGAATTTTAATTATTTGAAGCTCATCAGTGTGATTCACTGAAGCATTTAGGAGGCATTGAGTAGGTTGAGTGGACGGATGATTAACATTCTGCTATGTTTTGAAGACTGCATTGTGGGATGTTATCATACGTCCGCTCAACCTACACAATGCCTCCTAGAGGCTTTAGTGCACCACCACACTGATGAGCTCTAATAAGAGCGAAACGCGTCTGGTGGTTCTGGTTGAGCGGGCCAGTCTCTGATAAATAACCGAGAGCTTGATTCAGAGACTGAAATTTTGTAACGTGTGAAGTGTGATTTTTAAATATTATAAACTTAAATTATACCTACTTATTTTTCTTTTGCATATGTGAGCAGTATAGTATGACTAGCGAATGAAAGTTGACGTTTAGATTATTTATTAGATGTATTTTCTTTTGAAAACATTTCCCTATATATAACTCTTATGTATTCCGTTACAGAAGTCTAGAATTGTACTCAATACCAGGAGGCATTTAAAATTACCTTAGCAACAGGATTCAGGGATGTATTTAAAAAAATTAATACTTCAAATTCTAGTTCAGGAGTAAGCAACCTTCGAGTCGGAATTACTATTACAGGAAATTAAAAATAATCATATTTCACATAATTGCTAAACTAAGTAGTTTAAAGATCAAAATATTAATAAACGAGATATATTTAAAATAGTTTAAACGCATTCCTGTTTTGATATTCAGTTACCCAAGTCGGCCATCTATTTTCAGCCAGACATAGTAATGTATTTCTGTGCTTTCCTAGATCAGTATTTAAATGATTTCATGCAAAAATTTCACACCTGAATATTTCGTACAATTCTATTCTTTTCTAGGGTTTTAAAAGAAACCACATCTATAAAATAGTTTAAACGTCAATTTTCATTCGCTAGTCATACCACACCTACAAATTTGAGTTTGGAGATTCAAATATTCGCGTTCGATTCTTTGATTTTGTATGTTTCACCTTATTAGTGCAATTTTCCTAGTGATATTTTTAATTTTCAAATAGTCAGCAGAATCATTCAATAATGCATAAATTTAAATAAAGTTTTCGGTTTTGAATAGTAACTTCAACAAATATTAGCTTGAAGATCAAGAAATTATAGTTGCAAATTCTTTTTAACATCGTTGATAATTTCAAAAGGATTTTGATAAAACTGAAATATTTGTGATTTATTTTTAAAATCATTATATCGGCTCGCAAAAGCTTCCTGCTGTAATACATTATTTTGAACATGATATTCAACAGAGAAATTGTAAATCGACAAACTATCGCAGCAAAAGAAAGAATATTTAAATTCTTTTGGACATGTTGATTACTAAAAAATGTATTTTTGTTTCAACTTGATATCATAATATAAATATGCTAATTATATAATATAGCAATAATAATAATCTAATCCATTGTAAAAATATTCTTTTGATTTGTCCGCAAAATGTCTTTCAACAGCCGCAATAAGTTCGTTATCGTCGTTAAATTTTGTCCCCTTTATGTTTTTTTTTTTTTAGATTTAAAAACAAAAAATAGTCACAGAGGCTAGATCTGAACTATAAGGCGGATGGTCAATTTCTACGAAGCCACATTCAGCAACGACAGCTTTTGAAAGTCTTGACTTGTGGGCTCGTGCGTTGTCATATAGCAAAAGTACACCTTGCATCAGTTTTCCGTGCATTTTCACTTTAATTGAATCTCTGAGGCAACGCATTAAGCTTGCATAATACTCTCCGGTTACCGTACAACCCTTATTCAGATGATCCATCATTAAAATTCCTTAGCAATAAAGAAAAGAACAGTTGCCATTGTGTTTTCTGTAGAAGGGGTGACTTTTTTGGGAGGGCTGGCACCTTTAACATGCCACTGCACCGATTCTTGTTTCGCTTTAGGCTTAAAATGATGGAATTGGAAGGACAATTATCACCATATACAGCCAACATTTCTTCACGAATAATTTTTGTAGCTTTTCTTTGTTTTGTTAGCAATTTTATAACTTCTCGATATTCGATTGTTCATTTGATACGTGAAAACACTAACTGGGATATTAGAACTAATACTTCTGCAATTGTTTTATACATTGTCACGAACGTTACAAAGGCACATGTTATTAATAAACAACGTAATGCAAAATTACATTAAAATTGAAAACTACCTAGTCCGGGTATATAAAGGCGATCCCTCTTAAACCTATGGCGGGCCGTACTAATACAAGATGGCCAAATTATCCTAAATCGTTCCGCATACGATATTGTTAAAAGAAATAGAGTGCACTCATGAAAGTGGTTGGCATTTTAAATTCCCATTTGTGGCGTAGAGGCCAAAGGAAATAATTTAGCTGTTAGAAGAAATATCGACAAAAATAGCACTTCCTGAGGGAGGTGTTCTCTCTCGTATCATCCCAAGTCCCGGGTCCATAATGTACACGATATAAAAGCGGCAATCTCCAGAATTCTGACGCAGCGGGACATTTGCATTTCACGGGTCGCTTTTAAATTCAAATTCCCTCGAATCAGCTACTTGCCTACTTGATACTGGCACGGTAGACTCACAGGAATAAACACCGAGGTTTACACCAAAAAACTTTCATCCAAATCCGAAAAGATGAAAGGAAGGTTTTGCTTTAAGTAACTATTTTTATTCTATTTTTGGAACAGGTATCTAACGCTAACCATTATCATTTGAATAAAGCTTTTTCAACGGAATATCTGTTTTTATTAATATCGAGGAAAAATATTCTATACATTCATAAAAATAATAGCTATTTGTGTATTAAGAGCGCAAAATGGGACATTGTCGATTGAGAGGTAATAACACCATATAACAAAAAATCTGATCTGGCCAGCACATTACCTTCCGTCAGTTATATGAGGTATTTACGAAAATTCTACCGGTGAACTGTTACCGGTAAACAGCTGTTTATCAGGTTATAGCTACCAGAATCGATATTTTAAGAATGCAAGTAAACAGGGTAGATCCATAACCTATAAAAAAATTAAAAATTTAAAACAGGTTAGAAATTTGACGTAGTTAACAAACTGAGCAGAGTCCTACTTTGAACACATTTCCACCTTTAACGCGCACGCTTCGCTTTTCGTAAATGCGTATGTATTTTCTATAAAATCCATACAGAAAGTTCCTTGCGAAAGATTCTAAATTTCTTGTATGTACATTACCTTTCGACAGTTGTATGTATTTTTTACTAATTCCATACAGAATATTTCGTGTAAAATTATAACACAAATATACTATGAATATGCGAATTGCACTTGTGCACTTGACACTGACAGCTTTCAATCAGAATTTTCTTAATATAGTAACTGTTTCTAGCATAGCTGGTTAATTTATGAAATTTAATTTCTTTATAATTTATAACTCTATATCCATTTAATATGAAGTATAAAATGCTGTCAAATCGTATAGAGAATACAATGTTCTTTAATATTTATAATAACATTAAATGTGAAAATATGATATTTAACATCGTTTTTTCAAGAAAAACTGTTAAAATTTTCAAATGAGGGTACTTCCGGTTGACCAATTATAACCAAAATCTAATCAGCTCTTCATATGGATGCAACGAAGAGGAATACGCACGCATGCACGCACGCACGCATGCACGCACGCATGCACGCACGCACGCACGCACGCACGCACGCACGCACACACACACACACACACACACAAACAAACACACACACACACACATACATACAGACATCATCGTAAAAATAGTAAAATCGTATTCTAGGGACCTTAAAACGTGCTTATTCATTAAAAACTCACCACCGAATTTTTTGACCAAAGACAATACCTTCCTTACCTAAAGGTGACGGAAGGTAAAAATAATAAAATGTACATTTTGTACTTACAGTACTACTCAATAATTTTTCAGTGAATATAGGAACATATATTCAAATAATACTTAAGATATTGTTTTGGCTTTCATTTTTTCAAAAAATTAATGCCAATTTTGTAATGAATATAAGTTTTTTGTATAATTTATTTGTTTCAAGTACATTAAACTAGTGCAGTGGAAAAGCATTTAAATGAATGACGTAAAAATAAGGTCATGTAATTCTAATAGATGCTTCGTTTTAGATATATTTGCATTTCAGTAATATAAAGACGTTAGTGTATTTCTACTTTTAACAATGAAATAATAATTACGAAGAAATTTTTTTGTTGCTTGTGCATCAAAAACACCGGACCAATATCGCGCATCAACTATGAACCGATGCCAAGTTTGTTTACGTATTCAAGGTCATAGTTTTGAACAAATTTTCTAAATTGGTATGTAATTTTATTGTTAAAACTATAAATTCCTGTATTACAATATCATCCTTATAACACTCAAATGAACTTGTCCACTTATTTTTAAGTCCTTTATTTAAATTTTAAGTTTTGTTGTTTAATTTTCAAACATTGAAAGATAATATCGATCGTAATCTAGTAAATATTGTGATATGAATGGCAATAACTCAATTAAGTTAATTGTATGAAATTTCTCAACGCCTTTGTTCGCCACAAAGCATACGAATTCCATATGTTGTATCAACAATTTCATATATATATATATATATATATATATATATATATATATATATATATATATATATATATATATATATATATATATATATATATATATATATATATATATTCCAATGTAACATGTTGTTAACATTTAATAAACCAATAATAGAACAAAGACGTGATTGTTATAAATTCACACAAAATGGAAAAGTAGTCAGAATTAATATATAAACTTTGATGAATTCATTCTTAATTGCATTTCCGGTTCAATTTGTAGAAATAATTGTTCATTAAATGACAAACACTTTCCTAGATGATTCACAACTTAATTCCTCTATTACTTCCAATTAATGTACATTCCCTGGTGACTGCAACTTTTGTGAATCCTGTAATTATATTTGCGTGCAGTGTTGATCAACAAATAGCATTAGAAGGAATGACTAACACTATTTACTAACAAATAGTACTATTTTCTAAATTGCAAATGCTAGTTATGCTAAATTTTCTCACTTCCAGCTATAAGCAATTCATAATTACATACTATCTCAAGTAGTTATAGTAATAAGACTAAATTATTACTAATTTTAATTGTTATGTGAGCAATTTTAACTCTAGGCAGAAATTACAACAATTACGCTAACAATTATTTATTATTACATTGTAGTTTGCAGTTTTTCTTAGTCAATTATTTAGATATATTATTACAATTTAATTATTAGTTTGCTTGAATTGTTAAATGTTTATTGTTTCATAAAACAAAGACATTAAAAATAATTGAACTTTTATATTCATTTTATTTGAACTTCTTGACGAACGTAGATTATCTATACAATCAGTAAAACTTTATCACATAAAAGGGTCACGCTAGATTTATTGAGAATGTGATATACATGGTGATGACTGGAACTCATTACATACTCGCCGTCAAATAAATATGGATTGATGCTCACTTTTTTCCCTTCTCCGCTGTCCCTTGTCCTGCGGTGTTGCCGCTTCTTCGAGGCTTAGAATTTTCAACATTACCCATGAATTGGCAACAGTGTAAAAGTCTTCAGTCCATATTTATTTGACGGCAACTATAGTGAATTCTGTCTTTGGGCAAGTTTTAGCGGAAATGCTGCCTCCACACCAGTCTGTCCTGCGCATGTCTCTTCAGCTCTTCGTAATTCCCTCCCTCCCTGATATATGCAAAAATTTAAAATTTTCGTCTTTCTCTTCTCCTTTTCCCATGTATTTTCCCTTCCTCTTTCTTATTTCTCTCAAAATTCTACTCTCTTCCAATATTCTCCAACCGCGACAACCACATCTTAGAATTATTCAAGTGCTTCTTCTCCTTCTTCCTCAGGGTCTGTTTTGCATCAGTACAGCAATATTCCATTATTGCAAAGAGCATTTGCAAACTTTTTCGTAGTTCTAAATTAATTTGCCTTGCTGTTAATAAATACAATGTGTTCAAAGAAAATCGTAACTCGGAGTAGGTTATGAACAGTGAAACGTATGTCTGATCATTATTTAATTCGAAAGTCAAGTTGTCAAAATTGATCTTAAAATGTACGGAAAAAAGACAATAAAGAAGGATACAGTATATTGGCATTCGCCGTTTTCTAATTTGGTTTTGTTTCTAAATCTAAAATAAGATTCAAGAAGAGAAGCTTTGATTTCTTTACATAATATTTTTGACAATTAAATATTTTTAAATTGACGTTTCTTTATTCAAAGCCTACCCAAAGTTAGGATTTTTTTTAACACACTGTAGTTCCTGTATTTGACTGTTGGTTACCTTTCCTTGTGCTGTTCTACGCCTAATTTCTTCCTTATTAAAAATAAAAATGATTGGTCAGATTCGAATATCTTCGAAATGAAACAAATGTGAAAGTTTGTGTAAAGTGCGTACACAATAATGTAACGTTTTATTTATTTGGATGAAGTGTAAAAATCAAGGAATTATTATTAATTAAAATAAATGTTTATTAAAATGATAAATAACTATTAAAAGATAATAACAATGACGATTACTATCAAACAAATATTAAATACTAATATAAAACTAATTACTTAAACACTCAAATTATTTTTTTATTTAAACAATTAAGACGACTATTTATTTACATGCTTTTGTTTTACTGTACTCTTGTACTTTTATTTAACTAACTGTTCATTTATTTCACTACGCGTTTTAATCTTACACTGCCGGTCTGTTGCAGACTCGTGTAGACTGTTTACGCGATATTTATATCACAATATTTATGTCACTATTTACTTATATATCACATTCAATTGTCCGATCCATTATCAGTAACTGTCCGTATGCTACAACTTTTCAACATCAATGCCGAGTACCTATCCATTTCCACTCGCCGTTACTGTCGCCGTTTACTCTAGCTTCCCAATACTCCTCAAAACTACCGAATATTCATTTCCATAGGTATCCGAGTATACAAGCAATTTCCCAAGTACTCCACTCTACACTATACTGCTTACGCACGTGACGATACTGCTTTGTTATAGTATGACTAGCGAATGAAAATTGACGTTTAGATTATTTAATAGATGTGGTTTCTTTAGAAAACGTATCCCTGTATTTGATTTGAAAGAAAACTGACCCTTATGTATTCTGTTACAGAAGAATAGAATAGGGAATTACAGCTCAATCGAATTAAGAGAAATTTGTAAAAAAAAAAAATAGTGAAAGTATTTGCTTAATAATGAATGTTAATAAAGAAATAAAATGATATAATTGAAATACTTCGGAAATAAGGGGGTTCTTGTTTTAGCAGCACGTCACTCATATGAAATCGATATATATTATTTTGATTGGCGACTCAAAGACCACCTATAAATATATAACGAATACCGAGTTAGGGGCGAAGCCTACTACCAATGGAAGTAGAGAAATTCAAATAGCGGAGGCGCGGCTATCAGTCCAGTAGTGCAATTCTCAACAGTTTTTATTTGAATATAAATATTTTGCATTAAACTTAACTATTTAAATACATTTTCAATTATAAATCATGTCGACTTGTACAGTATAATAATATTCATTTATTTTTTCTATAAATATAATTTAGAAATAGCATATATTTCAAGAACATTTAGGTCCATGAAGAAAATAGTTTGATATAAAAACATATTCATGACGTCACATCTATATTTTTAAATTTCGGAGGACTAAAACTCTCTTATTAATAGGAATTTTTTCACCGGATTTTCACCGACAGTCTTAGTTTTACTTATACGTTCAGATGAAATTATATAAAAATATATTGTACTCAATACCAGGAGGCATTTAAATTGACCTTTTTCTAATTCGTTCGTCTCAAATGTAAGCAACCCTCGAGTTGGAGTTACTGTTAGAGGAAATTAAAAATAATCATAGAATTGCCAAACTAAATAGTTTAAAGATCAAAATATTTCGTTATAATCAACATAAACGAAAAATGTTTAAAATATTTTAAACGCACCCCTGTTTTGATATTCAGTTACCCTAGTCGGCCATCTATTTTCAGCCAGATATAGTATTGTATTTCTATGCTTTCCTAGTCCAGTATTTTAATGGGTTCATGCAAAAAATTTATACCTGAATGTTTCGTACAAATCTATTCTTCTCTAGAGTTTCAAAAGAAACCACATGTATAAAATAATTTAAACGTCAACTTTCATTCGCTAGTCATACTATACAATTTCCAGTAACAGACCTCCACAGTGTCTGTTATCATAACTGAGCTCCACAGCCTCTGTATAGACAACTTAGCTCCATTCTCAGGTTTGTCAATTTTTTTTAACAGAGCGTGGTCAGTAGAACCGAGTCATGACGTAGTAGGTTTGTTCTTAACGAGTACGCACTTTACCTAAATTTGTCCACTTGTTTTTAACTCCTATAAATATAAAGTTTGCATAATACGATGAGAACAAGCTGTGCCTATATTGATGAAAATTACATAAGTAATCTAACTAGAACTGATATTTTTTAAAACTACTATTTGTTGGCATGAACCATGTTTCAATTTTGCATAATCTAATTTTACATTTTAGCAGCTGGTTACATTAAACTCACCGAGTTTTACTCTTAACAAACTATAAATTATTTCCTAATACGGAGTACTTACATCTAGTAATTGAAAATGTATGTAAGGTTATTCCATTTAAAATTAGATCCGAAGTATCATGCAATGTTTTCTGTCATTATCAATAAATTCACCTTAACATTTTAATACTGTGATTGCAATTTATTACAACTCATGTCCTTCTATATATGATATCTTTAATTGATTATTAATTACAGAATAATCTGCATGGTAAATGCTAAACTTTATGCCTACTTAAAGTTTTTATAATCTAGTACTAATGAGTCAACGACAGCACGTACATTTTCTCTTAGAAATCAGAAGTAATTTGCGTTCATTTGCTCAAGAACTTGATAATGATAATGTTAAATAGGTAAAACGCAACATTTCGAATGTGATTAACAACGGACAAGACTTTAAATGCCTGTTTGCCTAGTTCTACTTTTACGGAACTGGACTAATAATCGATTGCATTAAAGCAAGCTGCATAATGAACGTTCACGTTTATATAATGTTTGTTTAATAATACAACATGTTTAAAAGCTCTATTAAAAATTTAATGTTTCATAAAAACTTTATATGCGTTCAGAGAAAGGTAGGCTATTTGTTAATTAACTTTTTGCGAAAATAAACGCTAAATGGGGCACTAAAAGTGAAATTGTACGGAGTTCTCTAATAATAAATTAGATTATTTTTTGTAGTTAAGCGTATTGTATGTATTTGTTATTGTACAAGTTGTCGGCTTATACATAAAATGTAAATTATATTTTATTATCATTTAGTTTTAGTATTTACTAGTGATATTATTAATAATTATAACGTTAGTTATTATTACCTTCAGTGGAACGATGGCTCTAATAAAGTCTAGGCCGTATAAGTATTCTTTTATTATCGTTTCGTTCTATTGTAATTATTGTAATGTCCTTGTTTCTGCGGCATTCTTTGATATATTATGTTATATGCTAAACTTGGATGACTATTTACGATTATTAGCTTTGTGGGAAGGTGAATTCATCTTCTACAATTATTTTCTTTTCTCAAAATGCCTTCTACTTGTGCTCTGATTTACTCGCTTATTTTATTTCTAACAAAATATCTCCAAACTAATAAAAGAAAATCTCAAATTTTACCTGAAAGTATCGTTTAGTGTCTTTATTCCTTATCAATCAAAAAATTACATCGTATAACGCCGCAAAATAAATCTTTTTGGGTATAAGTCAAGTTCAAGAAGCTTTCATAGAGGACTGAATAAAAATTAGTGAACTTTTCTTTCATATTCGATATATTCATTATTTTTCACATATTAGGTCTGTTCTTTTCGCTACTTTGCGTCTACGGTTTACTGCCGCCTCCATACAAAGTATATGGGCGCGGCAGTAAACCGTAGACGCAAGGGTACGAAACGAACAAACCTAATGTAACGTTTATTTATATATGTAAACTGTAAAAATCAATGAAATATTATTAATTAAATTATTTCTTTATTTAAACAATTAATTCAACACACTATTTGTTTACGATATATATGTACATACAGGGTGTCCGTCTATAAATAAACCAGCAAATATCTCGCTTATTATTACTATTAGCGATTTCAACTATATAACATAAATTATAGTATGTAGATCAATATTATTACTTCCGGTTTTGGAGAAATATGTAGCTACTTTTAATTTTCAAATGGAACCCCTATATAGTTTTTCAAATTTGAAAAGTACATGAAATTTGCTACCAAAATGTGTTAAAACAATCATATGATATATTATTAAAAAATAAAATGGCGAATGATTAAAATATTAATTTTTTATTAAATTTAGGAGGCGTTGCAATACAAATTTTTTGAATAAGAAATTTCTAATAACATGAAATAACAGATATAATAATTAAATATAAATTTATAAAGTTATTGTACATCAATTTGAATATTTAATTAAATGGTATTCTTTATCTTTGAAAGGTGTAATATAAAATAAATGAAATGCAAAGCCTCTATTTTTTAATAATATAACATATGATTGTTTTTATACAGTTTGATAGCAAATTTCACGTACTTTTCAAATTTGAAAAATATAGGGTGTTCTATTAGAAAATAAAAAGTTGCTATCAATTTCTCCAAAACCGGAAGTAATAATATTGATCTACTTCCGAAATTTTATAGAGGAGTTAATATACCATAATTTATGTTATATAGTTGAAATCGCTAAAAGTAATAAGTGAGATATTTGCTGGTTTATTTATAGACGGACGCCCTGTATATATACCACTGTGTATACTGGAACCTCGGTATACGTCATTAATCCGTTCCAGGTCCTTGGACGTAAGCCGAACTGGACATATACGAAACGAACCGTGAAAAAACACAATAACACGTACAAATTTATAGTTATAGCGAGAGTTGTTCACTTATTAGTAACAACAAACGTACTGACACTCACCGGCAGGTAAACAAGGGTAGTACGCGCAGTCAAAGACGAGTCGTCTTCCAAACAAATGTTGTATATCAAACAAAAAATTTCGCGACCAGACAGGAGGTATACCAAGTTGGATGTATTTTAAACAGCCGTATACCGAGGTTCCACTGCATTTATATCACTTTTTATTTCGACTTGACTGGCTGAACTGGAGTAAGCTGAACTGCCTCTCCACAGCTGTTTATCCCCTTACATATAGTTTGTTTCAAGATATTTGCAAACGTACCTGCTTCGACTTACGCAGCGGGTGACATTTTAAATGGGCTTGTAACAAAATATTTGAAATCCGCCACACGAAATATTTGTATAGAATTTATTGTTTAGAATAAAGAATAAAACATTACACCAAATTTTCACAAATTATAAATAAAAATAGGTATATTAATTAAAGGATTTTGAGAAAGTACCGCAACATCATTTTCTCAAATTTTGTTAATCCTCCCCTGATGCATAGGACCGTAAATACCATGGTATTTAGCGATGTATACAGCGTCATTACGAAGGCAGGGAGATTTGCAAATACCTTGAAACACATGCATCATACCTGTCTATCCTTCTTGAAAGCTCGCGAATATTCGATGCGATAATGACATCGAATACATAAGGATCGGGTGGCCGTGAATAATGAACCCTATCTCCCCCATCTGTTTACACAGCGCTGCACGCTTGCGTCAGCCGTCCGAGGCACGCTCCAACTACGTCATCGCCTTCGATGTTTCTAGTAACTTCGCTCAGTGGCGTCGGCAGAGCACGCTATATTCAGTGACTTCGGAGTCGCGCACGCTACATGTCTTTGTCAATAAATCACTTCATCATTCTTTTCAGTTCCTAATATCTTAACCAGTCTTCTTTTGGAATTCCTTAAAGCAAACATGAATTCCGATATCAATATCTTTTTTCAGACGAAAACCTTCAAATCTTTAAATTTTAAATAAATCCACAAAATAGCCAAAAGTCGCACAGTGTTCTATTACATTTTATTTCGTTAAAAACTGAAAAAAATGCTATGTGATTAATTCTATATTTTCGCTCACATAGCTACTTTAAAAATTGATGAACTAAAAGGCCGGTTTCATAATAATTCGTAAAAGCAAACTTTAGATAAACTTTATTTTAAACTTCATATACACTTTAAAATATATTCGTTTCATAATAAAAATTTCCTTTACTTCATGTAAAGTAGTTCTAAAGTCTTAAAAATGATTTTAGAACAAATTGTTTATAGTTAAAAATCGTGAGCTGTTGTAAGACTGACTGTCAGAATAATTATGTCTACAAGAAATAGAGGTAGAAATTCCACATTTGATGAATAATACAACTTGATTTAATTAATATATAAACACAAAAATATGTTGGAATGTAAGAAAATATAAACTACAAAATTCAATGATACGAAAAGATAAGCAAGTTTATAGATTAGGTTACTAAATTTTTGTATATTTATTTGCAAAACTTTGTAGGATTCAGTCTATCAAAAAATTGAACAGGTTATCATGGCAAAATTGAAATTACTATAACTTAAAAATAGCTAGAAAATATGGTTTGGGAAAACAGAACAGTGTCAAGAAAACTTGGATTTAATACTGGAACAATTAAATATATAATGTGATGTGAAACCACATCTAAAAATGATAATGAATATAAGTATATCTTGATTTATTTATGTGTGCTAATTTTATTATTTCTTCTATCTGCTAAAATACAAATAAAATTGTATTTTCCGTAACCTATCATAAAATTCTTTTTCGTTCCAAATAAAATAAATAAATAAATATATCATCACGGCTTATTACCCATTGCTGGGTGTGCCAGTATGCTTTGTTGCAGATATATTGGTAATGATGAAATATTTGCACCTTGCGGGCGCTTACCAGGCTTCACCTCACGGGCACTCATTGCTGGCGTGGAGAGTGCGCCACAGGGATCAATTTTGTGCTATTTAAAATTGGAAATATTTTGCTTCGGTCGGGATCGAACCCGGTTCCCCAGATTCGCGACCTAACACTCAGGCACGCGGCCACGAGACCCCATTTTTCGTTCCACATATATAAATTATTACCTTATAGTTAATATACTTTTCTTTGTTTAATATTAAAATCGTCGGAACGGAAGTTGAAAAATAAATAAATAAAATATATATCATCATGGCATATTACCCATTGCTGGGTGTGCCGATCTACTTTGTACGCAGATTTCGGTAATGATGATGACATATTTGTACCGTGCGGGCGTTTACCAGACATCACGTCACGTACACTCACTGGTGGCGTGGAGAGTGCACCACAAGGGTCAATTTTGTGATATTTAAAATTTGAAATATTTGGTGTCGGTCGAGATCGACTGAAGAAGTTGAAGAATTTTTTTATCAAAATGTGGAATCGAAACAGATAAGTTAAAATCCACTTTAAGCCCGTAAAGGAACTCTCGCATGATTTAATTTTAAAGGACTTTAAACTAACAACTTTAACTTAAAGTTGAAATATAAAACACTTTTTTTTCATTTTTAGATCAAACTTTAAAATTAAAGTAACTTTATATTTATTATGAAACCGGCCTAAGTTCGAAATTAACTTTCGCAACTTAATTTCAAATGAAAGATAAATTACTGTTTAAAAGGAACAGCTTATTACCCATTTCTGGGTTTGCCAGTCTGCTACTATTTGCAGACTTTGGTAATAACGATGTATGTGTATACTGCTGAGAGCATTTACCTGGCGTTACCTCAGAAACTGTTAAAGTTATCCTGAAGAGAACACCAACTGAATTACTTTTGTTCTATTTAAAAATTGAAATTATTGGTTAAAATGTGTCTCCTTTTGAGCGAAAGTGAACATTTTGATGTGAAATTAAAATAATTAAGCTGTTCGATATGAAAATCAATATATTCCTTTATACTTATATAGCAATATTTTTATTTATTTTGATTATCTCCCATATTAAGCTATCATATCCGTCTCATAATTATTATAATCCATGTGTCAAGCACTGTCAAAACCATTTAGTGACATCACATTGATGTAATCATCCAATCTTGGTTTTGAAAGTTGCAGGATAGCTTCTTATTGATGAACGATCGCGCGATCAGTCACATACTGATGTCCATCCACTTTCACTCTTCACTTCAGCAGCTTTGGTGGCCGTCATGTTATTAATTGATTTCACCTGGTGACACGTGCTACGTGCTGAAGATGGAGTCTTCTATTTGTCATGCTGATATTGTCTCTGATGGATTCACGTAATTCATTTCTTTTTATGACGCGTTTTCCCTCAGTGAAAGCAGAGAAAATGTGGAAAAGTGATTTCTTTTTTGTTGGTTAAGTGACACTTTTATTAATATAATCGTATGAAAAAAAATATTAATGAATAGGAAAATTTCCAGTGCACGCAATGCTTTCAAATTGAAATGAATAATCTAATTCATAACTAGTACATTGTAGTTTCCTTTTATGCTGGGTTTATGCAGCAGTAAATTATATAATTAAATTAAGCCACTATATATTTCCACTAAACAGTGTGATAGTTGATAGTTGAAGAAAATTTTTCTATATTATATAAACAGTGTGATATACACATGCAGAGATGTATTATTTAAATCAACATCACTTTGAGCTTCATTAAATTCTCTCATCATTCTATTTATAGGAGAATAATAAATATAATTTTTATCTGAGAAACATATATAAAATAGAAATTTCTTCCTCGCAGTAGAATAACGCATATTAATGGTGCTATTCGGTAACTTTGCTTTGTAAGACTGTAACTCTATAGTCTCTATAAGCTATAGAGCTCTGTAAGACGACAGCTTGCAGAGTAGTAAAATTACCTATTCTATAATTCCCTCTATAACAAGTCTCGCTACAGAGTTATTCTTATAGAATGCCTAACTTCATTCCTGTCTAGCTGTCAAATATGCTACAGTATTTTTGACAGTAATTTTGTAGGCATTCTAAAAAATATGAAATAGAAACGATTGTTATATAAATAATACACTATAAAATGGTATGTATGTTGGTTCAAAGATACCTATTCCATAATATATTTATGTAGTTGAATAAGCAATAGATTCTATCACGATTTTTTCATTATTATTAATTTCTATAAATCGATCAAATTTACACATATGTAATAGGTTTATGATTAAATGAAATATATACATAGTTATTGAATCAAAATACGTTATGTTTTGATTTTTGCATGTAATCAATTTTTGTCATTGTTGTAATCAATGCTTGTCATTGTTAATAATTTTTTTATCTCCTGTGTTTTAATTTTTGTTATCTATTTATACTCGTCGCTAGTGTGATCTATTAATATTAAATATGCAGTCATAATTTAATGACCGTTTCAATTATTCTATGAAACTGTGAACAGTTCTCTACCATTAATTTCTAATTAGTAATGTAATTCATTATCTGGTAAACTGATCTGAATGGATTTTGATATATATGAGGAAAAATCTTCTCTATTCTCAAGTTAAAATATTTTTTTAAACATAAATTTCTATAAGAATTGGTAGGCTGTATAATTAATTACCTTCTGTTTTTCATTTAATAATAGATATAATAAAAATTGTTAACTTTTGCTTTTAATATCCATATTTGTATAAATTTTTTATATAAAATATATATTTGACATTTAAAATAGATTTTTGACGTTTCAACATGCTCTGTAAATACCTTACAGTCAAGATTTTGGCGCTGTAAGATTTATATAAATTTCTATAACTTTGTAGCTCTTACAGTACTGTAACTTGGTTGCAGAATAGCGATTTGCTTACATCCTGTAATGTTGGTTACTTACAGAGTCTATAGAGCTTATAGAACGGTACAGAATAGCACCATAAAGTTAACGTAGGAAGGTAGTAAAGGGCAATCAATTAGGTTATTAATTAATCGGTAGAGAAAAACCAAATCAAAATAAATACGACGCTGTTGCAAAGTTGTGATGTTTAAGAATTTTAAGATTGTATCGTAGGATGCATGGGAAAGTATGTACGTAAATTTATATCTAATAGTTCGAAGAAATTTATTTTGCACATTTTCAAGGGTAGCCTTATGTACGTCATAATACGGTGACCAAACTGTTGTACAATAATTCAAAATAAGTCATATTAATGTAATATATAAAAGTTTTAAGTAGTTAATGTTTTTGAAATCATGAGTAGATTTGAAAATAAAACCTAAAATTTTCATTGTTTTCGCCTTGACTAATTCAACATGGTTATTGCACCCAATGTCAAGACTCAAAATAACACCTAAATCTTTAACAACGGTTATTCTAGGTAGCAACTGATTGTTGAGAAAGTAATTAAATTGAAAAGGATTTTTTACTCGATGATAGGTCATATAGTTACATTTATTTACATTTAAGTTCATTTGGTTTTGGTTGCCCCGTTTGCATCCAGGGTTATAATAAAAGCGGTTAGCGATATGGGGCTTTATCATAAATACGATATTTAGGCTCGGTTTCATTAAATTTTACTTTCAAAGTAAATTTAAAAAATCTGATGTGGCCAGCACATTACCTTCCGACAGTTCTATGTATTTAGTACAAATTCCACACAGAAAGTTTTTTTGCAAATGATTTCATATTTCCAGTACATTACCTTCAGTCATTTCTATGTATTTTGTACAAATTCCATGCAGAAAGTTTCTTGTAAGATTCTATATATTTCCAGTAAAATTATAACTCAAACATATTTTGTAAATTTCACTTTGACACTGACATTTGTCAATCAGAATTTTCTTAATGTAGTAGATGTTTCCATGTTTATAGCACAGCTGGCTACTTTGTGAAATTTTATTTATAATTTTTAACTCTATATCCATTGAATATGAAGTATAAAATGTAATCAAATCGTATAGAGAATAAAATATTCTTAAATATTTATAATAACATTAAATGTGAAAAAGTGATATTTAACAGCATTTTTGAAGAAAAACTGGTAAAATCTTCAAATTAGGGTACTTCCGGTCGACCAATTATAACCTAAATCTAATCAGCTCTTCATATGGATCTAAAGAAAAGGAATACGCAAAAATTATAATTTTTGGAAATGTGATATTGGAGTTATGCGATCTGAAAAAATCGCCACACACACACACACACACACACACACACACACACACACACACACACACACACACACACACACACACACACACACACACACACACACACACACACACACACACATACATACATACATACATACATACATACATACATACATACATACATACATACATACATCATCGTAAAAATAGTTAAATTGTATTCTAGGGACCCTAAAACGTGCTTATTCATTAAAAACTCATCATCGAATTTTTTGACCAAAGTCTATACCTTCCTTACCTAAAGGTGACGGAAGGTAAAAATTGAACAAATATAACGCGATTTTTTGACAACAATGAATTTAATGTCATAAGAACATATTTTGGAAATAAAATTTATCCATAGAGATTTTTTTTACATGAAACCGATCCTTATTGTTTTTTTGTTGGACCCGACACAGTAAATTTTTCTGGCTAAAGCAATGAAAATACTCAACCTAATTATAATAGACCTATAGTTTAAATCTAACAATTATTTATTGATCTTCAAAACAGCAGATTGTTAATGAATATTAATATTAATATATTTTTTCTATTTCAGGTAAGGATCTTCTACCATTTTTTGATATCTAACTAGTTTTGGTAAGTCAGAATTAAAGCAACACTTACTTGAATAATCCATGTATATCTCCATTTACAGAATATTTTGTATGACCTCTTTGTGTTTGTAATACCTACAGCAATACACGAGTACATAAATCACTAGTTTGTAAAAAGTACAAACTGTTAATATATCTAACTGTTTCTCTTTGCTGAACTATTATGTTCCATAATTCCAAATCAGTCTCACATTTGCTATCTGTCCATTTTTCATGGTTATTGTCCGTTCCATAACTGCGGATTTAATTTCCAGCGCTTTGCTATTGCTTCATGGTGATAATCCACGAGTTCATGTTTCACATTAGCGACAGATTAAACAACACAATAAATTGAAAGTGAGCTATCGATTATATTATAACCGTTAGTGTTTACGAGCACTATTGGATAGTTTTACAGGAGCCAAGTGCGAATTGCAAACTATAACTGAAACCGGTAGTATATGGTGCAAATACCTACGAGTGAGGATCGAATATCTCCATTCGGAAATATGAGAAGAGAAAGAAGTGGATCCGATATTTTTTATAATATACGAGTTGAGAATATGATACATGGTTAATATTTTTAGAATTTCATTTTAAATCAAAGTAGTTCTCTTCACCATCAACAATAATACATTTCATCATTATTTTCTTTCGCTTCCTACAAGCTCCCAACCAGGTCTTCTTTTGAAATATTTTCAAATTAAAGGAAGACTTAAAAACTGTCAATTAAATTCTGGTTTTTTTTCAAAACTCCGAAGTCTGTTAAACTCGTAACTGGGAGATTAGAATCCGTCAAAACTTTCAATTTATAAAACATGATTCGAGAATGCTCTCTGATTTGTTCCATATTTTTACTCACAGCGTTACTTAAAATTGATTAAGGTCCGGCATTTTTATATGTGAATAAATTGTCTTTTAACTTAAGGTCGCATCAAAAAATTGTCACATTTTTATGGTATGCTATAAATCGAAGCTATATTTTTAATTTTAATTAACTAACAATTTGTTAACAGACAGTTTAATACCGGTACTTACTAAGTTCTAACTAACTTAACTTCGCAACTTAATTTCAAGTGACAGATATATCTAAGAGTATCTATGAAAACGCGAGTTAAAAAATTCTTTCAAGAAAAGAAGGTATTAATTTTTAAAATTTGATTTTGTTGTGTCGCGTGTTAGTGACGTACTAGTTCTACAGTACCAGCGGTGTGCAATCAGTGGTTCATGGGTTTACGAGGTGTTCGTTCAGTAAGTATTGAAAAAGATGTGAAATAAAACATTTAATTGTAATCTTCCCTACTTTTACTAAAAAACTTAAGAAATTTATAAGGAAAATCATTTTAAGTAATCGATTACATATTTTTCCTTACGCTGCAAAAACATTTTGATATTCTTAACATGTGGCGTTTGACAACATACTTTTTTTTACCATTATTATACTTTGCATAAGAAAGTTTAAGACAATAGGTTTCATAGCATAGTGCTAACATTTTTGCTTCTTATGTCAAAGGTGGTAGGTTCGAATCTACCAAACTTCCTTACCTTTTTTATTTTTTCTTCATATTTATTTAACATAATCAGATAAAATTGATTATATTAAATTTGATATATTTAAAATTACAAAATATTTAAAAAAAACTAACGAGGTTTGTTGGATTCGCACCCAATACCTTTTACATAACAACCCTTTAAATTATTCTTTATTTTTGAACAATGGACCTTTTCAATTTAACGGCTATATCTTCTATCGCTGCAAATAGTAAGAAAATAGCGCGAACAACTGCCAGTTGGGCTGTCAAACGAAACGCCAAAAATATTGCGTTTATTAAAGTACCTGCATTCTCAGAGAAAATTTGCATCGTTAGACATTTTACCTTCAATAAAAGCTTTTGTAACTTATTTCGATAAGATTTTTTAAAGTAATCTGAGATGTTCTCACATTTTACGTCTAATTTTTTAGAAACAAACGCCATAGATCTCAGTTGTTCTTACTATGCGGAGATCCCCATTGCGCATATCTTCTATCTCTTTAAATTGAAAAGGTCCATTAATTATTAATATGATACAATAAGCATCCATGGACATTTGTACCAAGTTCTCAATTTTAATTACTGTTAATGTTAAATTCATATGTAACGGATTTCGAACGCTACACGTATGTCGATTACAAATATGTATTTGTACGTAATATTTAACAAATTTGTAATATTAATATTATACATATTTGTTGACATGTAGTTAATTATTTTGTTACCAGATGACATATCGCAGTTGTACACGAACACTCCCGAACGATCCGAAGTAGACCCGAGCATGTGCATACTTATGAGGCGGCGTGTTATCACATTCGAATATGGAGTAGGGATTTCAACTGGTCTCCCATTGGTAGTACATCAGCAAAATTTAGATGCTTTATATCTTTTGCAACAATCAATTAATAAGTTTTTTTTTTGCTCTTTCCCTCTGGTTTACCAGTCAACTTCATTATTTTTAATAACTTTTGAATATTTGTAATCATGAGAGTATACCCTATTCTAGCTTGACCCTTATGCAACTATGACGTCACAAAAGGTTTAATGCCGCTTTTCTCGAATTCTATAAATATTTTGTACTCAATAATTAGAAAAATATTGGTCACAACTCCATCGAAAAATCGATAAATCAAAACTAGGGCTGATAAAAAATCGATATATCGACTTCTATTCGACTTTATTCAAAAAAGTCGATCGACTGTCGATAAGTCGAATATAGACTATTTCGACTTCGACTTTTATACTATTTCGACTTTATAGACATTTCAACTTTAAAATTATTTCAACTTGTTAGATGATTTCAAATTTCATTTTCAATTAGACTTAATTATTTTACATATTTCATTTCAAGTTGAACCGTCAGATGTCAGGTCAGATGTGTGTATGTGGTGTTGGTGTGGGGTGTAGCCTGTGTTCTTTTGTTGTTTGTTGGTTGATGCGTGCCGTAGTATTTCGTGCTGTTCTTATGTAAACTGCGAGAAAACGACGCACGACGCGACGCCTGTCTACTATTAAACTCCCTGAACAGAGCTAGTGCGCGTTTGGATTTATTTAACGTTAATATTATTTATTGTTTTATTTCTTGTTATCTTGAGCTTCTTAAATTATCGTTGTGCCTTAAAAATGAATCGAAGAAGGAAAGTTTGGTTTTGAAGATCTACGTAGTACAGGACAAAAGTCAACGCAGTGTATATTATGCAAAAAAAAAACAAATACAACAACAAAAGAAAGTTTTGCATTTGGCTTTTAAATTTTTCATTTACTTACTTGCAATTTAGCAGTTTCTTATTATTATTACTTTTTGAATACGTATTTAGGTAGGGTGACCAGATCTTAGATCACGAAAGGAGGACACAACGGACAAAAAAGGATGATTTTTAGTAGAAAAGGATGACAAAATAATAATAGCAAAAAACAAACATATATTTTATTAAACACTTGAAAAGAAATAAAAATTAACATTTATTTGAACTTAACAACAATTATTTCTATATATTCTATAATATATATTTAAAATTGATCTTAAATATTATTCCATTTATATTTTAAATAGGATGCGATATTTTTCACTTATCTAAGATCAATTTTAATTAACAAAAATAAATGCGTGCGAGTGCGGAAAAAAGTTGTGTTCTAGTACTGTGAGGTAAAAACGATTTTTTTCATTATTTCGTGAAAAAGCCGGACGTAAATAAAAGCCGGCCGGACATTCATATTTTTGTTAAAAAGCCGGACAAGTCCGGCTTTATCCGGACGTCTGGTCACCCTAATTTAGGTAAAATATTTTTGATTGTTTAAATACGTTTCGAAAAAATATAATCCAAATTCCAAATGTTGTTTTGTCTCTGGCTCTGAAAGCTTTTTAGAATTTAGGTTTATTCGCAGTTTAGAGTTTATATTTTTTTGACAATTTAGAGATTAGTTAGACAGATTATTTCGACTTTTCAATTATTTCGATTTTTTTGTACATTCAACTAGTCGATAAAAAACTGATTATTTCGACTTTTCAATTATTTTCACTTTCGAATATTTCGACTTTTTTTGTATATTCGACTAGTCGGCAAAAATCGATATTTTGAAAAATCGAAAGTCGACTTCCATATTTTAAAGTCTACCAGCCCTAATCAAAACCTCTATAATTCGAAGAAATCATATCATCCTTTCATATTTGAATTGGATATTTGACTTTAATAATGTATGCATAACATTTGTAATAGTATATTACTAACCGAGGTGGAAAGTGTTTCATTGTCGAGGGCGAAGATAGTTAACCAAGGCGCGCAGCGCCGAGGTTAACTATAGCCCGAGACAATGAAACTTTTCACCGAGGTTTGTATACTATTTTATTCACAATCTGAAATAAAATATTAATATTTGATATTTAAATAATAATAGCCGAACATAAATAAACGAATGGTCTGAGATTGTTCATTTGTCACATGAACTGTCACTTTGATTTCTAACCTTAAATATTGATTTCATTCATTACTTTTATTATTTACAAGTTTATTCCATATTTTTATCATATAAATTGTAAAGATGCTTTGTTTATATGTAAATACCCATCATTGATACGCATTGATCTCTCAAAGCGGGGGGCAGCTATTTCCCGCCTCGAGGTTGGAAAGTATAGCGTGAGTATAGCTGAGGTTGGAAAGTGTCAACTTTCCAACCCCAGCTATCTTCACGTTATACTTTCCAACCTCTTGGAATATGAGGTTAACAATAACTAACTTCCCAACTTTTTAAGTCAGAAATCGTCATATTACTAACCGATTGTGAATAAACAAATTTTGAGTACATCTCTGTGAGGGAAAATTACCCCATTTGTTTACAACAGCAATAACAGCCCAACAACTCTTGCATATGATATCCATTTTTATTGTAATTGTCATTTTAGTTTTGAATGATGCAAGGAGATCGTGTTTCACACACATAAACGACCGGCCGCGAAACCTGTCAGCTTTTATTAATAGTGCATAATTGAGATTTTAATTTAATAGAATACGTGGGCAACGCAAAAGGTTTTTTCATTCACTTGATGAACGGAAAACAAGATGTTGATGTGAATGCCATGTAATTTTACCTACACTCGTAAATATAAATGGAATTATGTGACTTGTTCGCACTTTTAAGCCAGAGAAATAAAAAATGTTTTTATTTTTCAGGGAGATTAAATTAAATTGTTATTCATTTCTGAAAATAATTCGCCTCCGTGATAAATTACTACTTATTCAACATTTTATTTTCCCCGTAAATATGGTATGTACCGGGTGTTTAATTTTTTTATAGACCATGGAAAATACAACGGAAAAATTTGAATATGGCTGTCATTTCTGCCCTATTAATTTTAGAACAAATATTTTTAAAATTATTGTTTATATGCGTTTCGTTCGTGAAAGAGAGGTAAAATAAAAATTACAATATTTAGCTATTTACAAAGTGCCATGAGCAGTAGTACCACAAAATGTTAAACAGTTGTACTGCTTGAGTTTGGCAGATGACATGTCATTGTAAGAACCTATTATGTCAATAAATTAATATAAATATCATTAAATGCAATTTTTAATTTTGAACATTTTATTTATTTATACTTGTTCTAAAATTAATAGGGTTAACAATACGTCAGCCATATGAAAATATTACCATTGTATTTGGTTCACAAAAAAATTGACACCCGCTATATTTCAAGATAATATAGATTGACCTAGTTGACTTTCTTCAAGCGACAGAAGTCAAACATTTTATCTCTAGATATATATATATATATATATATATATATATATATATATATATATATATATATATATATATATATATATATATATATATATATATATATATCATTTCAAATTAGTAATAGTAACATTTTAAAAAGAAAATAGTAAATAGAACCATAGTTACATGGACAGACAGTTTCCAGCAGAGTAAATATGTAAGTATGTATATTTAAATTAATAAAAATCAAATGGCGGGAGGTGTAGTGTTGACCACATCAGATTTTTCTAAAATGGAATATCAAAAATATACAGCGAAGAACCCTCGGAAGAACTTAAACATTATATTAATATTATAATATATATAATATGGAGTTTATTATTTTGACAATTCAGTGGTCTAATATAATAATATTAATATAATGTTTAAGTTCTTCCTAGGGTTCTTCGCTGTATATTTTTGATATTCCATTTTAGAAAAATCTGATGTGGTCAACACTACACCTCCCGCCATTTGATTTTTATTAATTTAAATATACACACTTACATATTTACTCTGCTGGAAACTGTATTAAGTTCCATTCCATATAACTATGGTTCTATTTACTATTTTCTTTTTAAAATGTTACTATTATTAACTTGAAATGATTAGTTCTTTGACAGTGACACTTATCTGTCAGTTACATACATTTGAGATATGAACTGTGTAACCAAGGAGTTGTTTGTTTAAAGCGTAGGCTTCGGGATTTAAATTATGGAGCGCTAGCAGACACGTGACTCGAGCGACCTTGACTTGCTTGGGATCAGCTGGTTTGTATGCGCATGTCATTTTGACAAGAACATTGTCAATTTGACAAGACCGATGTTTTGACTTATTTTGATTTTGAATTGCTAAAATGTTAATATTTTACAATTTTTAGGCAGTATAACATGTAATTAAAAATAATAACATTTTAGTAATTAAAAATCAAAATAAGTCAAAACATTGGTCTTGTCAACATGACATTGTTCTTGTCTCTCTGGTCACGTATCTGCTCGCCCTATAGATAATTTTATAAATTTATACATAAAATATATAGAAAAAAAAAGTATTAATGCAAATCTGTAGAAAATTTAGGCCCACTTTTACAATTGATGGATAAACTATGGTATAGCTATCGGAGGTATAATTTTATTCTAGCAATTATACCTCCGATAAACAAGACTGTATTTATCTTCTTGTTAGACTATTTTTCTTCAATATTGTTATTATTTCTTCCTCCTAATTTACATTTTTCACGATTTTAGATGATATAAATGTTATTTTTGATTATGACAGTGATGATGAAGTACTTGATCATCGTTTTTATATTTTGCGTTCATAATGAAGTCATTACGATACGCAATTGCGTATCGTAATGACCTTCATTTCGATACTCAATTTTTTGTTTTAGACGGTTGGTACTAGATGACGTTTCTTTAACCCATTTTTACCTAATTTATTTTTAGTTAATTGACAATTCATTTTAATAATATAATGTCGATATTATTTATTTTTTTTTTGTTTAGGGAAGATTATTTACATGAAAATGTACAAATATAATCACAAATTGAGTAAGTAAATGTTAAAATAATGTTCGAATTAGTCCACATAGATGGACCTAGTAGTACTAAAAATTTGTAGATTAAACCTTTGAACGATAGAAAATTATTTTTAATTAATTTTAAAGCAAGTTTTAGTTCAAATATAAGAAAAAATAAAAATTTCCTGTACACTGAGGCTGAAAGGGTTAAATTGTCAAACGTCAAAGCTGGAAGATAAGAAATTTCAATATAACCTCAAAATTTCTTTTACTTAATAAATCACTTTATTTAATGAATATAATAATAGTAATACATATTTTCGTCTTACTTTGCATTTCAAAATAAGCAATCAAAACATTCTCTGTTACACCTTTGACATGAAGTAGATTATTTACTGTAGTCTGATCTATATTACGTAGCTCAGGCGGAGTGCAACTGATTTCATCTTCCATGATTACACTAAATTCACTTAAATTTGTTCGTAAATATTGAAATGACATGAACTTTCAAATAATAATTGAATGTGGTCAATTCAATGTTACCAACTACAACATTTCACTTACAAATTTCCCTAAATCAACTCAGTTTAATATTAACAGTTTTTTAAAATATTTTAGTTTGTAGAAGGCGCAAAATATAAAAAATAGTATAAAGAACTCATTTTATAAGACTTTCTTTCGCACTTGTCAAGTAGAAAACTCGCTAACGCTCGTTTTCTAAATTTTGACGCGTGCGAAAAAAACATGTCTTATAAAACACGTTCTTTAATATACTATTGTGTTTACGTGGTATCCATAAGAACCAGGGATAAAGTTATGAAAGGTTTATACGACCGATTTTCATTGGAAAAGAAATACCTGGTGTTTATTCTATCTGAGGTTTATCCGAGGTTTGTAAAATACAATTTCCAATTTTATACCTGGTATAGCGTTATACGAGGTTTATCTAATGATTGTAAAAGTGGCCCTTAGTAATCTTTAATTTTTATAACATAAATCTCGAAAAAATAACATTTAAAGGTATTTTTCAGGAAAAACTTTTTTTGAGCTTCAAGTAAAATGCCATTTCAGATTATCCGATTTACATCAAAATCTAATGGGCTTTTTCCATATTAGAACAAGGTCGAAATACTAGTTTTCAAAATTTTCCGAGTAATAGTATTTGAGATAGAGCGGAGGATCCACACATACATACAGACATCATCGTGAAAATATTAAAATCGGATTCTAGGGACCTGAAAACGTGGTTATTTACCAAAACCCGAAATGAAATTTGAGAAAATGAAACTTTTTTTACAACAAAAGTCTGTGCTGTCAAAATGTGCATCTGAAAGAAAGGCTAATTTATTATCAAATTCAATGAATTGTTAAAGTTGACAGTCAAATTTGTCACAAACTTTTAATTCTTAAAAATTTGGCGTTTATTGTGTTTCTACTTCCCTTCTCTGGGCACAGACAGAATTCTCTTTTTACCCTTCGGTGCTTTCAAATTTAATATTCTTGCACCTCAAATAATTTCAATAATTTTGCTTGATATGTATCAATATAAAATTTATTGACCATCGAACAAGATTAATGATCCTTATATTATTTTTAATTATGGCTAAACATTGCCATTTCCTGACAATTATCTACAAATTATTGATAGAATGTTGTAATATATTGTGATCGATTAGACCTTTAAATATTCAAATATTAATTTAATCAATAAGGCCATTCTTCTAAATCACAAATGAATCATTGTACTTTTTTCATTGCCAAATTCTTTTTAGGTAACAGGGTTATTAGAATAAATTGTTTGAATAGTTATCCTACGCAGATTCGTAAATGACAGACCAAAAAAAGTAAAATACAAAGTTTTAAAGAAATAAGAAAATGTAACAATAATAGCGTACTTATTATGTTCAAAACAAAAACAAATAAAAAACTACTTACGCTGTATTGTTGCGAAGAAAATTACATCAGTAACGTTTTATTACAAAAACTTTGAACAATATTTCATGTTTCTCGCAGTAAAACACAATAACTCTAAAGAAAAATTACACAATTGAGTACAAATAACTGTTTCGTTCAATTGTTTCATGTTCTGTCAAAGGATAGTTATTTCCGTGTATTTGAAAAGATTAAATGACACATGCAATACCAAATAGAAAAATATGAAATTATTGTTTTTATTTACTGCTTTTAAATTTGATTCTTGGTGATGCGAACATTTGTTACTATATTGAAAATGTCTTGTAATGTATGAAAAATTAAATTAGTGCGGGAAATAGCTAATTCACGCACTAGTGATGATTATAGTTTAAAATTTTATGCATAGCTACCCAAGTTTGCAAGTAGATGATATGTAAAAAATTTAGAACTCATTTTTCAATATTTCTTATTTTTGGACGATTACAGTAAACATTGTTATGCTACGATGGATGACAAAGGTAGGCTTTTCGTATTTTATTGAGACATAGAAAGTGAATAAATACAGACCAGTTCCCTAATTATCTGCATTCAAGATTTAAGCTTTCATAGATAAGAGGAAATATAAAATTTTGATTAATTATTTTTAAAATTTAATGAATTTATGTGATCGTACAAAAAATTTCGTGCAGAGGCGTAAACTTTTTATTTTGGTTGTGGGTGCACTATTTTTATTTTAAATATGGGTACCTATATGTTTTTAAAAATTCATATTATACAATAAAAATAACATACTTATTTTATTATACATAACATATATTAAATGATGTATACATTTAACATAAATAATATTAATATCTAGTACAAAAAATCTGATGTGGCCAACACATAACCTCTCGCCAGATATTTTACCTGGTTGTACGCATAAAACGAAAAATATTTTTAATACAAATACATATATTCATGTCTCACTACAAAATAATTCTCACATATATTTGCAAAATCTATGGGATATTTTAAAATAAATTGTGTACAATACTTACATTTTCTTTATATTCAATATCCTGAAATTTTCTTTTTCTACTTTCCTTTTCTTTTTCTTTATATTCGTCATTTTTTCGCAAATTCCTTTTATATTCTTTTTTACGTATATCTTTTGCGTTGTTGACTTTTTTATTTTCATAATCTTCATAGTAATATACAAATATTTTTGACAGAGGCATACAAATATTTTTGACAGTGACATTTATATGTCAATTAGAAACATTTGAATTTCTTGCCTTGTAGTAGTTTGATCTGAGATTTTTTACATCAAATTATTTTATATGCCTTTCTTTATCTCTAAATCTATAGAAGATATAATAATGAATTTATATTTATCGAATAAAGAATTTAACGTTCTTTAATGTAAGTATTTACATAAATTTTCGATAAATAATATTTAGACGATTTTTTTCTTGTAACTACTACTTCCGGTTGTCCAATTGTTACCAAAACTGACTGGACTCTTCCCATTACACATCCCCACACACACACACACACACATACGGACATCATCGTAAAAATGTTATAATCGGATACTAGGGACCTTAAAACGTGCTTATTCATTAAAATCTGGATATGCGATTTTTAGCATGAATACAATACCTCTCTTAGCGAGAGGTAATAAAAATTAAAATAATAATACTTCTAATATTAATATACAGGCTATCTCTAAAACACGTAGACATGGCTTAAACACAGATTCCTGGGCCGAAAATAACATGTTTTAACCTAATTTACCAATATCCGTAAAACCGAAAGTGTACCGTTTAGTAAAAAAAATAATTGCTTATAATGACAGAACGCTTTGTTCGGTTTGAGTGAAACTTAGGTGTCACGACAATGACATGACAGTAACATTTGTTTATAGGTTGCCAATAATTTTCTTCGCAATATCCTATGAACATATCCGTTTGTTCGGCTTAATAGTAGTATTTTACTGCCATTATCATGACACGATTAAATAATGTCAGCTTGCTCTTAAACGACTTAAAAAGATTCACAACTCATTTTTACAATGTATGAAATATAATTAAAATGTTAGAGCGAAATTATTATGGGTGCTGCGCACCTACACTTTTACTTTCTGTGGGTGCATGTGCGTCTTAGGCAATTTGCTTCGGTACATAAAAATGTGGAATGTATATTGAATTCCTAGAGAAATATAAATATGTATATACAGAGTGTTTCTATACGTTTGGATCAAACTTTAATACAGCTAAAGTCAGAAAATCAATACGGCGCCATAAATCCCAATTCTCAAAAAAAAACAGTCAAAAATCAGATGTTTCTGATATTTTGAGAAATTTTTGAAAAATTAAAAACACATGCGAGAAGACCTCTTATAGATAAACAAAACCCTCAATTGATCAAAGTCTTACAGTTTTTAAATTATTAATGAAAAAAAAAAAAACGAAAAAACAGTAAATTGGATGATCTACTCGTATATCTCGGAAACAGTTGAGAATTAGTCTTTGCGGATTTAGACTTTTTGACTTACTTTTAGCTGTATTATTATCCCTTAGAGTTTGATCCATTAGTATAGAAACACCCTGTATGATAGTCATTTCAATATTTACACCCATATGCTTTTACATACTGAGGCAGAAAATAACAGATATTTATGTATTAAGAGCGCAAAATGGGACATTGTCGATTGCTAGGTTATTCGCTCGAAATCGACAATGTCCATTTACGCTTGAAACACACCCAAGATTTTTTCTACAGTCGCCACAATGGGATCCTCCACGATGCCAAAAATTTATTTGTTTCAAGTAGGTACATTAAAATAGTACAGTGAAAAAGTGGATGTCCATTGGGAGCGTTCACTCCAAACTTTTGCAGGTGGCAGTACAACTGTTCACACTATTATTTTATATTTAATTTTAATTTATCGTTATTTTCCACTCTTCTTTAGCGATTGCTTCAATCTAATCTAAGTATTTTATACTTTCGTTTTTGTAAATGAATGCCCTGTTTTAATTTCACAGCAGTGCGGCATTTTGTTTGGTTATGTAATATATCGACAGAGCAGTTATATGTCAGATTTACTATTGAAGGTGGTAAATGTGTAACTACAGTGCCATTAGTTCCTGTCTAAATGTTTACATTAAGAATGTAGACAAGTGATATTTCGCAACTTTGTATAGTTAGAAATTTGGACAGCGAGCGTTTTTTCTACTTTGTCGCGCATGAGCGACAAAGTGACATTTTGCGTTGACAAAAGAGAGCGTATAAACTGTAGATAAAAGAATTTTTTTCCATTTAAGTTCATTTTTATAAAAATATTTTAGTTATAAACTTTTTTTAGAAATTTAGATTCCAGAATTAATGTAACGATGTCCTACAAGAAATGCAATTAAATATCAAAGAATTAGGTCAATTTGTTTCTTGAAATTCATAATAGAAGAAAGCGGAATTAATGATAAATACATTACTGATTACTGTCTTCTTTGATATTATTTGTAATGAAGTTAGACTCGCCTTATTATACTTAACAAACAAAAGATTAAAGTCTTTTCCCCGAGGAAATCTGTGTTTATCACGCAATTGTGTACGCCTGTTTTCTCGTAATCCGGTTCGAAGATTTTTATCAAAAGTGAAAGACTTGTGGCTGGTGTCTGTCTAATTGATTTTCAACCACAATTTGTCAATGATATATGATAGTTTTTGATATTGTTGTGATTGAAATATGATTCGGACAGATCCAATTTATGGTCAATTAGCACCAGAGATAACTTTGACAAGTGAAATGGTTTGAAATGTCGGGCTACTGGAAAAAATAGTTTATGGTACTAATTGGTTAAATAGAAACTGAAAGTTTTAAGTTAGTTGAAATCTTTATTTTGACGTGGGTAGAAATTGCACAAGTTTTTACACCTTCATTTATTATGTATTCTATTCAAACTTTAGATTTGGAGGAACAGCTTGCTAGATCAAATTTTTAAGATAAACTATATGTAAGAATTGAATACATTAAAATGGAAATTATCAATGTGCTATAAAAATATTACTGACGAAACACGATATTTCACTATATAACTTCAATAAGCATACTGACGAATTAAGCTGTAGATTGCGGAACCTGTAACAGAAGATAATTTATTCCTGAATTATATTAAGGCTAAGTGCAGTTGGAGGAATCGGTCTATGATTCTCATTATAGAATCTGCCAGTAGGCCGTTATAAAGCTTTATGGCACTTGCGGTTAGGGTTCGTGGAGGCAGATAGATTTTTCTATTCTGTACTGTATCCGAAATTTGCATTCAAGATGATTCCTAATTATATACTTTTAAATCTGTATTAAAATAATAATGCGTTTAAATTTATTTCATCTAACATCAATTTGTAAATTGAAAAGATTTTAAATAACTCATTTCCAAAATTAAGTTTGAAATTGGTTGATTTTTATGAAACCTTACAGAAATAGTATCATTGGTAAATTAATAAAAAAAATCTGATGTGGACACCACACGACTTCCTTATACGCATGACCAACATGAAATATAGACCTAAATATAAAATTTCACGTAGGTATTTGACGTAATTTGACATTAATATCTATTTTTTTTATTTTTTTGTTATTTTTTGTCCTAATCCATAGCATTCATTACAAAAACCAAAAAGTATATAAGTTTTAAATATACATATCTCGCTTATACAAAGGGCTAATTTAATAATACTTGATATGCTAGACGCAGAATTTGATTCTCTAAAATTATTTGAAGCATTTATTTCTAAAATCAAAATGAAACCATTTTATTCAAGAAAAACCGTTAACAACTTCAGGTAATATATCACTTCCGGTTAGCCTGTTTTAACCAAAATCTACTATGTTATTCCAATTGACATAAAAGTCTTATATACCAAATTTGAAAAGTTTTCGATTATATTTTAATATAGTTTTTCATTAAAATCTATTATAGGCTTCAAATAAAGTACCTTTTCTGGAAATTATGTAATGACCAAAAAGGGAGGTGCACAACTAGATGTTATAGCAGTCCTAAATACAAAATTTCAACTTTCAGCGGCTTACCGTTTTTAAGTTATGCGAGATACATATGCACGTACGTACGTACAGACGTCACGACGAAATTAGTCAAAATGGATTCAGGGATGGTCAAAATGGATATTTCCGTTGAAATCTCAAAACCGAAATTTTTCGCGATTACAATACTTCTTTTACTTCGTACAAGGAAGTAATATATATTTTAGTTTTTATTACCTTTATTCATTGTATTACCTCCATAATATAGTAAGTTGTTGCACACTGACACTAAGATAAAGATAGGAGCGTCTCAAGCAAACCATTACGTGACAATATTGTGTTTTTTTGACACCATCGCATCAGGTGATTTGAATTATGTTAAATTCAGAACTAAGCATCTATTTATAATATTTGTATTTATTAGTAATTTTGTTATTTGCTAGAGTGAGTATATTATTATTTGAAACAAATTTAAACCCCCAGTTTTTTAAAGAAACTGCAGAAGCAGGAATCATTCACTGTTTAAAATTTCGTGAAAGTTATCGCATTACAAAAACAAACCGAAAGCAAAAGTTTCAACCTAGTCCATTTCCAAACGTAATTAATTATTATTGCTTAATTATAGTTTTAATTTTAAAAACCAAATAGCACGCAAACTACACTCCTTTACACTATAAAAACTTCCAGTTCTAGTTTTGTTGCATGTCTCTTGAGGTGTTCTTTGCGTTTATTTGCAGTGGATATTTATTAGACTTGGTTTTAGTCTTCCAATGCCATGGTCCGGCTAATACTTTACCCACAGGCAACTTTAACGGTGAATAATCACACTCCAGAGTAGCTTGACATGCCAGAGGCAGACAGGGAATTAATACAGGATGGATTTATTGTTTTATTAAATTGTTTCATCATATATTGCAAAACAATGTTAATTACTTCAGTTTTTAACTGTTTTTTAATCATTTATTATTAAATATCTTACATTTATAAAGTCAGAACTTTTATTTTAAAATAGCAACGTATAATTATTTTACTAAAATATAAACCCTCATTTTTTGTCTTTTTAATGATCTATTTGGGGTCCTGCACCATAACAAAATATAATAAAATCTACACATTATACTTAAAGTATTACTCAATAAATGGGGATTAAGGTGAAGAAAACAATTTTTTAATAATTATTTCGAGATATTTGAGGTTTGTTGTCAGTGTCACTGTGACGTCACATTAGTGCTACCTTTCTCTCGCTGCCTACTATAGAACGTGTGCGAGAGAAAGATAGCAATAGGTGTCGCCGTGACGTCACATTAACTTTAAAAATCAAATTCAGTTAAACCTAAAACAATTAAGACTTTTTAATACTACGTATTGCTTCAAAATTAAAAGAACTTTCATTTAAAATAATAAAAAAATCGGAGTACAGGACCCCAAACAAGTAAATGAGTTTGAGAAATATGAGAAATAATGTTTATTCAAATATTCTAAGTAGCCATGTGAAAATAAATAAAATGCAACAATGTTATACAAAACAAATTAAAACATCAAATTAAGTTACCTAATAAGAATAACATAAGACAAAAAATGGCGGTTTATATTTTAGTGAAATAATTATTGTTTGCTATTTAAAAAATAAAAGTTGATAGTCGTATCTTTTAAATGTGCCTATAAAAAATATCTACATCTGCGATCAAATAGTATAATTAAAATAGTAAAACTTTTATATGAACCATTTGTTCTATTTATTATAAAAAAATGAGGGGGGGGGCATTTCCAAAATAATAAACAATTTGAAAATAAATAGAAATTCTGTATTTTTATTAGTATGTTTATTCTTTTATTTATCTATGATGTGTAATACGTAAATAATATGTAATAATTAAATTTTTTAAAATAACAGGGGGGGCACGTGCCCGAGTGCCCCCCCTCTAAATCCGCCACTGGCGATGGTCCACTGCACGATAGCCCGGTTGCAGAAACGATCATCAACTCTTAATTTAATTAATGGATCATCCAAACGAACAAATACTGCGCAATTTTATACACCAATGATATAAATATCGTAATAACAAATGAACTAATTCGAATTTGTTGATGGCTCGTTAATTAAACAAAGAGTTAATGAACTTTTATGCAACTGGGAATAAGTAAGCAGCAGAATTTAAAAATTTTGCTCATTTAGTAGGCATACAATTTGGTGCTGTTTTGCAACAGGGAAAATAGTTAAAAGTGACGCTCTGATTAGTCTAAACAAACTTTAACATAACCTAACCTAACGCACAATATAGTAATTCTACACATCTATTATGTTATCACCCATTTGGCTATCGCCCACTTGATCATCGCGCAGTCGCCCAAAACAAAATAAATCACTCTGCTACAACTTTTAAGCTTAAAGAAAGAAATAATAACGTCGTTGCGCACATGTCGTATAAGCCCCCAATATCTTCGTAGGTATGTCTCTAATATTCGATCGAAATTCTGTTGTTGTTCTGCGTTTATTAAACAGTTTTAATTTTGGCTCTATAGATCTTCTTTTATTTATTATTATGCAGCAACAATAGCTAATTTTTTTTGGTCAAAATTTCAGTTATTCAACTCAATGAATTGTTGTTCTTTTTTCCCCATACCGATGCCGCGAAATAAACTCAAAATGATCTGAGGGGTAATGATGTGAGATGAAATGTCAAATGTATTATGAAGGTTGGGCTTTCAGGGATGAAATCAAAAATGTCAAACGCTGATGAATATTAGAGGAATAATTACTCTTTCACTTATCAACAGAATTGAGTCAAAATATTCCAAAAATAATACAGCTAATATTCTAATAAATTATTACTGAGTTTACATGCAGTTTTCAAAACGTTTTTAGTTTTGAAAACGTCATGTATACAGTGTCAAAACGGTTTTGAGTTTTCTCAAAAGAAAACTAAAATACATCGGTTTGACTTGAAAACTAATTTGGAAACTACTCATGTAAATACTTAAATTCAGTTTCGATATTGCGCATGCGTACATAATCTACGTTTCTGTCGGTCTGTGTTACTTGATGTTACCATTACAGTATACAAAACATATACAGTAGCGAAACTTTGTGTCTGAACTTTTGATACCAAACTGAGTGACCTTGAATGAAGCAGCCATGTTCCTGTTGTGCGTAGTGGCACCAATTCAACCAGTTAAACAATACTAATAAAAATACGAATATTTTACATGTTTTTAGTGTAATAACTAATATTTAGTAACATGATGTCTTTTGGCAAGTTATGCACAAATTTTTGTCTGCGATTTTATTATAATTCAAGACTATTATATTCCCGCCTTCTGTCAAAATCATTGGCGGCGATATCAACAAGCAGACAAGGATGCATATTTCTTGACTCTTATTTTATGTAAAATTTAGCTAAATTGTTATAAATTTAAAATATATGACCATTCAATATCTTTTATGGACAAATAAATAATTTTATTGAATATTTCAATTGTGTGATCAAAGTTAAACTCTACGCCCATGTTCCTATTTAAAGGGACGCCATGTTTTTGTTGCGCACTGTGACAGAGAATCCTGAGTTTCGCTACTGTGTAATACTTTTTATACTGTGGTTTTACTAACCTACAAATAAACTGACAATTATGTAGTTTTAGTGCGTAGTGGTACAAAGTACAAAAAATAATTGGAATAATGGCAAAACGAAGAATTTGGAGTGAAGAAGATCTGTCACTTACATCAGCCAAATGTGCATGCGCCGAAACTGTTTCAAATCAGTCTATACCTACTTGTTTTGAAAATTGCATGTAAACAGTTTCACGAAATTTTGACTGAAAATTGAAACCATTTTCAAAACTGCGTGTAAAGGTAGTAAATTAATTTCAACAACGTATAAATATTTTCAAAAATTTCATGATTCGTAGGAAGATTTTATTAGCAATGCAATTACAGACAGAAGTAACTGCCTTTTGTGATTTGTGGACAGGATTATATGATTGAAATCTCGAGTAATGCACTTCCATTGTGCTGGGGCTATTAAACGTGCGAGAAAACATAATATATTCAATATATTACGTGAGGAATACTGACTAGTAACTGCCTGGGAGAGAATATGGGAATAATGAACTCCCAACTCGGTACTACCAGTACTATCTTCCTGGACATAACTATGAGAAAATAAGGGTTTACTATACTTAATATGGCGTGAAATACTGGCATTCTAATATCATTCATTTTACCTTAATGCTGCTAAATTGTTTTATTTTGTAACGTACTTTCATAAATACTTTAAACTGCGACAGGCGGAATAGTACTGAACAAAACAGAAATGAATTCACTTTACTTCCTTATGGAATAATACATGGCAAGAATTATAATTGTTTCACTAATATTTTACTTTCATATTTCATGGTGATATTTTGTGAATTTATTGTTTATGTACTGAGTGATTCATCGATCTATTCGTTTTTCATAAATCGATTATTTTAAATATTATGGAAAAAGTTTCAAACGAAGTTTATTTTGTATTAAAATGTCTATAAATCTGCTGCATAGGTTTTTTTTACAGGGTGTGTCATTTTCACGCAATGGTATGTAACTTTATATTTTCAATGGTGAATGATTAAAATATTACATTAGTATTACCAGGAGGCTTTGCAATAATATTTTTAGAATTAGGTATCTGACAATATTAAATAAAAGATTTATTTATCGTGTCAGAAGCATACAATAAAATCTGATATGGACAACACTAGGGATCGACCGATACCGATATCGGTATCGGTATATCGGCCATATCGGTCTTCTTGGCCGATATCGGTATCGGCCTAAAAAAATATAAATTGCTTAATATTTCAGTTGCTAAGGATTTTTAAAGGAAATTAAAACAGAAATACTAAATAAAAAACAAATCAAGTTTATTCTTACTCAAAATTTAGCAAAAAAAGTCATTAAAAATGTAGAAGTAAAGTTACACACTTGGCTGGTATTCTGAGCTCGCGACTAAGCCCGACTAAGGAAGCGACTAGCTAGTCACCCGTCTAAAGTATATATTGTAACATTATGATAGTCGGGCGACTAGCTAGTCGCTTTTTTAGTCGGGTGCTCAGAATACCAGCCATTAATATTTAAAGTTAAGTTTTGGCAAGTTGTAATGTAGGTAACAAAATTAAGCTTTCTGCTCTTTCCGGAGTTAGATGATTTCTTGCGCTTTCATAAACATTTCCAGCTGAAGAAAATAGCTGTTCACTAGCAACACTACTTGGCGGTGGTGGTAAATATATTATTGCAACTTTGTACATCAATGGATAATAGTATATTGTGTTATTAGGAGTAAAAGTGATAGTTTGTGTGGTGAGCATGGAAGTTTGCACGACGAGTGAAGCGAGTCGGACAATTCCATGCGAGGCACACAAAGACACTTTTATTCCGAATGACACATTAAATTATTTTTTCAAACGCACTTCTTTTCTTTTTATTCGATACGCCGTAGAAATTTCCAACGCCGTAGAAATAAAGCTTCTACCTTGTGAATTAAGTCACAAAAATGCCATTTTTACGACGTTTGAAAAAAATGTTTTTTTTTGCATTTGCTCTGCATTTTTTTGTGATAATTTTATGGTTAATGCGTGTAACGGTAACAGTATATATCATTATAAATCACTTTTACCTCATTTATACAGCAAAAAATTTACGACAAAATTTTATGGCCGATATATCGGTATCGGCCGATATCGGATATGAGTATATCGGTATCGGCCGATATCGGTATCGGCCACAAAAAATCATTTCGATCGATCCCTAGACAATACACGACTTCCTTGTACGCAAGACCAACATGAAGTATAAATCCAAGTATAAAATTGCACGTATTTGATTTGGCATTATTTTTTATCTTAATTCATAATAAGCTTTATTACAAAAACCAAAATAAAGTATATAATTTTTTAATTTACATACCGAATTTAATAATACATGATGTGCTAGACGCAGAATTTAATTCTTTAAAACTCTGAAGCATTTATTTCTAAAATCAAAATAAAACCATTTTATTCAAGAAATACTGTTACCAACTTCAGGTACTATCAGTGGCGTATTATCCCAGAAGCCCGGGCTTCTGGCGCAAAATTATAGGGGGCGCAAAAATATGCCAGGAATTGAAAAAAATCACATATTTAAAAAAATATAAACTAATAGGCGCAGGCATGAGTTGGATATTATAGTGAAAAAAGATGCAATGCAAAATAATTTATTTTTGATATCCTACGAGTTTGTGCCTACAGTCAAAAAATTAGATTTTTATTAAATGTGTAGGGGCGGGCGCCTGTCTGCAGGCAGAACATTGACAATGTTTTTCCTAACATTGTCATTTTATTACGGATGTTTGCTTGCAAAGCAGTGACTAACTGTACTGGCGAGAGATCCTTTTCAGCACTGAAGAGAGTGAAGGATTACCGGAGGTCCACATTATCTCAACAATTAAACGCTTTGGGTATTACGTGCATCGAAAAAACTCTTTTAAATGAAATTAATTTTGACGACACAGTGAATATTTTGCCAGTGCCAAAGCAAGAAAAATGTTATTTTAATTTGTCATTATACTATATATACTATACAAAAAATTCAAGGGCTTCTGGCGCCAAACTATCTTAATACGTCACTGGGTACTATATCACTTCCGGTTAGCCTATTTTAACCAAAATCTGCTGTTATTTCCATTGACATAAAAGTTTTATATACCAAATTTGAAAAGTTTTGGATTATATTTTAAAATGGTTTTTCATTAAAATCTTTTATAAGCTTCAAGTAAAGTACCACTTCTGGAAATTATGTAGTAACCAAAAGGGGACATGCAAAACAAGATGTTATAGCAGTCGTAATACAAAATTTCAACTCCCTACGGCTTGCCGTTTTTGAGTTACGCGAGATACGTCCGTACGTACGAGTACGTATATACATACATACGTAAAGACGTCACGACGAAATTAGTCAAAATGGATTCAGGGATGGTCAAAATAGATATTTCCGTTGAAATCTGAAAACTGAAATTTTTCGCGATTACAAAACTTCCTTTACAATGAAGTAAATACATTATAATTTAAATTATTTAATAATATTAAATAAAATATATAATTAAATAATGAAATATCTGATTGAGACAGATGAAATATTTAATTATATTAATTTTCTTTACATTTGAAAGGTGTAATGTAAAAATAATGAAATGCAAAGCCTTGTGTATTTAATAAAAATGTAATATTTAAATCATTCGCCATTGTTTTTTTTTAATAATATAACATGATCGTTTTTATACTATTGCGTAAAAATTTAACATCCTGTGGATATACTGCATATTAAACATTTTAATTTAAATCAACTTCGTTTGATACTTTGTCCATAATATTTAATGTAATCGATTTATTATAAATGAAAGGACCGATGAATCACTCTGAATATATTTTTTTAAATATAATAAATAAACCCAAAATAATTTAAGGTTTGATAAGAAACTTTATTGATGGCGACTATTTTGGCGCACTTCTTCGTAAACCAAATGCACGTCGGTGTATTTTTGATTAGTTAAAGTAACAGGCATTTCTAAATATATAAGTACTGCGTATCTGGGGAACCGGGTTCGATCCCGACCGACGCCAAATATTTCCAATTTTAAATGGCACAGAATTGACCCCTGTGGTGCACTCTCCACGCCAGCAATGAGTGCCCGTGAGGTGACGCCTGGTAAACGCCCGCACGGCACAAATATGTCATCATCATTACCGATATCTGTGAACAAAGCAGATTGGCACACCCAGCAATGGGTAATATGCCGTGATGATATATTTATTTCATTTATTTAGTACTCCGCCACTTATTGTAAATTCATAATTTATGACAACCGACAAATATTGTTATTTTAAACAATATCATTTTTAGATTTAAATTTAATAAGAAGCTATATCGTAATTGGATGGCTTTACATTCCCACAACTTTTAGAACTTGACATATTGTGCAGAATAAATTTCAAGTTATAACTTTTTTAATAATAATAATAATCTTTATTGTATACAAACTTATTAAGTTATTACAATTTGATGATATGAATGGGGATGAGTCAATTTTTACATTATATTTTTTATCTTTACAATTGTAATAACTTAAACTTTTTACCTTCCGTCACCTTTAGGTAAGGAAGGTATTAGGTTTGTTCGTTCCGCCACCTTGCGTCTATCGCAAACCGCGGCGGTGAAGTTTGCTGTTCTTTTCGATTCGCGGTTCACTGTAAAGTCACTAGATTCTGTTCGTTCCGTTTTTCTAGTAACTTGCGGTAAAACGCCGCGGCAGTTGGCGGTGATAATTTTTACAGTGACTCATGACTCAGTGGTAAAAAATAATCGGCGGTAATGTTCGCGTCTACATATGAAGTGCCAGTATGACAGTGTTTGACAAATAAATATTAGGAAAATATTGTTATTTTTCAATAAGTATGCTATGTAATGTTTCAGTTTTAGAAATTGAAATACATTTGTAAAATATATAAATGTCAATGTCATATGAATTATAATTTGTAACAAGGTAAATTTAAATGATAACAATAGTAAACAATTAAAATAATGGAAAATGGAATAATATATTTTTACTGAGTATCCTTTATAATTATAATAGTCTGAAGTATCTTCGAAAATAATTTAACGCAAACGGATCGAACAGAAAAATAATTTTTAGTAACTTAAATTATTACCGCGGCGATTGGCAGTGAATCGCAAAGCGCAGCGACAATTACCGCCGCGTTTTGCGGTAAAACGCAGCATAGCGGAACGAACAAACCTATTGTCTTTGGTCAAAAAATTCGGTGGTGAGTTTTTGATGAATAAGCACGTTTTAGGGTCCCTAGAACACGATTTTACTATTTTTACGATGATGTCTGTATGTGTGTGTGTGTGTGTGTGTGTGTGTGTGTGTGTGTGTGTGTGTGTGTGTGTGTGTGTGTATGTGTGTCTGTGTGTGTGTGTGTAACAAAATTTTTGTCTACGATAACTTCCATACTACAATTCAAAAAATTATAATTCTTTCGTATTCCTATTCGTTACATCCATGTGAAGAGCTGATTAGATTTTGGTTCGAAATGGTCAACCGGAAGTACCCTCATTTGAAAATTTTAACAGTTTTTCTTGAAAAAACGATGTTAAATATCATTTTTTCACATTTGATGTTATTATAAATATTAAAGAATATTTTATTCTCTATGGGATTTGAATGCATTTTATATTTCATATTAAATAGATAGAGTTAAAAAATCTGATGTGGCCAGCACATTACCTTCCGTCAGTTCTATGTATTTTGTACAAATTTCATACAGAAAGTTCCTTATTGCTAAAGATTATATTTCTTGTACTTTACCTTCCGGCAGTTGCATACATTTTATGCAAATTCCATACAATTTATAGCAAAAGAAACTATATATCCAGTAAAATTATAAGACAAACACACTATGTCAATTTCACTTGACACTGACATCTTTCAATCAAAATTTTCTTAATATAGTAGCTGTTTTCATAGCTATGGCTACTTTATGAAATTTAATTTCTTTATAATTTATTAACTCTATATCCATTTAATATTAAGTATAAAATGCAGTCAAATCGTATAGAAAATAAAATATTCTTTAATATTTATAATAACATTCAATATGAAAAAATTATATTTAACAGTTTTTTCAAGAAAAACTGTTAAAATCTTCAAATGAGGGTACTTCCGGTTGTCCAATTCTAACCAAAATCTAATCAGCTCTTCACATGGATGTAACGAAGAGAAATACGAACGAATTATAATTTTTAGAATTGTAGTATTAGAGTTATCGCAGACGAAAATTTTGTTACACACACACACACACACACACACACACACACACACACACACACACACACACACACACACACACACACACAGACACACATACATACACACACACACACACACACACACACATACAGACATCATCGTAAAAATAGTAAAATCGTATTCTAGGGACCCTAAAACGTGCTTATTCATCAAAAACTCACCACCGAATTTTTTGACCAAAGACAATACCTTCCTTACCTAAAGGTGACGGAAGGTAAAAATGATAAAGAAATTAAATATCATATATTAGCTAGCTATGCTATTACTCTGGAAACAGCTGATGTATTAAGAAAATTCTGATTGAAAGGTGTCAGTGTCAAGTACAGTTGACAGTATGTACGTGTTATAATTTTACTGAAAATATAGGATCTTTTGCTTTCTGCATGGAATTTGTATAAAATACATACAACTGCCTTAAGGTAATGTACCTACAAGAAATAGAATCTTTTGCAAGGAACTTTCTGTATGACATTTATACAAAATACATAGAACATCAGATTTTTTCTTATTGTACCCTAAATAACCTAGTGCCATCGAAACTACAGGTAGAATATGTTTCCAAAGTCTACATACAAAATCGTCGTTTCAGATCGTGAAACGTTCTAATCTGAAGTAAAAACTGTTTCTCAAAACATGCCTCCAAAACACTTGAAAATGCGTTTTCTACGCGAATTACGTGTTTTTAGAGTGTTTTGCAGTAACTTCCATAGTACAAATCGGCACTCCAGCTGTGCTGGAGAGTGCACCACGGAGTGCCTCCAAAAGTTTGTATTCACTAAAAATCAGTGTATTTTGACTTGCTGTACCCTAAATAACCAAGTGCCATCGAAACTACAGGTAGAATTTGTGTCCAAAGTCTACATACAAAATCGTCGATTCAGACCGAGAAACGCTCAAATATGATATAAAAACTGCCTTAAGGTAATGTACAAGAAATTGAATCTTTTGCACGGAACTTTCTGTATGACATTTATACAAAATACATAGAACTGACGGAAGGTAATGTGCTGGCCACATCAGATTTTTTAAATTCGCTTTATCTTGCCATGAACTATGGCACATTAATTACATAACACTCTGTTTATTAAAGTTCTCTTCTATGTTTACTAAAAATTGTTGTTTATTAAGTCGTATTGTTTTAAACAACCTCTTTTTATCTTGCAACCTGTCACATTAGTGCACCATTGTGTAAATTTGCAAAACATAAACAGAGTGCAGCATTTATGCGCGCACTTGTGTGCCTGGAACAAAGTAATTTTATTATGATGTAACCACGCGTAAACAATAGTAAATTACACAGCACATTGTTCTACTTTTGATAATGCTCTATTATATAAATTATAGCATTTTGATTACATCGTGCAACATATGTATTGAAAATCAATTCCACGTAATAATTTGTATAAATCACACTGATTTTAGTTTTTAGAACGTTGATTAAATTTGCAATTTACCGCTATAATAATTTATACACTTACATTGGCAGTGGGAGTCAGTTTTGTTCAATAAATATATAACTCATATATTCATTTTCTGTTTTTGGTATGAAATTATTTATTGTAATTAAAATTATATTTTTGTCAACACCTAAATTTGTACTGTTCACAATTTATAACTTTAATTATCTGATTTTCAATTCAATAAATCATAAATTAATTCACACCTCCATAAACAGTATGGCACGTTGTGAATTTGTTGAAAAAACAGTAATTATTTTTTCATTGGTCGTAAATATGTAATTTGTACGATTTATAGGCTTAATTCTTTTAACCGCAAATGGCAGGAGTGGAATACATGTCTTTATGATTGTTTCGAAATGATTTATATGCCATTATACTGGTTGCTTGAAAAAATACGTTCGGCAAGAGAATTTTTTAGTATTTGCTGTTTTAATTTCGATAATTAATTGGCAAATAAAAAATGTGTTGCGTCCCAACTGATTCAACAGACGACTTTAGTGTCAACCGAGGACTGAACTGATCCAATTATACCTGCGCCTTTGACTTCTAAAAAGTAGGAGAGTTATAGAAGTAGCTATAACCAACTTTGCGAAAAAATATGCCCTAAATTTTGGAATATAGTTATTTTCTCAGAAAACAGTAAATTTAATTTATTAGGATCAGATGGCATGGTAGGCCTTTCGTTTGGAAAAAATACAAATAATTTGTATGGCACGATAGAATACGACTATGTAAATGTTATTGTTGAAACTGTATGTCTGCTGACAGGTTGAGGAATTTATGTTTTGTTAATGAAACTATGAATAAATATAATTATTTATCAATTTTAAAAGAAAAATTTCAATCATCTGCTGATAAAATAGTACTGGGAGGGGATTATGTGTATAAAGATAATAATACCAAATTGAAGGAATGACTTAAACAACTTAAAACACCTCCCCAGTTCCCTGATTTCAACCCTATTGAGAATTTATGATCAGAACTAGATAGGCGACCCCGCAAAAAGTATTTTCCACTATTAGCTACTCCGGACGTTTCTGACTGAAGAATGGACAAAAATTCCATCTTCATATCTAATTTAATAAAATAAATTAATAGTTTATTATAATATTTATTATTATAATCAAATAATTTTTTTAAATCTTAGAAATGGGCTTTAGGATCCAGGAGAAATTTATTTAAACAAAGAAAGAATTATGAAAAATTCATGAACCCCGCTGGGATTCGAACCCAGAGCGTCCGACTAGCGATTGGAAGGCTCTGGGTTCGAATCCCAGCGAGGTCCATGAATTTTTCATAATTCTTTCTTTGTTTAAATAAATTTCTCCTGGGTCCTAAAGCCCATTTCTACGATTAAAACAATTAGGGTGGATCCCAGATAATTATTCTACAAATAAATTTTACTTAATATAGTCGAAGTAGTTTATTTCAGTGGCACACCGAGTGTCTAATACATTAAAAAAATTATTATATGGCACGTGATTTTATCTCATTCAAATAAACATGCTTTAATTCATAACACAAGCAAGAAAAATGTCATTTTTTAACATCATAAATTATGTAGTTTCTTTCCAAGCAATTTTGCTCTAATTTTTGGGGGTATCTGAGAAAATTGCCTAGGGGCGATCTTGTGCTTAATCTGGCACTGACCCCAACTGTTTCTGTCTTATAGTTCATCAGGCTTTCTCTCTTGCTGGGGCTAGCCAAAGTCTTGCTGGCGTTGTGACGTCATGGCAAATTGCAAAATTCTTTTGCATTTTTCTCCAGTAGTCTATTTTTTTTGCAAAATATGAGTAATATTTTTATATCTACATTAAAATATAAAAAATCAAAAAATCGTGGAAAACCCTATCCCACTAAATATTAGAATATAGTATTATGTGTTATGTGCAGGAATAATTTTGTGTAATCAAATCGTATAGATAATAAAATATTGTTTAATATTTATAATAACATTAAATATGAAAAAATGATATTTAATAGCGTTTTTTTAAGAAAAATTGTCAAAATCTTCAAATTAGGGTACTTCCGGTCGACCAAATAGAACCAGAGTCTAATCAGCTCTTTATTTGGATGTAAAGAAGAGAAATACGAAAAAAAAAATTTTTTGGAAAGGTGATATTGGAGTTATGCGATCCGAAAGAATCGTCACACACACACACGCGCACACGCGCGCACACACACACACACGCACACACACACACGCACACACACACGCAAGCACGCGCGCACACAAACACACACACACACACACACACACATACTTATATATACATACAACTATCCATACTTACAGACATCATCGTAAAAATAGTAAAATCGTATTCTTGGGACCCTAAAATGTGCTTATTCATTAAAAACTCATCATCGAATTTTTTGACCAAAGACAATATCTTCCTTACCAAAAGGTGACGGAAGGTAAAAAAGGGCCGTTTTCACAATCAGGCTCACTTTAAGACTTTATTTAAAATTACTTTAAAATTTTATCTTTATTTTAAAGTAATGTTGCAGTAATCGCTAAAGTGTTAAAATACATATAATAAAATCGAAACAACTTTGATTTTAGTTGAAAGTATTAAAGTGAAGATAAAATTTATTATGAAAACAGCGTTAAATTAAATATTTTTTTCCAACTCTCCATTATTCAATGTATCAATTCAAAGTTCCGAACAGCTTGCCTTATACTTCTCTATTGTTGTGTTCTTTTTAGAGCTCCCGGTATGCAGCCTTTGTGGTTACAATATCTCCATCAATAAATCATTGTTCGCTCGCGGTTATTTGACTTCTCACAATGGACCATAATCGCGATCGTTTTTTGTCTTTGCGCGGGTGAAAGTAACGATTAGGTAACAACCACATTCGCTTCGCAGGCAACTGTTTATTTACATTTGACGATCGACAGGTAGACTACATGCCGCCCACCCGATGACGTAATGTTTGTCCGTGAGATCGTGATCGTTATTCTTTCGTTTTTTTGTTTCCTTTTGTAAACGTAGCGATCGTGAATTTTTTTGCTGATTGAATCGGGAATAATTTTTGGCCTTTTATAGAGAGAGGAATTGTGTCAGAATAAATTGTGGGGGAAGAGAACGTGAAATATGACTGTAATATGGAGCAGTCAGTGACAAGGTTAACACTCTTTTTATACTTGGCCAATATTGTTTAATTTTATTATGTTATCACGCAATTATATTGGGTGTTCTAAGATTAAACACTCAAACTTAATATGTAAATTATTATTATTTATCGTATCCAAACCATATATACAACAAAATTATTATAATTACAAAATATGCTAATATAACGAGTGAAATAATAAACAGGATTGCAGTCCAAATTTTTATTGTTTAGTCTGAGGCCAACGTTTCGCTGCCACTTACAGTTTCATCAGGGCAAAAGACTAAGGCGTTAAAGGTAGTAAAAGATTTTTCAAGTTACCCTGTCTTCTTCTGACGGATGTTAATATTTTCGTACAATTTTTAATTTTCGATGATAACATTATGTTTGAACAGATATATTTATATTCATAGGCGTGCGCAGAATTTTACTTTTGTTCATGCCAAAATGAATATGTATAATTATTATTATAAATAAAGTAATAAATGTAAATGGAGTCATTTATTTTACCATTATTACTTCAAAATAATAAATAATAGTATATTATATTATTAGGAGTAGAAAGCGGTCTTTTTGTGTTGAACCCAGCTATTGCGGCCGAGGCGCTAGCCGAGGCTAGGCAAGCTGGGTAAAACACAAAAAGGGCGTTCTACTCCGAATGACATATACTATTTTTTCTTCAAGTATTTTAAATAATTTTTTGACATTTTTTGAATTTTTTAATTTATAAAATTTCCAATTTAAGCCAATGCTGGCTGTGTACACTACAAAACACAAACGATGGAACTGTCAAATAACAATTTTCAATATGATATGTGTTGCTGTGGTGAATGCCGCCGCCAGCGGTGAAGTAAGAAACTAACATTTTTTTACTAGTACAACAATATCAACATTTTTGTACTAGTAAGACAATGAATATCTTCTATAGCGTGTGTACAGTAGCATAATATGCATATTATAATACGCGTGAAGAAAAAATATATATTATAGCAACATGAACAAAATAATAATAATATAAAAACTTAATATTTTCAATATTACGAGAGTTGCTTTCTTTCCGCTGAGCCTAGTAATGTAATACACAATTAAGCATTTTCTCCAATCTTTCCGCGTTTGTTTCGTTATTTCATTTTTAAATGCGTTAACAGCTTCTTCGGCCGATGTAAGACGTAAACCCCGTAATTTATCCTTTACACGTGGAAATAAAAAGAAATCATTAGTGCCAGGTCTGGACTATACGGCAAATGACCCATTATTTCAATGTTTTGGGCATTCAAATAAACAGTGGTTCGAGCAGCAGTGTGCGGTCGAGCGTTGTCTTGATGCAAGATAATTCTTCCCCGTTGACGTTTTTCGCGAACATTTTGGAGAACTCGAGGCAAACAAACGGTAGTTTAACATTCAACTTTAACAGTAAGACAATCCTCCATTAATACAGTGCAAACATGTCCAATAATTCCAAAAAATGTAGCGACCATCTTTTTGTTTCGGCTTTTTTTCGCGAATAATTTTTGATGGAGCCGACTCATTCTCAAAGACCCAAACTGCGGACTGTTGCTTTTTTCGAGATCATACCTACCTATGTTTCGTCACCTGTAATGTAGTTGTACACCAAATGAAACGATCCATTGTCAAAGCGATCTAGTGTAGATCTGCACCATCTCAAACGGTTGTCTTTTTGACTGGAGTCAAATTGTGGGGAATCCAACGAGAACAAAGCTTACGTACCATCAACTGTTCTTCTAAAATGGTTTCAATACCAATCTTTAAAGTTGCTTGAATATTCCTGATAGTAACATGCCGGTCCTCTTTAACCATGTTATGAACAAGACCAATATTCTTTTCGGTAATTTAAGGAAAGTCGGCCATGCTGAAATTCATTGTACCACCGCTCTACGGTACCTAAGGATTTCCTCAAAATATTCTTGATGGCTTTATCCACGCGTGAAATTGTAAAAATTCACAGCTCAATAATGGTCTTTGCTCAATTCAGTGATTTCTTGGGGGAAAAGATTACTTAAAAATTATTTATTTAAACAACATTCAATTATATTTTTAACAACCATCACTATAATTAACTTATGCCTATGTTTATATTTATTTACTACTTTTTAACGCCTTTGTCTTTTGCCCTGATGAAACTGTAGATGGCAGCGAAACGGCCTCAGACTAAACAATAAAAATTTGGACTGCAATCCTGCTTATTGTTTCATGCCATGAACATCAGTCGTTTATTCCATATTACATTCTAATATAACATCGCCAATTTTGTTTGTAATACTATAATTTACTCGGTCTTGTGCTTCGCCCCACATTGACTAGGACGGTGAGGGGGCATTTTCTCTGGAAATTCTTTCTTCATATCAGTGGAAAACCGTCCGCAAAACCTTGGCGGAGAACTGGCCTAGCTAAATTATAATCTTCCAGAAAATAGCACAGTTTAGAGCGGTTGATGTTGCTTTAGCCATATCTCTTGCATGCGTTTTCTAAGTTGGCGCAAATGAGCTGATGGGCCATTTGTTTGTACTTGACTACACTGACATAAAGTGGGTTCTGCTAGGTACCCTGAGTTGTATATATTTACTTCACACCTTCCAAATGGGCCATTTCCTGGTGGTAATTTTTCATCAGAGGGGATACCTATTTTATTAGTGGAGAGTTTACAGTGTGTGTATTAGTAATATAAATAAATTGTGGAAATTTGATGTCATCCACCAGGTCTTCAACCCTGGCCTTTTATTTTACCGGAGTAATGCCCTATCTGAACTATGGCTGGGGATTAGATTACTACTGCTTTTAAACATCTTGATCTTGTGAATATCTCATAATTTACTCTAGGCCCTTATTAGCAGCGTTGCCAACTTCTACATGTGTAATATCCCTAGGAGGTCAAATTTTTTTCTCTAGATTTTTTCCGTAAATCTCTCAACAGCATTGATATATTCGTTTTTAAAATGAATAAAGATTTTTTTTCACAAAAAATAGGCTGTAAAAAATACAATTTCTTTTTAATGTATATGTATAACAAGTAGGTATACATGGAAAAAACAAAAAAAATATAGGTATGCTGATTCTGATCTATATTTAAATGTTATAATTAATCGCTATCACTAAATTCGGTGACTTTCTTATGATCAAACAAGATGTTTGTTTTCATATTATTTAGCTTGTCAGAAGAAATTTTAAAATCGAAGCAATCTGCATTTTCAAAAAGTCGTTTCTGTTTATGTATGTTACAGTTTCCCTCTGTTACATGGCGGTGTACAAAAAGAAATTGTTTTGGAATTATTCTAAGTTGCTAATTATTATTTTGAAATAAAAAACTCCAATTTTTTTTAGATAAATACTTAAAATTCCCTAGAATGACAAAAAATTCCCTATGTCTCTATGTGGGTCTAAAATTCCCTAAAATAGGGAAATTTTTCTACAGTTGGCAACATTGTTTATTAGAATTATTGGCGTATTGCTCTGTCTTCTGGCTTCAACGGTGCTCTTCATTAAGCGTATTGTTGAATTCCTAGTTTCTATTAGAGGAAGCACTGACTTGAGGAAACTGTTCTGGATTTGAGTCTATATGGAGCAGGTTCTTGGCCGAACACTGGGTGCACAGGATAATGTAACTGTTAGAAGCTCTCAATCATACTGGCTGTTTGCCACCGGCTTGATTCGAACTCAGTCACTTATCGCAGTCAATCACGCACATTTTTTTCAACGGTAACTTTGAGTGAACCAAATTAAATCAATAAGTATATTGTTAAGCGTAGAAAATTATTGAACTTTTTCTGACCTTTCCTGTCTTGTAGCATCTTTACAGCAGCGATTTTTTTTTAATTGTATTTCTTATGATAAAGATTATATTATTCCCTCATTAATATAATGTTTTTTGTTCGTGAGTCAATTTTCTCGGTGTAATCAGTATAATCATGAGCTATCAGAGCTGTGGTAATTCATGATCCGGTAGCAGCTGCAGCTAGAGCTGATCTAGCAAGCGTGGAGCTGCCGGCGTGCAATAAGCTGATAACATGGATATCTCCCAGCTAAATTATCCATTATAATTATATATCAATGCACCGTGATAACCATTATCGCCCTTTGTAATATACACGATTACATCGGCAATATAGCCTCTGTAAAGCTTGCAGAGGAAATCAAAATATTGTAATTAAGTACCATTTATTTTAATGAAAATATATTGAAGGTGATGCGAATTTTTTCTTCCCTAAAATTATTTATATAAACAAATATGAGGAGATATTGATAATTTTTTACCCTAACATAGAAACAAGTTTTTTTTGTCAGTACATATTTTCCATCAATATTCCAACATATTGTTACGAAATCTAATCGAAAGAGCCTTTATTCCGATACGCAATTTTTTGTTTTGAAAGGTTGGTACTGGATGATATTTACCTATATTTATAAATCATGAACTTTCAAATAATTGAAGAAATTTAAATCAAGGAAAGAAAATAATGCTAGCCGGCGGGATTTGAACCCACAACTTCAACATCTGTACTGTTGCGAGCTACCAATTACACCACGGCTGGGCTGTAAATCCGCCGGTCTATACAATCTTTTTCTTAAATTATATTCTCATATATTTGTGTATGAGACCCGCATCACATGTTAGGTGTGGGGTATATCTAAACTACCACTACGTTTAAACACCTGTGAATTGTCAGACATTCGCACAACTTTATCAGGAATGTATTACAAATACCTAGTAGATGAAGATAATGTAAGGCTATTTTGTAAATGATTTAAATCAAGGAAAGAAAAGCCCAGCCGTGGTGTAATTGGTAGCACGCAATAGTACAGATGTTGAAGTTGTGGGTTCAAATCCCACCTGCTAGCATTCTTTTCTTTCCTTGATTTAAATCATTTACAAAATAGCACTTACATTCATCTTCATCTACTAATTGAATAATGTCAATAAATTCGCCAGGGTTTGTTTTCTAAATGATTTTCTGCCTTAATACTTGACAAAATTTTGGGCTTGACCCAATTTTGTAATTTAGTAGTTCATCAAAATATAACTTCAACCACGTTTAGCATCATTTATATTATTGTAAAACTTTATTATCACTGCTGAGGATGGACAATAAATGTTGTCCGAAACGACCATTATGTGTATAATAAAATGACTTATGACTGTGGTCTTAAATTTATTGAAACATACTTATTATTTGTTAGATAAAGTATATAAATAAATAAAAATACAATTAAAATTGTACAGATAAGTGATTATATGCGGAAAACAAAATATGTATCACAAAAAATCATTTCCTTCTCTGACCTTTTATTAAAATGTGATGTAATTTTACATCCCGCACGGAAGTTTTTGCATAATCGACCGGAATTCGTAATAAATACATCAATTTGCGGTTATTTGTCGGATGAACTTAGATAATTATGCTAATGGAAAATCTTCTAATTGAATATGAATATAGGTTAGTTGTCATTATAGAACAAATAATTAATTTAATATTGCTCTTCCTCTCATTGTGAGACAAAAAGAGAATTTCGAAATTACTTCTTTTAGACTTTTAGAGATAAATGAAGATCAGAAAGACGGAAAGTGAAAGATACGGAATAGAAATCTCGTTTGGAATATAATTCATTGAGCACAACACTGTGGATAGATGCTCATCAGATATTCAGAAAGAATGTAGATGGGACATGAATTAGCTGCTTTGTTACACAGGAGGGGAGTAAAATACATTTGTAACTTTTTAATCAAAACTTCAAATTAGTTGTAGTGATTCAAATTTAACTTCGTACTACCAACAACACAATATTGACTTGATATTGTGAATGAATGTACATAGTAAAAGACCATCAAAGTACATATAGGTATCAAATGAGTTTTATACTCTTTCTAAGGTGTACGAAACAAAAAAATACTTGATTCATGGTCTATAAAACATAATTATTATTGATTATTTTATTAACAGAATGTCAATAAGAGTGTCTATTTCGTTAAAATTGAGAGTACTTTCAAATATAGTCAAAAACAAATTCATTAAACCATAAGATTCTAAAGTTTCCATTGTTTTTACCCCCACAATTTAGGAAATATGTATATGAATTCATATTCAGTATTTGTTAATACCTAATCAACTATAAATTTTAAATAAAAACTTTTGCACCCAAATCGAATCAGCAGACTCATTCAAAGTGCCTATGACAAAGCTAGAACGCCACCGCGCAAATTAAAATAAAAATAAAATAAATATATCATCACGGCATATTACCCATTTCTGGGTGTGCCAATCTGCTGTGTACGCAGATTTCGGTAATGATGATGACATATTTGTACCGTGCTGGCGTTTACCAGGCGTCATTAACTCGACTGTTTAGAATTTTAAGAATGCTTGTTAGCCGAACTGTGATTAGAATAAGAGATATGATTTAAAATTTCGAAAAATAAAAATATAACCAAATGGAGACCAACCCAGCTTGAGCTAATCTACAGTTGCTGCAGAGCATTAAGGAGCTAACATTTTATAGAAAACGGAAGAGAGTATAATACTCAGATGAAACTGCTTGAAGATTTTTGGACATTTCTTAACAGAAAAGTATACAATAATGGCTGAGAATACCAAAACGAACAACAATTTCAGAAAGAATACTTCTGACGATCTGGGAAGTAGATTTTATTTTAATGTTTCAATAAAAAAATATGTTTCTATTTGATGAAGAGGTTTAACTTTTTCCGAAAATTTTACGTATATTAAATTAACATTCTTTTGAGATTGTAAAATTACTCTCTATATCCTGAATTTTGTATGAGAAAATGAAAATTTAACAATTCCTTTACACAAAATTCTGAATAATTAGTATAAAAGCAATTAACCCAGCACAGCAATAAATATTTCTTTTCTGCAGGAATTAAGCCTAACTCCATCTCTGATAAGGCTCTCCTTGGAGAAATCGGTTTCTTTCTTTCTTGTTGTTGCGGGGGCGGTGACAGCGAGATTACCGTGAAACACAAGGGTTTGGTACAATCTTCCGCCCTTCTCTTGAATACTTAACCACTCAACTGGGAATATATTAGCCTTAACCGGGCTCAAAACACAAACACGTTGTGGAATACAAAACAAGAAACATTCTGATTGATAAATTATTATCATTTTACAAAAATTATTTAAAATGATGACCTTTGTGATAAGACGAAGGTAAGAGCACTAACAAATAAATAACTTCTTATAAACTTTTTTAAATTATAGTTCAGGAATAATATTTCAAATTGATATTTGTATTAGTCAAAATTCAGTTAGAAGTAATTATCGTTTTTCCCACTGCGGTTTGTTGAGTCCAGCGGTCAGAAATCTTTGACAGTTATGTCTTGATAATGAAGTTATTACAAGCTTATGCGCAGGGTTGATTGTTATGGATGCCTTACCCTGTACTCCGCAGCCCCTCGAGATATCTGCTCATGCAAGATAACGCTTTGTTTTTGAGATAGTCTGTCTGTATTAGTTACTCATGTCGATAAGACATGAGAAGTCGGTGTTAGATTCCCATGCGGAAGACATGTAATCTTTGTTTTAGTTCCGGGCGAGTGTGATACTCTAGCCCGCTGAATTACAATGTAACATGCTAGTAATTTGTTTAGAGTGTGTTTAATAATGTTAGTTAAGTTGTAATAATATAAATAAAAATTTAGTTAATCTCAGGTATTGTTCGTGTCCACAAATCTAAGTGTTCATCAGCATCCCTCATCAGTCAACAAGTGAGTGGAAGTATGAAATAAAAGTGTGTAAGTGTGATCCTTCCTTTTCACAAAGCCGTGGTAGACCGGTCAGTTAAAGTTGTCATCGTTGGAAAACAAGTAAGCCAGATTTCATCAGCTTCTTCCACACCCCCCTCGTGTTACACCTTAAACACTTCAACAAGCTTGGCATCGGTTTGTTAATAATGAATGTGCTCCGCGACTTTGTTCCGGTGTTGATGCGCATTAACATCGTGCATCAATAACTTTACTTCGCAAAGTAAATACATCATTTATTGGCGCTTTATAAATATTTGTTTAATGGCACCCCCTACAAAAAATCCAGGGGTGTTAAATCAGAGGAACGCGCTAGCAATTATACATATCCTGCTTGATCAACCCAGCACCTTTTTTGTTTCGGGTGTCAAACAAAAAGTTTGTGAATTGCAACAACGTCGCACAGCAACTGTATCATTTACGAATCGATGTCAAGCTTGTTTGCTTTGAGAGGTTGTATGTTATGTTGTTGTTGATTTCATTTTTGTGAAAAAGCTCCACGTTAGGCGCCATTTTGTAATGGCCAAAAGGTGGCCTGTCAACTTTACTCGACGTTCTCTGTAGTTCTCCTTGCTGTCAAAACGAGTTTCTCGGGCGCCAATCGATCGGTCAATAACACAGCACAGAAGAAGTGGTAAAGCCGGTAAAGGACGCTCTTATAGCGTCGCTGGAAAGAGTGGCTTGAACGCCAAAAGGAGCTCGGGTAGCTTAGTGGAGACAGTTTGATTTTTTTTTTTGACAATGAAATCAAATGTAATGATTTTTAGTATTTTATTAAAATATATATTAAAACGAGAATAATAACAAAAGAAATGAAACTAGCAATCGCTAGCATATAATCGGCTAATACCAATGAACCAGCGATACTTACAGGATTCGTTTAATAAAAAAAACTGTCAATAATGGACGGGCAACAATGGCACACACCAAAGTTGTGGGAACCCGAACGGGTAACAATGGCACACACCAAAGTTACAGGACCATGGCACGAAAGGTCAACAGTGGCACACACCAAAGTTAAAAAAACAAACGGTAACAGTGTTGACACACACCAACACTCATCGACAATCGCGATTACAACAAACAATGGTAGCCGTAAAATACACCTTCTGCACTCTGTCAGCGAGCTGTCGGCACGCACCAACAGTACTGAGTCAGAGGCAGCCAAGATCCTACACTTGCTCGCCCGGCGCTCACTAGGTCCGCGGTAGACGGCACACAACGTCTAAGTCTCGATGAAGAGCTAACGCTCTCTTGAGAGAGCACACATTCTCTTCTAAAACTATCATTTGGGCCCGTATTTATACCCCGAAAAACCGTTAAAAATACGAAAATAAGTTTAAACAAATTCTAATCATCCTGCAAATACTTGCTATTTTAAATTAAAAATATAAAAAATCTGGTGTGGCCAACACAATACCTCCCGCCGTTTACAATCGTTAATTTTTATTAATAAATACATACCTACATATCTACTTATGCTGGAAACTGTATTGAATTCCTTTTCTATTGTTCTATTTACTCATTTCTTTTTAAATCGTTAGTAATATTATTTTGAAATGATTAGTTCTTTGATAGTGACATTTATCTGTCAGTTACATACATTTGAATAACTGCGTTTTGTTTGTTTAGAGCGTACGATCTGGGATTTAAGTTATAGATAATTTTATAAATTTATCTATAAAATATATAGAAAAAGTATTAATGCAAATCTATAGAAAATTTAATAATCTTTAATTTTTATAATAACATTAATCTCGATAAAATAACATATAAAGGTATTTTTTCGAAGAAAAACTATTTTGAGCTTTTAGTAAAGTGCAATTTTCGGTTCTCCGATTTTCACCAACATCTAATGGGCTCTTTCCATTACAGAAAAAGTTCGAAATACAAAGTTTCAAAATTTTCTAAATGATAGTATTTGAGTTAGAGTGGAGGATCCACACACACATACACACAGACATCATTGTGAAAATGTTAAAATAGTTTCTAGGGACCTTAAAACGTGGTTATTTACCAAAATCTCGATATGCGATTTTTAGCACGATCCCTATACCTCCCTTACCAAGGATAGCGGGTGGTAAAAATGTAAAACAACATTTTTACTGGTGGGATTTGAACCTCAATTTGAATTTATAAACTTTAACAAAAACACTAACTTGTTAACCACAAGAATACAATGATAAACACGAAAATTAAATCAAAATCTAGTGATCATCGTCACAATTTTATTTATCTTTTAAAAATGTGAACAACATATTAGGTACATTACGAATAGGAAACTATCTACTATATGCATTAAACAACTCTAATCTTTGAGTAATAGTTCAGAAACTATTTAATTCAACATTAACATACAACATACTCCAACTCACTATGGAATATAAATTATTTAAAGTAATAGTAAACCACTCTTCCTCAAACTAAATTTCCCACATTTACGTGCTTCTAAACTTCTCAACTTCCCTTCCGCTAAAATATTCACACCGATACATCTTGAAAGATAATGTTGGTTTAATTATTCACATCACTTCCTGGTGTCTGTTCGTGTCACCGGTCGTGATGTCTCGATAACGTCATTGCAGAGACTAGAGAGGATTCCAGTCTATATCTCGACGGTATCTCGTACTCTCTAAGTGCATCGTGGTGCGGTGACATATTTGCTATTCTAATCGAGCTGATTTGAATAGAAGAAGAAGAGATACGCACTGTGATAATCTCCAGGGGAAAGATGGATAGAAGAAATGGCAAGGAAATGTAAAAATGGAGGGTTAACAGCGAATTTGAATTTTGGGGGAATATGAAATGTGGAAGGTTAATTTACCTACTGATGTTGCTCGTCAAGAAAGAAGTGGCGATATTTCTTACAGAGAAATTTGTATTGTTTTGGAAATAATTTATTGTTTTAATTTAATTTTGTGCTCGATTGTGGTTCTAGCAACACGGGGTATCATCTAGTTAGTTACAAATAAAAGCAGATTGGTATACCATACACTCATCGTGAAGAAATATTTATTTATATAAATGTACAGAGTGTTCATTTTAAGTGGTATGGTATGCCTAGCGAATGAAAGTTGACGTTTAAATTATTTTATAGATGTGGTTTCTTTTGAAACCCTAGAGAAGAATAGAATTGTACGAAATATTCAGGTATGAAATTTTTGCATGAACCCATTTAAATACTGGATTAGGAAAGCACAAAAATACATTACTATGTCTGGCTGAAAATAGATGGCCGACTAGGGTAACTGAATATCAAAACAGAGGTGCATTTAAAACATTTTAAACATTTTTCGTTTATGTTCATTATAACAAAATATTTTGATCTTTAAACTATTTAGTTCGGCAATTCTATGAAATAGGATTATTTTTATTTTCCTCTAACAATAATTCCGACTCGAGGGATGCTGACACCTGAGACAAACAAACTAGAATTTGCGGTATTACATTTTTTAATACATCCCTGAATCCTGTTGCTAAGGTCATTTTAAATGTCTCCTGGTATTGAGTACAATTCTAATCTGCTGTAACGGAATATGTAAGGGTCAGTTTCCTTTCTAATCAAATATAGGGAAATGTTTTTAAAAGAAACCACACCTATTAAATAATCTTTCATTCGCTAGTGATACTATACACTATTGCTAACTCGAGAACTATAAGAGCTACGAGATCTGTTAAATTAGCAAACAATTGCTATATTACTAGACTATTTTATGAGAGTAAAATTATTTTTCAACCACTGGTTTTCAAACTGTGGGGACCAACTTTGTTATTTTAAATGGGATCATATACTTTTTATTTACTTATTAGTTACAAAATTTTATTCTAAATTCAGTGTTATAATACTCTATATATTATGAAATTATATCGCTTGATGTTGTACCACAAATTTTTGAAAATAAAATATAGTAATGAAATAAAATAAAACACACAAGAAAATATACTTTTTAATCGATTTGAGTGTTATCATGCGATATAATTTATAATATAATATAGATATATAATGTACAATGAAGAGAATAAACAAGTTATAATTTAATAAATGAAGTTAAATATTTATTGATTCATAATTTTTTTCTCAGTAGACGTATTTGATAAATAGTATTTTGATAAAATACAATAGTTAACTACTATATAATTTTCTCTTAATTACTTTTGAAGTTCATATCCTTGAAGTTTGAAAACTTGCAAATTTAATTATAGGTATGTGATGTTATTATTTTCACTAATATGAATGATTTAAATTGAAACACTATATAAATTAAATACTCCACGGTACATGGAAAGGTAAGGTATTATTACAGGGCAGATTTCGAAAGCCACCAAGGGACTCAGAAACTATAAGAGAAACGACTTTGGGTTAGGTGGTGCGCCCATAGGTATATGGCTGCGCCTGTATGGGCCATCTTAGATGTACTTTTGTTTTGCTAAAAATTCTCTTAAAATGGCGTGAAATAGAACTTGGTCAATTTTTCCATTTTGAAATTATGTACTTCTAAACTATCAGTAATCGAGAAAAATGTTTCAAATAAGAAAATTAGATATTTTTATTGGCTATCCAGTGGCGGAATAGTATATTAAAGAACGTGTTTTATAAGACATGTTTTTTTCGCACGCGTCAAAATTTAGAAAACGAGCGTCAGCGAGTTTTCTAATTGACAAGTGCGAAAGAAAGTCTTATAAAATTAGTTCTTTATACTATTTTTTATATTTTGCGCCTTCTACAAACTAAAATATTTTAAAAAACTGTTAATATTAAACCGAGTTGATTTAGGGAAATTTGTAAGTGAAATGTTGTAGTTGGTAACATTGAATTGACCACATTCAATTATTATTTGAAAGTTCATGTCATTTCAATATTTACGAACAAATTTAAGTGAATTTAGTGTAATCATGGAAGATGAAATCAGTTGCACTCCGCCTGAGCTACGTAATATAGCTCAGACTACAGTAAATAATCTACTTCCTAAAAAATCGCGCGAGATTTATGAGAAAGAACTTGCAAATTTTGACACATGTGTAAAGAAAATAATGTCAAAGGCGTAACAGAGAATGTTTTGATTGCTTATTTTGAAATGCAAAGTAAGACGAAAATATGTATTATTATTATTATTATTATATTCATTAAATAAAGTGATTTATTAAGTAAAAGAAATTTTGAGGTTATATTGCAATTTCTTATCTTCCAGCTTTGACGTTTGACAATTTAACCCTTTCAGCCTCAGTGTACAGGAAATTTTTATTTTTTCTTATATTTGAACTTAAACTTGCTTTAAAATTAATTAAAAATAGTTTTCTATCGTTCAAAGGTTCAATCTACAATTTTTTAGTACTACTAGGTCCATTTATGTGGACTAATTCGAACATTATATTAACATTTACTTACTCAATTTGTGATTATATTTGTACATTTTCATGTAAATAATCTTCCCTAAATAAAAAATAATAATAATATCGACATTATATTATTAAAATGAATTGTCAATTAACTAAAAATAAATTAGGTAAATATGGGTTAAAGAAACGTCATCTAGTACCAACCGTCTAAAACAAAAAATTGAGTATCGAAATGAAGGTCATTACGATACGCAATTGCGTATCGTAATGACTTCATTATGAACGCAAAATATAAAAAATGATATTTTTTTATCGGTAAATTTTCGTGAACATTGATTTTTACTTTTCTCTTTCGATTGCTATAATAGTTATTTATTATATGCGTGTGGAATGTATCATATTAGTCACGAAAGAAAAAGTTTGGCCACGTAGCCCGCAGGGCGAGTAGCTAATCTTCATTAGTGACTAATATACAATCCACACGAGTGTAATACAACGTTTTTTTTAAAACTTCTTAAATCATTTTTAAGTTTTCATTCGTCGTTTGTCACTAACAATTCAATTGATGTAGTATTTTAAATTACAAAGTAGCCATTGAATGGTTGTTATGGTTTTGTTACATTGTTATTGAAAAAAAAAAAAAAATGTTGTAATTATTATTGTCTGTCATTCGAAATTATTTGAAAGAAAAATACGTTAAATTGGGTGAAAATGTGGACCTTCCTTTGAAACGTATTTACTTAGACGCACAAATAGCAGTTTTTAATTTAATTCCGAAGCAAGTAACCACTAACTCGTTTCTCGTTTTCGTTTCATCAGCCGTATATGACAGTTGTCATTGTGTAAAGATAAGTAATCTATTTTAGCATAAATGTTAATACTAATTTAAATAAATATCATAATGTTAAATTATTTCAATAAAAATATAATTTTGTAAATTAATTTTTATTTATATTAAAAAAACTCAAAGATCAGTAATAATTTCTCCGTGACTTTTAAAATATTCTCTCACGGAGTGCCTAATGTTGTACATTATTTATTTCAAATAACCATAATAACAAGTATATTATGCGTCGGTGTTGGATAAATGTTATTTATTACATGTAATTTTTGTGCGATGAAACTTTGAAATAATTTTCAAGTGGACCTCTAATTGAATCAAACCTGGGCTCTCAAAACAGCAACTCGGAATATATTCAGCCATTCAATATTTAAGTAGGTTTAGAAATACAACAAATTATTTAAACAATGAGAATAAAAATGTGTAGACACTATAAAATACAAACCGCATTAGTACAATTTAATTTTATTTCATGACAAGTATCTTAAACATAGTTATTTAAATTACTTTGTTGGAAATATTTGCGCAATTTATTTATAGTAACAATATCAGCTTCCCTGTGGCAAATCAGGCTACGTAAATATCGGAGTCACATTTCCTGATGTTTACGATATTTGTTCCTAGCATCCCGAAGGTAGAACCTTGCTACAGGCAGAGGGAAGGAAACTAGTAGTTAAGGAAATTTAACACGCTCATAAGTATGAAACTCGTAGCTTATACGCTACTTTGCGTACCACTAACGACCTGGCTGTCATCTCTAACTCCAATAAACTTGTACTTTTCATGGGAGCATCACACATGCCATATTGAGATGAACACCAGGATAACACTAGCACAATTTCAGGAATTTTAGACAGAAAAGTTTCCTAAACTTTCTTGTTACATAATTTACATTTTACATACAAATGTGTTTTCATTTACGTATTAATTTAAATTAAAATGTATTTGTTTGTCGATTTCATGGTAATTTTGTTGATTCAAATTTAATACATAAAAGTTGTTGCTTAAATAATTCTGTTGTGTCTAATTGATTGGAATCTGGTGTAATCTGTATGTTATATTTTGAAGCTTATGCCATTACAATACTAACAAAAAAATGGCATTGAAATACTTAGAATACCTACCTGATCTGTGTTACATGTATTCACATTTGAAAACAAGATTAGATTTTAAATGGAACATTTTAGTAAATTAATGTAATATTTACGTATCTTTATTGAAAGTTGTTCCAATCAGAGTGTCGGATTTAAATTTATTATTATTTATATTTGGTTGGAATCTCGAAAACTTTGATATTTGTAATCTGTTATTGTTTCGATGAGTAAAAATGGAACGCTTTACAAAAGAACAACGGGTTGTTAACGTGAAAAAGCATTTTGAAAATGAGACTAAAACCGCAGTAACTGTAAATGGTGGTCGTTATTGCAATATGATTACGGGGTTCTTCTAGCATCAACTGGTTGGTATGGACCTCAGTGACATGTGGTTCCAGCAGGATGGCGCGAACTTTAATTTTACGCGAGAAACAATTGAACAGTTTCCAAGCCGTATCATTTCCAAAAATACCGACTTCAAATGGCCAGTAAAATCTTATGGTTTAACACCCTGCGACTTCTTTTTGTGTGATTTTCTGAAATCATATTTTTGATACTGATATCTGTCAATTACAAATATTTGAATTTTACAATTGATTTTCATGGATTAGTACGTGCTGAGAGATGTATTATTAATAATATGAATTATTTAATTTCTAAATCCATCGCAGATATAATAAAAAATATAACTATAATATTTGCAATAACAAAAATTAAAAAATCTGATGTGGACACCACAAAACTTCCTTGTACGCAAGACCAACACGAAGTATAGACCCTATTATAAAATTGCACGTATTTGACGTAATTTGACATTAATATTAATTTATTTTTTTATTTTGTCCTAATCCATAGCAAGCCTTATTACAAAACCAAAAAGTATATAATTTTTAAATTTACATATCTCGCTTATACAAAGGACTAATTTAATAATACTTGATGTGCCAGACGCAAAATTTAATTCTCTAAAACTCTTGTTTGAAGCATTTATTTCTAAAATCAAAATTAAATATATATATATATATATATATATATATATATATATATATATATATATATATATATATATATATATATATATATATATGACGGTTTATTACCCATTGCTGGATGTGCCAATCTGCTTTGTACACAGATATCGGTAATGATGCAATATTTGCTTACCAGGCGTCACCTCTCGGGCACTCATTGCTGGCGTGGAAAGTGCACCACAGGGGTCAATTTTGTCCCATTTAAAATTCGAAATATTTGGCGTCGGTCGAGATCGAACCTGGTTCCCCAGATTCGCGACATGACACTCAGGCCCACAGCCACGAACCCCCATGGATCAAAAAAAAAAATTAAACCATTTTATTCACTTCCGATTAGCTTATTTTAACCAAAATCTACTGTTTTTCACATTGGCATAAAAGTCATACCAAATTTGAAAAGTTTTTGATTATATTTTAAAATAGTTTTTCATTACAATCTATTATATGCTTCAACTATAGTACCACTTCTGGAAATTATGCAATGACCAAAAAGAGAGGTGGACAATTAGATGTGCTAAATTTAAACTTTCTACGGCATACCGTTTTTGAGTTATGCGAGATACGTACGTACGTACATACAGACGTCACAATGAAATTAGAAAAAATGGATTCAGGGATGGTCAAAATGGATATATCCGTTGAAATCTGGAAACCGAAATTTTTCGCGAGTACAATACTTCCTTTACTATGTACAAGGAAGTAAAAGAAAATCATTATTGACTGACTATACAGTATATACGTTATAGTTTTTATATTATTAATATCAAATACGAATCTTGTTAATATTTTTTCTAATATTTTTTGTATTTTCTAGAAAATATGTAGAATATTTCAACTATTTTTTCTTTGAATTCTTCGCCCACAATTTAAATTTTTTTCCTTCCAATTTATAAGAACATAATAAGATATTGTTACATTATAATAACAAGTGTAGTGTTCCCACAAAAACTATTAAGCATTTTAATTATACACTATGCAAATACAATTTTTTAAATATGGCTATTTAATTATATCTCTCAAGACTCTGTTACCCTTTCTTTTATGTTAAAAATTTTGACTGACGCCAATTTTTTCTCTGCTACCAATCTAAAAAAGTGATTATAAAAATATAATAAGCATTTTTTTGTTGTATCATATACCTACATATAAGATTACAAAAAAAAAGAAAATACGTACTGTATGAACGATATGAACTTGTAGATAGTTATTTATGATAGTGAATTATTTGTAGCACGAAGTGAACCGGAGTGGTTTAAACCTCCGAACAAACTATACTCACTTTTAACACGTATATCATACACTATTTTTTCTACAAACACTATTTTTTCATTTAAATATGCATTTGTAACAATTTTCCGACATGTCAAAAATGTCGATTTATTGTTCCATTCGTCATTTTAACACTATCTTTCCATCTTAAATTTCAAAAAAAGTAAATTAATTTCAGAAAGAGTAAATTGAATTTCAGAATCAAAATATCAATTTACCTTTTCTGAAATTGATGTTACTTTTTCTGAAATTGAAGTTGGAAAGGTATAGTGTGAAAAGTAACATTGAAATGCCCACATTTAATAAATTTGTAGAAAAGGATTTTTGTTTAATTTTCTTATAGATTTATCCGTTTTTCCTAAGACTAAAGTTTCTATTTTAGTTAACAGTTAATTATTCCATAAAATAAACTTCACCATTACGAAACTATTACAATATTCATATGTGAACAATATTGAAGTAGCATGTTTGTATATTAAATGGATGGTTATGATTACAGCTACTAATAATAATAGTACTTTATTCCATCGACATCGACAGTGTAGATACATGTATAGAATACGTCAGGTTAACAAAAATAATATGGTAACGCAAACACAGAAAATGTATAGGAGGTATTTTAATGTGGACCCCGCTATATGTCACATTGATAAAAATTCTTTGACTGAATAAAAAGTCTTCTCCAAAAAAAATTTTTTTAATAATCTTTTAAATGCATTTGTATTTGTCTCTACTTGTATATTGTAGGGTAAATTATTGAAAAAATTTAGACCTTGTACATTTGGAAGTGCGTCTAAAGTTTTGTGTTTATTTATTGGAATGTGAAACATTTGCTTCTGTCTTGTATTGCACTGACGTATATCAAAATTGGTTTGAAATTAAGTTTTATTTTTAAAAATATATAAACATAGTTCATAAATGTATATAGAGGCTACAGTTAGCATCTGAAACTGTGAGAAAAGAAATCTACAAGAAGAACGACGAGAAACTTTAGCAATTGTTCGAACTATATGTTTTTGGATAATGAACACACTATGTGCAGATGGTGTAGCACCCCAGAAACAAATACCATACCTTAATCTGGATTCGACTTGGGCGTAATATAATATGATACGTTGTTTTATTATGACTATTTCACTCATAAATTTATAAGCCAGTCCAAATTCAGGATTCTACCTAGTTACCAAGTTTCATTTCGACAAAACACCGTCACAAAATATTTTTCGCACTCTTTAAGCCAATAAGATGTCGTATTTTTACAAGTAAGTGAGTTTTGATAAGCGAAATTTTTTTGACGTTTTAGAAACATATTGTTTACATACCTGTCAAAGTGAGTATATTTTCAGTGTTATCATCTTTTATTAAAAACGAGTCGATTCGGACAGGAATCTATTTATAACATTGAAAAAGCAAACTTAAACATAATACCTCAAAACACAATAAAAGTTATATTTTTGTCAAGAAAAACCTGATTTTTATTTTGGATATAGTCATCCAAATACCATTCTCCACCTCTTTATAACTCTCCATCCCAATAAACACAGATACGTGTATAAAACGTTTCTTATTGCAGAAACACCATTAGAAAAATACGTGTCTCTAATACGTAGATTCATCTTTAAAATGTCGCGGTTTTAAACGCTGCAAAACACTAATATATAAACGTGTTATTTTAATACCTAGAACACGTTCATTAAACGTATTAAAATCTGATATTCATTTCGTTATAATATTACGTTTTATATAAATACGTATTAACGTAAATTTAAAGTTAAAAATGTTTTATTGAGAAACGTGTATATTAATGTCTCTTCAACGTATTGAGAACCCTAATATATGTATATCTTTTAAATAAAAAAAAAATTGCTTACGAAATACAAAAATGACACACATTACTTATTATTTATTTTTTTAATATTATATTATTTTAATACAAAAATTATTCTATTTTGTAATATAATATTTAAATATAATGAATTAAATATTATATAATATAAATGGTGTACATCGGTTGGGGATGTATAAGTTTGTTTCTTCATCTTTTTCTTTGACTTCTTTTTCAATAACGGTGTTACGTTTGTTTTTAGTTGTAGAGAGCATGTTTATATTAGATGGTTGCAGATTAGTCTGGAAAATAAAAACATATAATTGTAAAAACTTTGAAACACTGATTACATTTTTATTCATTTACCTTATCATTTTGTTCAATGCTATTTTCATTGATTTTTTGATATTTAAAAACGGGATAAATTCATTTCTTTTTTCCACTGCATCAGACTGAAATTATAACTTAGTTAATTCAGAATAATAAAAACTTCAAAAAATCATACTTCTAAAATTATGTTCATATCCGACAACAAAAAGTTTACATTACTCTCTCTCTCTCTTTGTAATAACGATTCTTCGTTTTCTGTATTTCGTTTTAATTCTGACTCTTCGATATTAGGTGCACCATTTATAATGATTTTACTCATTAAGGACAGGAGTCTTTCTTCTAAATCGTTTAATTGTTTATTTGGTTTGGGTCCACCACCTGTCCCTTTCATATTGTCTTTTATATCTCTTGCTTTTTTCTTTGTGTTAGTTTTCCATTCGCTTCTAACCTAACCGAAAAACAGAAAATTAATTGTTTACACTGAAAATTATATTTCGTATGAAATATACTTATACTTACATTTTTCCATTCTTTAATGGTTTATTGTGGTCCTATATTAGCATTATTTAGAACTTCGGCAAATTAAATCCATTTCTTTTCTACTTTAGGAAAAGAATTAGATGTTATATATATATATATATATATATATATATATATATATATCTAAACACGAACACAATCACCAGAGATAATGTTGATACTTTGAGTAAACTGTACTGTATGCAATGCACTACTATGCAGAACTGATAACTGGTATGAACTGCGACCAAATGGGACCCTCACAACACTATCACGCATGATCTTTCAGTAACCAATCAGATGGTTCCGTGCTGCACAAAACGTTTAGCTACTTGCATGAATGAACGTTTAAAAAACGTTAATTTTTTTGTTTGTTGCAACGAATTCAAAACAAAACTGTACAACTATATACCATTTATTTAGCAAATTGTGTAAAACTGAAATTGTGTTTTACTAATAAACGGTTCTCACCGGATGTAAATAATAAAAGAAAATAATATTTTCCGTATTCTATAATATTGAAGTTAAACATTTCTTTAATTAGCTTTCAAACCATTTTAATAAAATTTGTTTAACATATATGGACGCGATTAGTATACATTATTATTCTAGATGCATGCCTATTATACATGTCCAAAATAAAACTGTTGTTAAAACAATATAAACATATTTTTAACGTAAAATAAAAACGTTACAAACACGGCTTTTAATATACCTTATTTCAAAAATTCGTTAAACTACACGTTACAATAACATTATTTGCAATGGTGTATATATAACTTACAAATAACGTTATTTAAACGTTAGAATATAATATACTTATATTTTGATACAAAAAGTACGTTTCTGTAACGTTACTATTAAATGCTATTCAAAATATTATAGCTGCAGGCATTCATGAACGTTTAAAAAACGTTAATTTCCTTCTTTATTGCAACGAATTCAAAACAAAACGCTACAACTATACACCATTAATTTAGCAAATTGTGTAAAACTGAAATTGTGTTTTACGAAATAAACGGTTCTCACCGGTTGTGAATAATAAAAGCAAATTAATATTTTCTGTATTCTAAAATATTGAACTTAAACATTTCTTTATTATTTAAACCATCTTAATACATTTTAATTAATATATGTATACATGGACGCGATTGGTACATTATTATCAGATATCATATCATGCGTGTGCATGTCCAAAATAAAGCTGTTGTTAAAACAATATGAACATATTTTTAAGGTAAATTAAAAACGTTAGATACACGGCTTTAATTATACCTTATTTCAAAAATTCGTTAAACTACACGTTACAATAACATTATTTGCAATGGTGTATATATAACTTACAAATAACGTTATTTTAACGTTAGAATATAATATACTTATATTTTGATATATAAAGTACGTTTCTATAACGTTAATATCAAATGGTGTTTACCTAACACCAAATATAAACCGTTGCTTTTTCAACGTAAAACGTTTTATCAACCAATGACACGTTTATAATACGTTTAAAAAACGTATATGTGTTTACTGGGATTACTCCCAGGGATATTGGGATTTTCAAATAAGAAAACGCTAACTATATACCGTGTGTCTGTCTTAAAAGTGTAGATAGGAGATTAACATGGGAAATCAGTTTTTTACAATTTCCTGCTCGCCCAATTATTTTAAGCAAAAACGTGTCAAATAAAAGTTTTAGGGCCTAAAATTCTGCATCTAAATCAATAAACAGAATTACCTTTACATGCTTTGTAACGATAGAAATTAAATATGAAAATTTCGAAAATTACGTTGAAAATATCGACAGCCATGGAATTGAACAAAAAATAAATAAATGCATGATGTTTTATCAAATTGTCAGAAACGTCAAATAAGTTAACTTACGTTGTGACAGATAAAACGACAAACATTTATTTATTTTTTGTTCAATTCCATGGGTGTTGATATTTTCAACGTCATTTTCATAATTTATTTCTGTCGTTACAAAGCATATAAAGGTAATTCTGTTTATTGATTTAGATGCAGAATTTTATGCCCTAAAACTTTTATTTGACGCGTTTTTGCTTAAAATAATTAGGCGAGCAGGAAATTACAAAAACCTGATTTCCCATGTTAATCTCCTATGTACACCTTTAAGACAGACACACGGTATACAGGGTGTTCCACGACTCGACCGACAAACTTTTACCATATATTCCAGAGGTCATTACGATCAAAAAATGTTATATGACCTATAGTTGAATTCCTCTTAGTTTCGGAGATATCGAAGAAATTTAAAAAAAAATTATAATTGAGTTAGCCTTGACGGATTTGTTTAACAAAAAAAAACAGTTTAATGACGTGTTTACAATCGTAGTTATTAATTTAAGCCATTATGCCGCATTTTACTAATACAGAATATGCCGATATGGTTTTCGTGTATGGTTTTTGCAATGGAAGTGGACGTGCTGCAGCTGCGGAGTACCTTAGGCGATACCCAGATCGCATTGTTCCTCACCATACAACTTTTTCAAACGTTTTTCGTTGCTTGAGAGAGACAGGATTTTTTCCACGTCGTCGTGTAGAAAGAGATGGAGATGGGCACGCTGAAGAAGAAGTTTTAAATGCAGTTGAACGAAGTCCTTCTACCAGTATTCGTAGAATATCTCATACAACGGGAATTCCTCAAACCAACGTATGGAGAATTCTGCACCATGATGGACTTTATCCCTATCATTTACAAAAGGTCCAGCATTTACTTCCTGACGATTTAGAAAATCGAGTACGGTATTGCCAGTGGTTACAAAATAGTTTGGAGGTTATTCCACACATACTTTTTACGGATGAGGCCCAATTTACAAGGAATGGTATTAACAACACACGTAATTCTCACATCTGGGCGGATCAAAACCCACACGAAACAATCGTGGTTAACCATCAACATCGTTTTTCCGTCAACGTGTGGTGCGGCTTGTTAAATAATAATCTTATTGGGCCTCATTTTTTTGAAGGATCTCTTAGTGCAGAAACTTACCTTCACTTTTTCGAAGAAGAATTGCCGAATTACATGGAAGATATTCCTCTGGAAACTCGTCGTGGCATGTGGTTCCAGCAAGATGGGGCACCACCACATTTTGGGAGACAAGTGACGGTGTTTCTTAATGAAAATTTTCCGGAAAGATGGATAGGACGAGGTGGTCCTGTACATTGGCCAGCTCGGTCACCTGACTTGTCGCCTTTAGATTTTTTTCTGTGGGGTTGCCTCAAATCTCGTGTGTATAATAATGGTAAACCAGATACACGCCAAGAGTTGACTGACCGTATAGTTGAAGCTACTAATTCTCTAAAGAATGAATTGGCAGTAATTAACTGGCAACATTCTATGACTCGAAGGATAGCGGAATGTTTAGAAAATGGCGGTTCTCATTTTGAACAGTTGTTGTAATTTTGTGTTAACTAGCTATCCATTGATGAATAAATTTTCTTTTATCATTTTGTTTCTTAATTTCTTCGATATCTCCGAAACAAAGAGGAATTCAACTATAGGTCATATAACATTTTTTGATCGTAATGACCCCTGGAATATATGGTAAAAGTTTGTCGGTCGAGTCGTGGAACACCCTGTATATATATATATATATATATATATATATATATATATATATATATATATATATATATATATATATATATTAGAACTACAAACAGTGGTACACATTTGACATTTATATGAAAATACAACTTATATGACAACAAAAACTCTTTTATAAATACTTGAATTATAAATAAAAAATCTGATGTGGACACCAAGACCAATATGAAGATGAAGTATAGACCCAATTGTAAAATTGCACGTGTTTGACGTAATTTGACATTAACATTTTTTTATTTTTTTTGTTATTTTTTGTCCTAATCCATAGCAAGCTTCATTACAAAAACCAAAAAGTATATAAGTTTTAAATTTACATATATTTCGCTTATACAAAGGGCTAATTTAATAATACTTGATGTGGTAGACGCAGAATTTAATTCTCTAAAACCCTTACTAGAAGCATTTATTTCTAAAATCAAAATGAAACCTATATTATTCCAATTGATATAAAAGTCTTATTTACCAAATTTGAAAAGTTTTGGATTATATTTTAATATAGTTCTTCATTAAAATCTATTATAGGCTTCAAATCAAGTACCATTTCTGGAAATTATGTAATGACCAAAAAGGGAGGTGCACAACTAGATGTTATAGAAGTCCTAAATACAAAATTTCAACTTTCTACAGCTTACCGTTTTTAAATTATGCGAGATACGTATAGTATTGTTAGTCAGAATGGATTCAGAGATGGTCAAAATGGATATTTCCGTTGAAATCTCAAAACCGAAATTTTTCGCGATTACAATACTTCCTTTACTTCGTACAAGGAAGTAAAAATACTAATAAATGAGAAAATAAATCGAAAACGAAAGAAACACAATTTACAGCAATGGTACGCTTACAAATGTCAACAAGAAGTGTACCATTGTTTAATGCGATCAGCGCCATCTCTTGATACTTGAAAATCCCAATTGGTATGTTTGGTTTTGAGTTTTAATATAACAGCAAAATAATTATTGTTATGAAAATATATATTGTGTTTATACGCGCATGGCACGCTTAATATAAATTAGTTGGTTTACCACAGGGAAATGTGTTATACTGGCTATAAACAGCGCGAAAATAAAATAGCGATGTGTAAATTACAAAATGCGTTCATTATTTTTCATCGTTACCGCAATGAACAATATATTTTATTATAAATTTCAGGATATATTCAGACAGAACAGTTAAGCTAACAGCTGTAATAAACAGTGTATAGTTGTTTTTAAATAAATTTATCATCCTGCCTATTATTAAAATATATAATCGCATTTTTTTCAGTAGTATAAATTTCAAGAAATAATTATTCATACAAATGCACTATTTTTTAATTATAGGAACAATTAATATAAATAAAATATAAACAATCGCCCCACGTTTTAATACTGAAATAATACAAATAAATAAATGAAGTAGACTGATAATAATTATTATTTATAGACTACGTTTATCTCGATAATTCAAGCGGCTTCAAGTATATTATGACTTAAAAAATCCCATTGGTTTATCTCAGCGGATTGAAAATAGGATTGAGTTATTATCAATCTTCTTTAAATTCGTATCGACTAAAAAAAGATAGTTAAATACTTGAATATGCAGACAGACAGGCAGAGGTATATGATCTAATTTCTTCCTCGATATATATCCCCCTAATCTAAAAATTGTCATGTTGTTATTTGTCTTTTCTTTCAAAAACATAAAAAAATACATTTATTTCTTCATTACTCCAAATATTTTGCTTTTCGACAATTTTACTAAGTTTTATGTCGCGACTTTTATAAAATGAGGTAAAATGCAAACAACCAACAAATGATATGAATTTAGTAACACTGCAACATATTGCGGATGTGCGCATGCGTAGTTACATTATTTGAAGCTTCATTGTTTATTTCGATTGAAGTCAAGTCGCTTCGTAAGTCCAAGCCTGTTATTTTATAGGCTTGACTTGACATTTTCAAGCGGCTTTAAATATTAATCTCGATCGTTTATTTCGACGATTGAAAAAGGATTTAATAAATTCAAGCGGCTTCAAACGTCGAGATAAACGTAGTCATAGAGCATTTGTTCTTACAAAACCGACATTTCGATACACACTTATACCTTTTTCAGGGTAAGTAAGAAGAAGAAGAAGGTATAAAGTGTATACCGAAATGTCGGTGTTTAATTTTTTTTATTAAAATGCACTAAAAAGGAAATATTTATTTTTTAGTCATCGCAGGTAAATTATTTTTCATGAGTCGATAATTAAATTTTATCGTTGTGTATAAAATTCTATTTTTTTCTACAGCATATTTAAAAAAAACATCTGGTGTGGCCAACACAATACCTCCCGCCATTTAACGCCCGAGGCAGTTTATTTCTTAAAATATAGACTAATCTGTTCCAAGTAATTACCTTTTTTGATAATAAAATGAAGATTAAATTTTAAATACTGGGATAAAATAGAATTTACTAATCCAAAAAATGAGAATTAGCTTAAACTTTTTTGCGAAGTACAGCAAGGGTGCTGTTAAAGTATTATTTTATTTACGCTTGCGGTTAAAGTGCTTCTTGATTTACTATTTTAAGCAGACGCACTAATCTGCTACAAAAAACTTTTTCTTTTGGTTTTTTGCAGCAATAAATATAAGCGTAGGCGTAACAAAATAATGTATTATGTATCATATACTCCACAAGTTACGTGATCTAATATTTTATACACACATTCACAGCTACTCTACAAATAAATTACTTAAGAATGTAAATATTTTGTAGAGAAATACTGTAACAGTATCCATTCATCGTGATTGTTTTGCTCTGATTGAAGCAGTGATTGTATTGTCATTTCGTAGCCAGTGGTTTCGAGATCGTTAACTCCCCTGTAATTAAATGAAAACTACACTTTTTATTTAATTGCTCCATGGTCACGAGTCCCGCTGTCTTTACACTAATTTTTATGCTTTTTCACTTGGATAATTATGATAATTTTATTCGAATGTTTCTGAAACCGCTAAAATAGTAGCTTTTAACAAGAATGAGTTAAAGTTATTGGAAAAATATTTCCATAATTTAGTTATTTTTTGTTGTAATTTTTTACGGAAACTTGTATTGTGATTTATTAATTTTATCTATAAAATTGTTAAATTTATTTTGAACTGTTTTTGAATTGTAAATTTATTCTAAATACGTGTCCGTTGTTATCTTATTCTAGTATCTCCTTTTAATTTGTTGGGCTCTTAATGTAATAATTAATAGGACTTATGCTGTCACCTATACCAAGTGTGGAAAACTACACAAATATGTTACAAATAAGAACATTCTCAAACATAATATACATACATAAAATCACGCATTTCCCACCTAGTGGGTTAGCACAAACCCCAAAGAATAAAAATAGCATCAACCAAAAAATAAACACTCTGTCTTTCAACAACATATATTCCTCACTCTTAACATATTAAAGTGACCGATTTTCGGTAGCGAAACATCGCAACAGGACCACAATAATATTTATGAAACAATCATCCTTCGCCACACATTTCTGTCTAAGCACACTTCTTTCGCCACATTCATAATCGCATTCATACACGCTCTTCGTCTCTTCCCACTCGGAAACTTTCTCTCGTTTAGTACCTTATCAATCACATCCATCCACTTACACATTGGACGGCCACGCAATCGAACTCCCTCAATTTCACCAAGTTATATACGCTTTACAAGCCGTTCACTCTTCATTCTCTCCACATGACCAAACAATCTCAACTGGCTCATTCCTACTCTCTTAACAACATTCTTCCTAACCATGCATTCTTCATACACCAAATTATTCATCACGCGATCCCGTCTCACATCCACATACACCACGTATACCTTGTTCCATTTAAGCCATTCAGTATTTCAGAGCATAGGGAATAGTTTTGACCTCTCTGATTGGCTGAAATTGGAGACAAGAAGCAAGTTTACCCAATGTAATTTCGGCTACTTTAAGTTTGCGTTGTTGCCAGCTCCATCTACTGAATGGCTTAAATGGAACAGAGTATAAATACCTCATTTCCACGGCAGTCACTCTCTTTTTATGCTTTCACGTCCATGCCCAACATTCGGTTCCATACTTTATTGGGATAATTCAATAAGAATGCGAACCTGGTGGCGAAATTTGGAACTAAAACAAAGGAGTAATTTAATTTATCCGTTTATGTTTTTACATAGACGCGTAAGGTTTATAAAGTGGAAAATAGATAATAGACCTAATATTTACAATTAATTAAACAACTATTATCTAATATTTATTGTAAAACTGGTTCTATGAACAAACTAGACTGTGAAGATAACTTAACAAACTACAACTAAAGTATTTGGAATGAAATATAATAGTTAATCTACTTCTACAACTAATAAAACAAGAAACATGGACAAGAAAATATACTCTAAGTACCTAAAATAATAATAAACACTGAAAGAAAAGTCAAAATACAAGAAAAATCAAAGAAAAACTACTGACAGCAATGATAAGCTTATACGCAAATTAAAGAAAAGTGCTTCTTATCGAAGGTAAGGTTTGAAGTTGGTGCACATCGTCATCTCTTACATATCCCAATAGTAATAATATTCAATTCTAAGAATTTTCAAGTTATTCTTGTTTGAAAATTTTGTACGTTATAATTTTCAATTATAAAATTAAGCTATGCCACTAAATTAAGAAACTAAATTAAATTGATGCAGTAAATTAAAATTTAGAATTTTATGACTGACATTTCGTATAACTTAACTTATTTATATAAAATAATGGATAACAAAATATTGATGTACAAATTATTGAACAAGTCCATTTAATATTTCGCCGTTTTTCTCTACAGAATGTACATTTTATAAATTCGTTTTTAAGATGTGTCATAAGTACACGCTTGACGCAGGCGCAAAACTATAGTTAGTTATTTAAGTATTAAGGGCAGTGAGTGCTTCCTACCGGTTAATGATGATTTTGAAGGTCGAGACGAGGTCGAGATCTCCAATATATCCGATACCTACCGGTAAAAGTGCACTTACTGACCGCAATATTTATTACGTACAAAATTGAAAAAAAATGCAATACCTGTACAGTAAGTTACCCATTAATAACAAAATTTAAGTGGAACTTTTATTGCACAATTGGTTTCCATGTTTACACCAGGGCTATAAGATTTATGGGTCGATTCTGTTTACATCTGTAAGTCTTACAGATCTGTAAATCTGTAAAAACCTCACAAAAACGCATCTATTTTTGTTGATTAATATAAAATTATACATAAGAGTGCAGGTTTCGTTGCGATTTTGTTCATTATTTACAAATTTACAGATGTGAACAGAATCGACCCATTACTTACCGTTCACTGTGGATGGTAAGTAAATACCATACATCATACATTTGTTGTATGATGTCCGGTAAGTAAGAATGTTAAAAGAGTGAGTGATTATTTTTGTGATTGTTGTTATTATTATTTTTGTTTTGGGTTTGTGCTAACCCACTAAGTGGGACATACGTGATTTTATGTATGTGTGTATGTATGTATGTTTGTATGTATACAAATTTTATTTTTGACATCAACCTGACTGCTATTAATTTTCAAACCTATTTTTCTTTTAGTTATATTTATATCACAAGTATTTCAAAAAATAACTTACTAACCTCAAACTGTAAGTGATTTTTTAAGTCGCGAATGTTTAGAAAATCTTTAGGGGACTAGATTTCCCAAACTACGTTCTTGACCTAAAAACTGTCACTTACAGTTCATGGTACGTAATATACTATTGACATAGGGCGCGTTTTTTTTTTATTCCGCAGATATGTATCCCTGCAATATTAACTTCCAGATAGTGGTTTTTTTTATTACCTAGATACAGTGTTTTTTTTTTTATTTAACTGCAAAGTAATTCTGCTGGTTGACTGCGCGCAGTTATGCATCCAGCTTTGAAAAGGTTGCATTGGATGTACGCATACGCAGACTGTATTTGAAAGTTATTACGAAACGAAAATCAACATTAATGATGTGTCTACTAGAAGTCGGCCATGAGAAAATTCAAGATGGAGTACGCCATGAAAAAGAAATGAATAAATAGGAATGTGAATGTCAAAAAAAGAATATTGTCAAATAAAGTATTTATCTCTTTCGTTCCTTTCATTCTCTACAAATCACGATATAATTTATAAGAAATACGTTATATCATTTTGGCGACGAGGATGGGATCAAAAATTCTTTCGCCCGACGATTTTTTACCTATGCCTGGAGATCCCCCGGTACCTTGGCCTGCATGGTACACAACGGTGGAGGATTTTTTCTTTTTAATGGACCGTGTCGCTACCGAAAATCAGAAATTGGATGATAAAACAAAGAATTTATATCTTTGCCAATTCTTGGGTGTTGAAGGTCGACGAGTTGCATCTGCATATCCCTTCTATTTGAAACGTGGTACTTTAAAGCATTATGAATTCGTAAAAGAATTGAAGGTCCTATTTCTTCCAAAAGTAAATCAAGTCCGAGCTGCTTTTGACTTCCGAACACGTATGCAACATTCTGATGAAACCGTCACCGTTTATGTTACCGAACTGCGGAAATTAATTAGTTTGCGAGCTTATGGTGATGGTACGTTAGAAAATAAACTTTTAGCTGAGCAATTAGTTATTGGTTGTTGTTCAAAAAGTACCCAGCAAAAGTTACTTGCCGAAGTAGATGTTAATTTTGATACATTCGTCAACATTATGCTAAACGATGAAGCTGCAAATAAAAATTCTGCTGCAATACAGCAAGCAAAAGTTACTGATGTCGTTGTAGCTCAAACTTCATCAACTTTTAACAAACAACATACTACTCAAGGGAAACCGAAAGTAATCCGCAGAAATATTGTATGTTATGGTTGTGGGAAAAATGATCATGTCATTCGTTCGGATAAATGTCCTGCAAAGGGAAAAATTTGCAAGGCATGTGGCAAGAAAGATCACTTCTCCTCTGTATGTAATTCGAAGAAAAACCAGCATAAAGTAAGATCCTTAAAAGTAAGAAATCTAAAATCAGATTCAAGTCGTCTTCAAGTTAAAGTCACTTTGTTGTCAACAATGATGAAGAATTGGAACTACAAAGCTTTTGTGGACACTGGTTCGGACATTTCAACTATAACAGAATCAATTTTTCAAGCAGCAAAATTTAAATTTCCATTAATGCCAAGCAATACTTCAATTCGAAATTTCGATGGATCCCGTGTAACAAAAATACTTGGAAAAGTCAAGACACAAATTAGAATCGCAGATAAATCTACAGAAACGGAATTGTACGTCACTACAAATGATTTGTCACCAACAATCGGTATGGATGTCATTCGCGCTTTGGAATTAACTATTCAAGGTAGAGATCTTCGAGTTGCTGCATTAAACGAAGATGTTTCTTATATTTCAAAATTTCCAAGTCTTACAAGTGAAAAAATGGGTACATTTAGGCTGTTCCAACATGAAATAGCAATGAAACCCGATGCGATACCAACTTCAACTAAACTTCGATCAATTCCATATGCACGTCGAGAGCAAGCTATCGTTGAATGTAAGAAGATGGCATATGGAGTCCAGTTGAGAAAAGTGAATGGATACACGGATTGGTGACAGTACCAAAAAATGACGGATCTGTCAGATTGACAACAGATTTAATTTCGCTGAATAAATACGTCATTCCAGAAAGGCACCCTATTCCAAATACAACCGACATATTTCTTCAATTGCGTGGTGCTAACTATTTTTCAAAATTGGACCTCAGGAAAGGTTACTTTCATATTCAACTTCATGAAAATTCTAGACTTCTGACAACTACCATTACACCTGCTGGTCTATTTGCATACAATCGTTTACCAATGGGACTTACAGACTCCGCTTCAGTTTTCCAGCGGGCTGTAGAAAAAACATTGTCGGATTGCAAAAATGTACAGACTTACATCGATGACATCATAGTTTATGGCAAGACAAAAAAAGAACATGACAGATATTTACATGACGTTTTGAAAGCACTTGATGAAAATGATTTTCGATTAAACATACAAAAATGCGAATTTTGCAAAAATTCAATTAAATACTTGGGTCATATTATATCTAGTAATGGAATACAAGCAGATCCAAAAAATGTGAAGCCAATTCTAGAAGCTACATCACCTAAAACTCTGAAACAGGTACAATCCTTTTTGGGTGCTGTAAACTACTATTCAAATTTCATTGGAGGTCTCGCAGAAAAAGCTGAACCTCTCCGTGCGCTTACAAGAAAAGGTAATAAGTTTCAATGGACAGATACTGAAGGCAATGCATTTAAAATCTTGAAAGAAGCTATTTCAAATAATGTAAAACTGTCAATTTTCGATTTAACAGCAGAGACTATTGTTACAACAGATGCTTCAGACATCGGTATTGGAGCTGTTCTAACACAAATCCAGTATGGTCAAGAAGTCACATTTGCTTACGCTTCACATACACTTTCGTCTGCCGAACGAAACTATTCTGTCGGTGAAAAAGAAGCTCTAGCTTGTATTTGGGCCTGCGAGCATTGGAGTTCATTTCTATTAGGTAGAACATTCATTCTTCGTTCAGATCATTCAGCATTACAAACACTTCTTTCAAAACACACTTCAACTAAAAAGTCTGCAAAATTTCTTCGATGGTTAGAACGGTTATCAGCATTCGATTATACAGTAGAGTACAAGAAAGGAACCGATAACGTTGTTGCAGATTTTTTATCAAGAGCACCAATTCGAAATGAAAATTTTACTCCTTTTGAACATTTTGACATCAAACAAGTAATCACAACGAATATTTCACTTCATGCACTTCGAAGTTGTCAAAAACAAGATGACACATGTCAAAATTTGTTTAAATTCATAAAATATGGCTGGCCTTCTAGATCAAAAATTGCGAAAGATTTTTCAAGATATTATTTCTTACGTGAAGAGTTTTCTGTGGATAATGGCCTAATTACTCGCGGTGATAGAATTCTTGTTCCAGAATTAATGCGCAAGAAAATTCTGGTATCTGCTCACGAAGGTCACCCAGGAATAGTAAGAATGAAACGGCAACTCAGAAAATCTTTTTGGTGGCCGGGACAAGACAAAGATGTAGAAAGATTTGTAAAATATTGTATACCTTGCCAAGATAGTCAAAAATCTCACAAACATCCGAAGATAATTAGCGACCCAATTGAAATGCCGCAGAAACCATGGTCAAAAGTAGCAATAGATGTTACTGGACCATTTGCAGTAGCACCATATAATCAAAGGTACGTGGTTGTTATAATCGATTATTATTCAAAATATCCAGAAATTTTACTCACACATTCAATAACTTCCACTATTATAATCAAATGGTTAAAAGAAGTATTCGCAAGATATGGAAATCCAGATATTCTTGTAAGTGATAATGGTACAAACTTCACTTCGGATGAGTTTTCAAAATTTCTTCATTCTAAAGACATTCTACACTGGCGTACACCAAATTATGATCCACAACGTAACGGTCTGGTAGAAGTTTTTAATAGGTATTTAAAATATGGTGTACAAACATTTAAATCAAGTAAAAAATGTTTCGATGTTGGCATTCTCGAATTGCTATTCAGTTTTCGTACCACTGCTCCTTCGGGTGGGGGAAAATCGCCAGCTTTCTACATGTTCGGACGTGAAATGCGAACTAATTTCGAACCCCGGAAAATTACTTACGACTACGAAAACAAGAAAAATTTCGACTTAGAATCGAAAGAAGAAAACAGAACCCGAACTAAAACCGCTAGAAGCAAGCAACCTGCATTTACTAAAGGAAGTTGGGTACGTTTTCGCTTTCCTTCCGTACCAAAGGGTGCATCTCCATTCTCCAAACCAATTCAGATTGTCGACTGCCTTGGAACTCATATGTTTCGCCTTAACAATGGAAAAGTATGGTCTTCAAGAAATTTGATTTCGTGTCGTCAACCGAGTCACGAGTTTATAGAAAATAATTCGTCTCTACCGCCAGAAAATAATAAAGAAGAACTTCGAAGATCTACAAGACCAAATAAGGGCGTTCCCCCTAAATATTTTGGGAATCAGAACCTTCTTCGGAGGGAGACTAATGATGTGTCTACTAGAAGTCGGCCATGAGAAAATTCAAGATGGAGTACGCCATGAAAAAGAAATGAATAAATAGGAATGTGAATGTCAAAAAAAGAATATTGTCAAATAAAGTATTTATCTCTTTCGTTCCTTTCATTCTCTACAAATCACGATATAATTTATAAGAAATACGTTATATCAATAACCAATGATATTAATCTTCAATAACTACTTTAGTAGCATTTTTAGCTATAGTAAATATTTTGAATAACTTTTAATAATGTCTGATGAATTGGCGTTTGACAGATATCATAACCTTATTGTCGCTGCCGCAGGGTACTAGGGTACTGTTTGTTTATTCTTCGCAAAACTGCAAGCAGGTAACAGCAGATGTGACGTCATATAAAGCAGAACTGCAATATATCGCAGTTTTATGTTGACAATAGAAAAACGTACCCATATTAAAAAAATTTAGTTGTCATTTTTAAAATAAACTTTGATCTTTGATCGTTGTTTTTATTTAATTACTGGCCTCCTGATAAGTAAGTAATCACAATCACTAACCGATCAGTAATTTGTAAATAAAAACTACTACCCTGGAAACCCTATCGGTAAATATTAAAAAAACGATAGTGTAAAAAATAATTATAAAATTAAACTACAAAGTTGAAAATAGCTAACTTCTTAATTTAGCTTTATTAGTGTAATTCTTAAGTTAATGCTGCAATTCTCAACAAATCTGTAAGTCCTATAGATCTGTAAATCCGAAAAAACTGACAAAAACGCATCTATTTTTGTTGATTCATTATATATAGGAGTGACAGCTTTCGTTGCGATTTTGTTCGTCTTACAGATTTGTCCAGAATTGCAGCATTAGTTGCATAAACATTTCATTGATAACAATTGTTTGTTTAGTGTAGTTTTACAATTTAATTTCTTGGTTCAATTGTCTGCATAAAGTCATATACGTAGGATTACCATTTATACGGATTTAAAAAGTCTAAAAATTGATCCTAAACACTTGGCTTGTCTTCGTACGACCACAGCAGATTTATACTCGTACAAAAAAAAAAATTATTTTTACTATAATGTAATACGAATCGTGCTTTTCATTTTTAAAATATATCCAATTTCTTACAAAATAATTTAATACGAAATAGGAACAGCAATTTCAGGCTCAATAAAATTTTTCTTTACTTAATAACAGCACTTATTTCAAGATTTAGTATTTGTGTTAAAACAAGCAGTAGTACCCATTATGAAAAGAATTTAAAATACGTATAATTTTCTAAATTATGGTGCACAGCCCGTAACACAATATAATATTTTTATAAAGACCTCAATTATGAACAATGTTTATACCTATACGGGTACCAGCTACTGAGGGTTAAATCAAAAGTTATTATAAGTCAAACATTTTTTCAATAAATGATAGAGAATTTTTTTCTTACTAAATTAGTGTAATTTCGAAATTATTGTGGAATTATCTTAACTCAAATTTAACGTTGAATGTTTTCGAGTAACAATGGCGAACAAAGCTTTTAATGTAACCATGCATTTAAACGTTAATAATCCTCTTCGGAAAATAATTGTACTTTAATTTTAATTAAATTGCAAATAGAGAATACTGTACAATGCAACATAATTTTAGCACAATTGCAATAATCCTCTAAGGCATTTATTATTACCTATTACTATGTACTCGTAAATTCCATATATGAGTAAATTTATTTATAATGCATAGATTTGTCGAAGCAGAACATTAATTAAATGCAATTTTATTTTCTACAATTATATAAGAAATATATAACATGCATTATATCTGCGAAAAATTGCTTATTTCTGCATAATAATCTCAAATGAAAAGAAATTAAAATATCTTTGTAATGTATTGTCATTTCCTTTACACGTAGTTATGTGAATTATCTTTTCTTGAAGAATTCATGCGAAAGGAAGTAAAATGTAGTAGAAAAATTTAGAATTTTATCTTTATTTTTACGGTATATTAACTTGAAAGAAATGGCAATTTGTAAGACAAAATGTAAGGCATTAAAATGCTTACATTTTTTCAGAGAATTTATTACCAAATTATATATTGCGAAATAAACTATATATATATATATATATATATATATATATATATATATATATATATATATATATATATATATATATATATATATATATACGTTATCACTTTAATGGTTTAAAACCAGAGATCATTGAACATAACAATATGCGATCCAATTTTACAAGAAAAGGCTGAACACTTTCAAAGTATAAACATATTTAATTTTTGTTTTTTTACGTACCTAAACTGACAGTCCGTTCGAGTCCCGTTATAACCAGAGTTTACTGTATATATATATATATATATATATATTTATTCAGGTTGGCTATTTCGTTTTTGGGAGGTAACGAACTCCTATGCTTACACTATTTCGACTGTTGCTTTGATACAGACTAAGTTGTAAATCCGTGTCTCATCGGTAGTAACAAATTTTTCAAAAAACATATCAGGATCAGCTTCTTAATTGAGCAGCTAGTCAGACGATATCTAGAAACGAACACATTTCTACTCAACCTTTAGAAGTAGGGGAACCCCTCGCGCACCAATTTTTGTCATTCCTAACTCATTGGTCAGAATATTTTATACACGTTCATAGGTGATGCTCAAACCTCTATCATTTCGCGAACCTTGATTCGCCGACCTGCTATGACCATCCGTAAATCAAATTAAGTTTTCTTCACTGGTAACAGTTGCAAGCCTTCCACCTTCGTGCGTGCGTGCGTGTGCGTGTGCGTGTGTGTATGTATAGTGTATCTTTGACTCTAACTCGAATACTATAATTCAGAAAATTTTGAAACATTGTATTTATACGTTATTCTAATGTGGAAAAAAGCTATAAGATTTTGGTGTAAATTAGATAGTCTGATATGGCACTTTACTTTAAGCTCAAAAAATACATTTAAATGTTATTTTTTCGAGATTTATGTTATTGTAAAAATTAAAAACTATTAAATTTTGTACAGGTTTGCATTAATACTTTTTCTATATATTTTATGGATAAATTTATAAAATTATCTATAATTTGAATCCCGGAGCCTACGCTTTTAACAAACAGCAAACACAACTCCTTATTGGTTACATAGTTCATATCTGAAATGTATATAAGTGACCGATATAACACTTGAACAGTGTCAAGAATTATATAATACACAGCACATAAGAATACAGGCAGTTTTAAAGCGAAGGGCGATGCAACTCGTTTTTAATTTAAATTTAGATAATAATATATAATTTGCTGTTGGTACGCACACATTTGGTACATGTTAATTGTAATTTGTTTGCCCATAGATTATTGTTAAAATATGAAATTTAGTTTTAAATAATATATTTAAAGGTGGCTTTAGACGATCAAATATTTACATCAATTTTTTCAACTTCGTGTTGTTCAATACGATTCCGAAACTTTACACGTTCAAAGAAATTTGAACGTTCGATGTTCAAAACATTTGATCAAAAAAATCAAACTTAGAGCATGTTCTAAATAGACCAAAAAAGTGTAACGGTCAAACTTAGGCGCGAAATTCAAACACAGTTCATAACGCTGAGAACATAATTTCAATCCCCGTGTATTTCTTACCAAGGAAATTTTTTCTCAACTTTGAAGGCCGAAAAATCTCATAAAAGTAAATTTCTTATGCAAAGCATTGTATGTAGCATCTAGACCGATCCTTTATCTCCAGATTCGTACAATAATATTTACATGAACTCTGCATAGTTTATAATTATTTAAATAATAATACAACACTACAAAATTCATTAAACGTATGTCTTAGTTTGATCGTGCATGCTTCATCTTCTATTGTGCTGTCCTATTTACTGGTGGGATAAAGACATACGGTATCCTTGCTTGCACATTTTAATTTCTAATAATTTTCTTACTTTACCTTTTCTACAGGTTTAAACTATTGCAATCTATTACTGAATAAACAAACTATCGAATTCTTAGCAAGAGCTGCTTAATTTCTGTTTTTAAAATATCTTTTTTTGTCTGTAAAATTAAACTCCTATATGAAACCTGTACTAGGGATTTCAAATTATGAACTCGCGCCAAATGCAAATTCTAACCTAACTTTTCTGGTCTATTAAGGTCATTTACTTCAAATTTTAGTTACTTCTAGGGATTATATTATCCTAGATTGCATGCGCTGTATTTTGTAATGTTGACATAAAGTCTTTTTGACAAATTCCATCTTTGCACGTCAAATTCACAAATCAAATATGTTAAATATGAAGCCAAAATAAATATGAAATTATGTATATGTATTTAAAAATATCACTGCTACCAATCTACATTTTCATACTCTTACTATGGTATGCCTACTTGTAAGCAAAAAATGTTCGTGTAATTTGAATGTGTAAAATGGAACCATTTGATCAAAAATTGTTGTAAACATTTGACAAATAAAAAGTTCAATTTATATGATTGTCTAAAGCCACCTTAAGTTCTGTACACTCTATGAATAAAAACATAAAAATTTGCACAAATATCACCATAATTATTATAACATAAAAATTTGTTTATTCTTGCTGTTAATATATTTTTCAGGTGGTACGAATACATTTGGGGTTGGGCTCGTAGATACTTAAAATCACAAATATTTCAAAACTAACAGTTATTTAAAAAAAAAATTGTCTCAATCATGATTTTTTTCTTATATAATTAACATTTTACTCAATTTTCTGTTATGGTGGAGGACCCTATTGCTATTACTTTTTGAATCAGATTTGCAATACTCGTATGAGTCGCCAATGATTTAAAATAAATTTCTGAAAACGAGATCATGTTTCCTCACATCGTTATATTCTTCAAACTAGTTTTATAACCCGTCTTCAATATTATAGCTATTTACTATAAATCTAGATCTAAATCTATAATCCTGTGATATTTATGATTATCTTCGCAAACATCGATAAACCGAGATTGATTTGTGTCTCTCGAACGATTATTGCTGTAACATTTAGCCAGGATCTTTTTATTAGCCATTTAGAGGATAATCTTCGTGATATTTATTTTTCACAATAAATATTGAGGTTAGTATCTAGCAATTATAGTATCAATGTTTTTGAACATAAATATGTTATTTATAGCCGTGGAAAATAATAACAGAGACATGTATTTAATAGAGATTCTATCTAAGCTATGTGGGTGGAAGAGAAATTTCTAAAGATAATATTTTATTTATGTTCCTGAATATGATTATAATGTTTCATAATAATGACATATTCGCAATAGGTTTAAATTATTCACTATTTCATTCAATTTATATGTAAATAAACAATGCGAGTATTTATAATAAAAATCTGATGTGGCTGACCTCACTAATTCCATTATATTTTTAAAAATATTTGCAAATGCTTGTAAATATCATTAAAAGAATTTTAAGTGCGATCGGATGCAATCGTACTATTGATTAAGTGATTAAGCGATTAAGGCGTGACTAAAGAGATATCTTCTGTTATTTCTTAAACATACCTTTAGGCTTTTTAGTGCAATTTGGTCGTAATCATGGAAATAAATTAATCATTCAAGATTAAAGCCTCCTTTCCACCGAATGTTTTAATGCTTAATGCATAATGATTTTTACATAAGGCTTAATGCTTTATAATAATTTACTAGGATACCATTTCCAGCTACTTTGTTTACTGAATAATTCGACAGAAATGTCATCATTTTTATTCTTTTTATTTTGAAGTGTATAAAACTGTCATTGTAGCAGTAATTCTTCTTTTTTACTTCCTTGTACAAAGTAAAGGAAGTATTGTATTCGCGAAAAATTTCGGTTTCCAGATTTCAACGGAAATATTCATTTTGGCCATCCCTGAATCCATTCTGACTAATTTCGTCGTGACGTCTGTACGTACGTACGTACGTATCTCGCATAACTCAAAAACGGTAAGCCGTAGAAAGTTGAAATTTTGTATTTAGGACTTCTATAACATCTAGTTGTGCACCTCCCTTTTTGGTCATTACATAATTTCCAGAAAAGGTACTTTATTTGAAGCCTATAATAGATTTTAATGAAAAACTATATTAAAATATAATCCAAAACTTTTCAAATTTAGTATATAAGACTTTTATATCAATTGGAATAACATAGCAGACTTTGGTGAAAACAGGCTAACCGGAAGTGACATATTACCTGAAGTTGTTAACAGTTTTTCTTGAATAAAATGGTTTCATTTTGATTTTAGAAATAAATGCTTCAAATAAGAGTTTTAGAGAATTAAATTCTGCGTCTAGCACATTAAGTATTATTAAATTAGCCCTTTGTGTAAGCGAGATATGTAAATTTAAATCTTATGTACTTTTTGGTTTTTGTAAAGAAGCTTGCTATGGATTAGGACAAAAAATAACAAAAAAATAAAAAATAGATGTTAATGTCAAATTACGTCAAATACGTGCAATTTTATAATTGAGTCTATACTTCATCTTCATATTGGTCTTGCGTACAAGGAAGTCGTGTGGTGTCCACATCAGATTTTTTAATATGACATATACATAATTTTCTGTATCTTTATCTATATTTAAAAATTAAAAAACGTAATAATTATAAAATAGACTGACAGTAAGTTGGCAGTTCAGTTTATAAAATGAAGAAAGACAGATGACAGATATGTATTTCCATCTCACAATTACGCTTAGGCATTACGCCTTAAACCTTGGAGTTTGCAAACTTTTGATCTTAAGCATTGCTCTTAGTTCTTAAGCATTAAGCCTTATGCATGGCTGGAAATGGTAATAAACGTTGCCATATAATAAACATTTTTGCGCATTGCGCTTAGATATTAATTATAGCTCTTAATCAATAAGACAATCGGTGGAAATGAGACTTTAAGGTTCTATGGAATTGTTAATTTATAGTAAGTTTCATGATATAGTATACTGACTTAAGTTCACTTTTACAACAGACTTAGGAAACTGAATCATATTATACTGCATCTGGTTTAAGATTGCAGTGATGGGTGAGCGGTTTACGCAGTAACATATTAAGGTTAAATACGAATCTAAGTTTTATTTCGATAAAATTATAATATTATAACAATCAAAACATTCAGACACGTAATTTGAAGGTGGAACGAACCTTCAATATCATCCATATGAGGATTTTCATTAGAGATGGGTAATTGCATAAATAATACAATATTTTTGATAGTTATTGCCAGGTTGACAGGTGACCTGTCTTTTGTATTTATATTAACTTGAACGTTATATTATTAGTTTTTTAAAATTATATTTATATTAAAATTATTTATTTCATTTATATTCAATTTAGCTAGCCTCATTTATTGTGGGCGAATGAAGAAAAAAAGTTGCAATACCTACATAATATTGGGACAGTTTAATACTGTCTCGCGTTCCACGAATCACAAGCCGTGAAATGTTGTCTCTATACCATACTACGCTGCATTCTTATATAAGATGCAGTATAGAATAAGGTCCTCCAATATCAAAAATTCATTATTCATATTAAAATTTGACTTTAAAACTATATTAAATGGACTATCAACGTTTTTTAATAGATATTTTAAGTGTTAAAAGTGACATTTTATTTTGTGAGAAGGAAATTTGACGACGCGAAGCGGAGTGGTCAAATTTTCGAAAAAAATAAAATCACTTTTAACACGTACATCATAAATAACTTTTAAAAACGTTTTCAATTTTTACTACCCGCTACCCTTGGTAAGGAAGGTATAGGGATCGTGCTATAAATCGCATATCAAGATTTTGGTAAATGACCACGTTTTAAGGTCCCTAGAATCCAATTTTAACATTTTCACGATGATGTATATATATATATATATATATATATATATATATATATATATATATATATATATATATGTGTGTGTGTGTGTGTGTGTGTGTGTGTGTGTGTGTGTGTTTGTTTGTTTCCTGTTTACGCTTTAACTCAAATACTATCATTCAGAAAATATTGAAACCTTGTATTTATACCTTATTCTAATATGGAAAGAAAGCATTAGATTTTGGTGTAAATCAGATAACCGGAACTTGAAGCTCAAAATAGTTTTTCTCCGAAAAATACCTTTAAATGTTATTTTTTCATGCTTTATGTTATTATAAAGATTAAAGAGTATTTAATTTTCTATTGGTTTTGCATTAATACTTTTTCCATATATTTTGTGGATAAATTTATAAAATTATCTATAATTTAAATCACACAACCTACGCTTTAAACAAACGCAACTACTTGATTAGACAGTTCATATCTCAAATGAAGTTCAAATTTATGTAACTGACAGATAAATGTCACTGTCAAAAAACTAATCATTTCAAATTAATAATAGTAACGTTTTTAAAAGGAAATAGTAAATAGAACCATAGTTATATGGAATGGATTTTAATACAGTTTCTAGTATAACTAAATATGTAAGTACGTATATTTAAATTAATGAAAATTAAATAGCGGGAGGTGTTATATTGGCCACATCAGATTTTTTCATTTAAATTTGTATTTCTAATAATTTTGTGTCATTGCGAAGGTAACTAATTCATTTCTAACACTAGTAACAATAATCTATCACTTTTAACACTGGTGTCATAAAAAAGTGCAATTTTTGACAGCTAACTGTCTGTATAATGTCACTTTTACCTAGGCAGTAAAAATATTTTTACTGACTATTACATAGCAACAGCTATAGAAACGCGTAGCAACCGTTCAACAAACGCATAGCAACGTAATTTGATGGCGATAACTTTCAAAATATGTATTAAATATAATCACTAATCACCTTTTCAAATCCAGTATCCATTTTTGAAATAGATCAATTTATGTGATTCCAATTATTGGCGAACTCTACTGACTGATAACAAAATAATATTAGGTATCATCTTTGTCATAGAATATTAAAAAAATATTACGGCTTGACGATTAACAATGAAAATGTTCTAGAACTATGGATTGTTTTCAATTTATATGAAAAAAAAAGTATATGGTAAACCTAATTTATGAAAACTCTTATTCGACTTTTTTTAAAGGTGATTTCATTTTAGTTACTTCATTCGCAGAATAGATAAGGGACATTTACTTAGTATAAATGTTTCAAAATTCCATTCAGTAATAAATCTAAAGAGAAATCTGTTTTTCTAAATACACGTCCGTACTGTCAAACTACTAGTAGGAGTATATTTCGAAACTTATTATAAATACTATCAGTATCTATTTTTAACATGTTTTCAAATTGAAAGAGTATAGTGTTATCCCAATATGTAATAAAGAAATGTCGTATTGAATTCAATCTGGTCACATTTGGTTATACGTATAACTCATAAATCACTACCAAATTCATTTGGCCATGCTCGCTTAAATTCATCAATCTCTCATTTGGTGCGTTCGTGTTATGAAGATTAATTGAATATGATGATTGCTACTCCGCGTTTAAAAACGTCCGGTTATCGCATACCACGGCCATAATTGTGATAATGAACACAATTGATCGCGGGTTTTGTAAAACTGCGTGTGTCACATGTCGGAGTTAAATTGTGACAGCGTTAAAGCGAAATGTTATTACGTAACAAGATGAGTGCAGCTAAAATGGGCACAATATTGATTAGCTAATTACAAGTTCAATACGGTGATTTCATTAACGGCATTGTATAATTTCAACGCTTTAGAATGCACGATTATTGTTATGTTCATCAAATTAGATCATTTGGAGTATTATCATATTTGTGTGTGTAGGGGATAAAATAATTAATGCAATAATAACCAGTAATCCTTCAGATGATATGCTATGCTTTCAGTATCTCACATAATACAGAATTATTATAATTAAAATAGTTCTACAGCTTAGTATTAAAACAAGATTAGACATGTCCGTGTACACAAGTTATTAAAAAAAAACATATACCCATGTACGAGAGAGTGTGCGGAATTTTGTACGCTAGCATTTATTTAATATAACATATACTGGGTGGTGACTTGGACGACGCAGCATAGGGGTTTCAATGGTAAAATCTTAACCTAATTATTTTAGATCAAAATTGTATTTATATTTTTGCTACAGAAAAAAATACAGCATCCGATTATGCTATTGTTTATAATTTTTCAATTTCCGGAACTGTAAAAATATCGAAAACAATAATAACATTTTTACAAAAATCATACCATTTTTCCATATTTAATGTTATTATAAATATTAAAGAATATTTTATTCTCTATAGGATTTGATTACATTTTACACTTCATATTTAATGGATATAGAGTTAAAAAATCTGATGTGGCCAACACATAACCTCTCGCCAGATATTTTACCTGGTTGTACGCATAAAACGAAAAATATTTTTAATACAAATACATATATTCATGTCTCACTACAAAATAATTTTCACATATATTTGCAAAATCTATGGGATATTTTAAAATAAATTGTGTACAATACTTACATTTTCTTTATATTCAATATCCTGAAATTTCCTTTTTCTACTTTCCTTTTCTTTTTCTTTATATTCGTCATTTTTTCGTAAATTCCTTTTACATATATTCTTTTTTACGTATATCTTTTGCGTTGTTGACTTTTTTTATTTTCATAATCTTCATAATAATATACAAATATTTTTGACAGAGGCATACAAATATTTTTGACAGTGACATTTATATGTCAATTACAAACATTTGAATTTCTTGCCTTGTAGTAGTTTGATCTGAGATTTTTTACATCAAATTATTTTATATGCCTTTCTTTATCTCTAAATCTATAGAAGATATAATAATGAATTTATATTTATCGAATAAAGAATTTAACGTTCTTTAATATAAGTATTTACATAAATTTTCGATAAATAATATTTAGACGATTTTTTTCTTGTAACTAATACTTCCGGTTGTCCAATTGTTACCAAAACTGACTGGACTCTTCCCATTATTGTTAGATTGAGGAATCCGTAGTTAAAAATGTCTTAAGTCTCATAGTATTTGAGATATAGTGAATCCAACATCCACACACACACACACACACATCCCCACACGCACACACACATCCCCACACACACACACACACACACACACACACACACACACACACACACACACACACACACACACATACGGACATCATCGTAAAAATGTTATAATCGGATTCTAGGGACCTTAAAACGTGCTTATTCATTAAAATCTGGATATGCGATTTTTAGCATGAATACAATACCTCTCTTAGCGAGAGGTAAAAATTATAAAGAAATTAAATTTCATAAAGCAGCTAGCTGTGCTATAACTATGGAAACCGCTACTATATTAAGTGCTGCTATTGGAAGTAGAGGTGGGCGCGGGACGTGATTTTGTCGGGTCACGATGGGTCACGACGTGATCCGCGTGATCGTGAGTATAAAATTATCGTGCGTGATCAGGCGTAATTGAAATTTAATCGGGCGTGAGTACAAATTTTCTTCTATTTTTTATTAAAAAAATTGTCAATTTTCATCTTCTACTTTACATTCTTTTTATCATTATTATGTACAAATATGTCATCAACAGTTTTTTTTCTTCATAAAAATAGTGTTATTGTTGTACCCAAAATTGTATACACAGTTGCTCCGATTTCACTAAATATATACAAATCTTTAAACCCGTTTGACACGATCATAATTTTGTTAACAAATTTGTTACCAAATTTATAATGATATTTGTGAAGGAATAGAACAACCTATTTGTACATAAACATTCGGTTCCAATGAAACCAATCTGTTATCTAACTTATTACCCATTTATTAACAAATTTGATAACAACTTACGACTGTGTTAAGCAGGCTTAAATGTAGATAGAAACAATTTCGTGACACGAACGTGACCCGCCGGGCGTGATCGGGCGTGAGTGCCAAAATAAAATCATGAGCGTGTTTGATCGTGAATCAAACATAAAAAGTCGTGCGTGATTGGTTGTGATTACATTTTTAGTTCCGTGAGCGTGCGTGATCGTGAACAAAAAGTTACTCACGCGCCAACTTCTAATTGGAAGTGGCTCTCCCGCATTAATATAGATGAAAAAATAAATTAAAATTCTCATAATTTTTTGATCAAACCTCGTTGACAATACATTTTGTATACTAATCGTACCATGATTTACCTATGAGGAATAAAATAAAATTAATACCACCTTCTTTCGTTTCCGGCATTCCGGCGTCCGAATCAAAAGTTGCGCATGCATGAAATGCTTCTTCGTTCCTCATTCTTGATGTGAGTCACATGTGAGTGAACGTGCGTAGCTGCGTTGTTCGTTCACACGCGCCAAACATGCATATGCACTTTGCTCTGCATGTGATGAATACATTAGAACGGAACCTGTTCGCCAACAGGTTGCACACTCGGGTTATGTAATGAGGAGGTGCAACATAAGTAATTAGGGTGAAGCAGAACCCTGGTTCAAATCGTGAGCCAGAGAAAACGTACCTATTATTGTTTGAAGAGAGGTTCGAAATTTCAGAACTCTAAAAGACATGGTGCCGCAATAAGTCGTTGTGTTTATTGTATAGGAAAAACCGTCTGTGCATGTAATTTATCCATTTAATATTTATATTGTCTCTCTTAGGGTGGATTACATAACCCTCGAGTTAACCCACATTAGCAAAATGGATATAGCTAACATTTGTCATTTCATATAAAAAAATCTGATGTGGCCAGCACATTACCTTCCGTCAGTTTGCGTCAGTTATATGAGGCATTTACGAAAATTCTACCGGTGAACTATTACCCGTAAACAGCTGTTTATCAGGTTATAGCTACCGGAATCGATATTTTAAGAACGCAAGTGGTAAACAGGGTAGATCCATGAAAATTTGAAACAGGTTAGAAATTTGATATAGTTAACAAACTTATAAGCGCGCGCTTCGCTTTGCATCACTACCTTTTTTTTGAGATTAGATTCTTCATGAATTCGGTAGATGGATCTGGTAGATATCCATACAGAAAGTTCCTTGCAAAAGCTTCAAAATTTCTTGTATGTACATTACCTTTCGACGGTTGTATGTATTTTATACAAATTCCATACAGAAAGTGTCGAGTAAACACAAATATACTACGCTCACGAATATGTCAATTGACACTGACAACTTTCAATCAGAATTTTCTTAATATAGTAGCTGTTTCTAGCATAGCTAGCTAATTTATGAAATTTAATTTTTTTATAATTTTATAACTCTGTATCCATTTAACATGAAGTATAACATGCAATCAAATCGTATAGAGAATGCAATGTACTTTAATATTTATAATAACATTAAATGTGAAAAAATGATATTTAACATCGGTTTTTCAAGAAAAAACAGTTAAAATCTTCAAATAAGGGTACTTCCGGTTGACCAATTATAACCAAAATCTAATCAGCTCTTCATATGGATGCAACGAAGAGGAATACAAAAGAATTATAATTTTTGGAATTGTAGTATTAGAGTTATCGTAGACGAAAATTTTGTTACACACACACATACACACGCACACACACACACACACACACACACACACACACACACACACACACAGACACACATACATACACACACACATACAGACATCATCGTAAAAATAGTAAAATCGTATTCTAGGGACCTTAAAACGTGCTTATTCATTAAAAACTCACCACCGAATTTTTTGACCAAAGACAATTTTTACCTTCCTTACCTAAAGGTGACGGAAGGTAAAAATCTGGTGTGGCCATCACAATACCTCCCGCCATTTACAGCCCGAGTCTCAAAAAAGATTAAATTAATCCTTATTTTTGAATTAGCGAATTTTACTCTAATTTTGACAGTTTATTTCATAAAATATAGTCTAATCTAATCCAAGTAACTACCTTTTTTTTTAATCCCTCAACAGGATTAAATCCTAATTATAGAGTGGGTTCACATTCACACACATCCATGCCTTAGTGGGATTCGAACCCATAGCCCCGATGGAACTCATAACATGAGGCGTTGCTCTAACCATTGAGCCACCTGAGCTATAATTAAATGAAGAATAAATTTTAAATACAGGGATAGAATAGAATTCACTAATCCAAAAATGAGGATTAGCTTAAACATTTTTGTGAATGGTTAATTTTTATTAATCTAAATACATACCTACATATTTACTTATGCTGTACTCAAATACTATCATTCAGTAAATTTTGAAACCTTGTATTTCGAACTTTTCCTGTAATGGAAAGAGGCCATTAGATTTTGGTGAAAATCGGATAACCGGAAATGGCACTTTACTGAAAGCTCAATATAGTTTTTCTTCGAAAAATACCTTTAAATGTTATTTTTTCGAAACTAATGTTATTATAAAAATTAAATATTATTAAATTTTCTATAGATTTGCATTAATACTTTTTCTATATATTTTATGGGTAAATTTATAAAATTATCTATAATTTAAATCCCAGAGCCTACACCTTAAACAAACAAAACGCAGTTATTCAAATGTATGTAACTGACAGGTAAATGTCACTATGAAAGAACTAATCATTTCAAAATAATATTAGTAACGTTTTAAAAAGAAAAAAGTAAATAGAACAATGGAAAAGGAATTCAATACATTTTCCAGCATACGTAAATATGTAGGTATGTATTTAGATAATAAAAATTAGCGATTCAGAAAAATGTTTAATCTATTCCTCATTTTTGGATTAGTAAATTCTATTCTATTCCGGTATTTAAAATTTAATCTTCATTTTATTATAGCTCCGGTGGCTTAATGGTTAGAGCAACGCCTCATGTCATGTGTGCTCTCGGGGCTCTGGGTTCGAATCCCACTAAGGACATGGATGTGTGGGAATGTGAACCCACTCTGTAATTAGGATTTAATCCTGTTGAGGGGTTTAAAAAAAGGTAGTTACTTTGATTAAATTAGACTATATTTTAAGAAGTAAACTATCAAAATTCGAGTAAAATTCGCTAATCCAAAAATAAGGATTAACTTATAGTATATTAAAGAACGTGTTTTATAAGACATGTTTTTGACGCGTGCGAAAGAAAGTCTTATAAAATGAGTTCTTTATACTATTTTTTATATTTTTCGCCTTCTACAATAACATTTACTTACTCAATTTGTGATTATATTTGTAACCATTTGTACATTTTCATGTAAATAATCTTCCCTAAATAATAAAAAAATAATTATAATTTCGACATTATATTATTAAAATGAATTGTCAATTAACTAAAAATAAATTAGGTAAAAATGGGTTAAAGGAACGTCATCTAGTACCAACCGTCTAAAACAAAAAAATTCGTGTCGAAATGAAGGTCATTACGATACGTAATTGCGTATCGTAATGACTTCATTATGAACGCAAAATATAAAAATCTTATTTATAACTCGGGCTGTAAATGGCGGGAGGTATTGTGGTGGCCACACCAGATTTTTATTATTAAAGTCCCAAAGAACGATACATGTTTATTTATACTAATTTATTGCCGTGTGGTCTTGACAATCGACAAAAGCCAGCGCAGTGGGGACGCAGCTTTAGATAGTATCAGTACTTTCTTACATGATGTCTCTTTTCTACGCAGCAGATTGAAATACAGGGATGATATTTTTTCTAAAATACTGTCAATTTTCTTTACTTCTCGGATCGTAATTGTTTTGTTTTTATTTCGCCGCTTGAAGTCAGTGTATAAAGCAATGAACCACATTAAAATTATCTTCACAATGAACTAATTAAAACTACTTGTTTAATTATTCGTGCAATTAACCTCTAAATAAAACTTGTTAGTAATCTTGACTTATTCTTTTCTCTTCTGTTTTGGACGTTCACTTGTTCTTGTTTATGAGTGTCTGGTTTTGAACCCGTGCGGGTCCAATTAGCGGACGGTCGTCTCATTAATACCTCAGATTTATAAGGTACAGCATCGCAAGGAATTCAAAGTCTGAGCTATCGATGTTGATGGTCATGGAATAACCTTGTCCATGTTATGCAAAGAAAACCATTTACAAGTTTCACGAATGATATAAAAGAAACGAAAAAAGAACAGATAAAAGAAGGAAATATGTAAAGAATTTACCAAATTTAGAAAGAAAAATATAAGAATATTATCATTAAAAATTCAGACTTTACTAAATAGTATTTCCAGATTTCATTGTGTAATTTTAATCCTCTGTATCATTTTATTAATCTAAAAAGAAGATTGGAATACTCAGTATCGGCAAACGGAGATGATATAATAATTATTTATTTAATGTACGAGTACATAGATTGGCACACCCAACGAAGAGTAATATGCCGTGATGATATATCATTATTTTTTATTTATATTTATTTATTTACATTAAGGGAAGCTGACGGTTACCCAATAATGATATATCTCTTGATTCTTGTATCTAAGATACCTACCAACAAACTTTTGTTTTTATTAAAGAAAAAAGTTTTAGGTACAAGACGGGTTTTAAATGCAAATTGACTTGAAAGTAATTCCGATCTTGTTAACTTTTTTTCGGTTTGTACTTTTTTAATATCGTTTCGCCCTCGTTCTCACATTTACACTTCTAAAAGAAACGAGAAAGAATCCTCCCTTACAACAAGTTTAATATATTTATTTATTTATTATCATCCCCAATTATAATCAAATACTATTAAATTTGTAACGAATGCTCTATTTTATAGTTTACTCGTAACTTTAAATATATAATAAGATAATTTGGGAAATAACTAAACACATATACCTGAAGCACAAAACTACAAATACTGGTCAAAATATGCATGATTCATCCCTACACACATTGTACCACGTTGAATTAATGATCTTGTACAGCCTTGACACGAATTTTGTACTCGTATTGTTTCTGCTAAATTTTCTATTCTCTTCCTAAGTTCTTCTTCGTTTTCCGGCGCATTTTGTTTATCGTATATTAGTGATTTAAAATGACCCCAGAAATAAAAATCCACGGGATTTAGGTCAGGGGATGTAGCAGGCCAAGCTACAGGACCATCGCGACCATTCCACCTGTCCTCAAACACTTGGTCTAAAATCTCGGTGAAACCATGCCTGCTGACGCACATTTAAAGGCACATTTTCAAGTAGTTCCGGCAAAGTATTTTGTAAAAATAATAAATAATTAGCTCCAGTCATCCTATTTAGTAGAATGTACGGCCCAAGTAACATTCCATTAACAATACCTGCCCAAACATTTATCGAAAAACGATGCTGAAAACTGCCTCGTATAACAACGTGCTAATTTTCTTGAGTCCAATAATGAGCGTTATGAGAATTATGAACTCCCTCCCTCGAAAAAGTTGCTTCATCAAAAATATGATGTACGAGGGGAAATTAAGATTTTCAGTACGTTTTTGTAAAAGCCAGTTGCAAAACCGCACTCTAAACTGATGGTCAGGTTCTGTTAGCCCATGTACTCGTTGAAAATGGAATGGATGGTAGTTATGGGGGTGTATTCTGTAAAAAAATTGTTAATGTTAACATGCCTTTAAAAAATCATAAATTTTAACATGCCTGTTAAACACCAGAATGAAGTGATAAGACAGAAAAAGGCACGTCTTTGCTAAAGTAATGTATTTAGTAACCATAACACAAATAAATAAACATGATAAAAAGAGTGAACAACTGTCAGTTTATGTGTCACTTTGAAATTTCAGAAAACTAATCTGTCATTTTGAAATTTTAGAAAAACGAATGGAAATAATGCTTCGGAAAATAAATAAAAATCTGCTGCATAATCGTGTCTCATTTTTAGGTTCCATATTAAAAATGATTTACATTGAAATTGTAAATTATTAAATTATCATTAGGTATGTAAAATTACTTCTTCTTGATCCTCAGAATTGACAATCCAAAATGTTAAGTTACGTTGGTTTGACGAACAAGACAGGAATAAGCAATTTTAACTGCATTTAATACCTACATTATAATAAAGAACTATGTTTTACGATACATCTAAATCTTGCTCTCGGTATACCATTCAAAGTTCACTCTTTGTCGAATTATGTTAATTAAATATTCCTACGAGACATACGATGGAACGGGTGACCCGTAATTAAATAAAATACTTCGTAAAACAGTTGTATATTTTATTAAATATCACCTATATATTTTATATTCATCCATGTTATTTTTCTTTCGTTTTCTAATTCATTTTCATTAATTAGAAGTGCAACATATTCAAATGCTGTTATAATTTTATTGTATAAACAGCGACGTTAAAATTTTAAAGGCATCGATTTGAATGACCTTAAAATACACAGTTTTAACACCTAATTTTAACAAGGGTGTTAAAATTTTAACAGAAATGATAGTTACAGAATAGAAAATATATTTTAACAGCAAGTTTATTTTTACCATACAGTTTAAAATTAACAGTTTCCTTACAGAATACACCCCATGATCTCTTAAAATTCGCCATACTGAATTATGCGGTACTCCTAATTGTTGAGATACTCTTCGGGTACTAGTAGTTGGTTCAGCATGTACAGCATCTAAGATATTATTTACCATATTATCGTGTTGATGTTGGCGGCCACCACCTCTCCCACAATTAGGTCGCACAGATCCTGTGTCTGGAAGGCGCTGGACTATCCTCACAAACAAACGGTTAGTAGGTAATGGCCGTAAAGGATAACGTTCAGTTTAGAGACGTACAGGATGTATTGTATGATTTGGATACGAATTGTGTAGGCCCTTTACAAAACCATACGTGTCGAGAATTAGTAGCTGATGTGAAAAATGCACCATAAGGGTCACTATGTTGAGAGAAATAATTTGTATAAATAATTATACAGAGTGTAAATGAAATAAGTGCATTAAATTTAACCAGTAATGTAACTCGACAAGAGCAAAAATATTTCTTAATAATTTTTTTTTCTAAATCTTTCAGATTTTGAGTTAAAATTCTTTAAAGATTTGCTGCATATTTCGGCGCGCACCCATGGAGAATAAATGGTGCTGCCGTATTCAAGTGGGATACAAACAGCTCAAAAATTTTCGATTATCGGTTACACTTGCAGGTGACTTGCAGTCACAGTAATTAATAAACGAATCAACGGATATAACATTTATTATTAATTAATTCGTAATAGTACAATTTTTAAAATAAAGAAATTTAAGTTTTGGATAACAAAATTATAAAGTTATGTATTAAACCAGGCTTTAATCACCTGTGAATAGTGGAAGACAAGGAGGAACGAGGGGAGGAAGAGCAAAAGCATAGTTATTAGGTTATGAGATGATTATTTATCGTCGACAAATCATAATAGTTTAAATACGTTATTCAAAAAATGTAAGTACAAACTTTTGTCCATTTAAACGAGGTACATGAGTACCAATAATTAGTCGTCCATTTATTGTTCCCGCTCAAACATTTTTTAATGAAAATTTTTACAGCATTTTCATTTGTTGAAATGTGTATTGTGCACAATAAATACACCTTCCCAAGTCAATTCAGTCTCATTAATGAACATTATGAGCCATTCCCAAAATCGAAGTCTGCTGAAAACATTGATCTTTTTGCACATGATATGGATACAACTGTTGCTTTATTTAAAATTGTCATATGTGATACTTCGTATTGTGATAAAGATGTACAAGATTAACAAATGTGCGAATATTAGGAACAGTATGATTTGGAAACGCTCCGTCTAAATGCGTTGGCAACTTTATAATACTGTAATATATCAACCACAAATTAAATTGTAGTAAAGATACGAATAAATAAATAAACTATAGGTAAGTAATTACAATATCTGTGTACTCGCTATTTGTAAAAGTAAACATTTTGACAGAAATTTACCTGATAAACAAGTTTATTACTAATGCCAAAATATAATTGCAACTGACAAAACTGTCAATTGCTAAAATAAAATTTTTCATAGCTATTGCTAATTGCTACTGCATTCAATTATTAGAAAAATACGTGGAACGACTCGTCAATTTACGGGGTGGACAAAATACTAAAAAAAATATGCGATTTCGAGAAAAAGTTATTAAGAAATATTGTTGCTCTCGTCGAGTTACATTACTGGTTAAATTTAATGCACTTATTTCATTTATACCCTGTATAATGACCGAATTCGAACTCAAGTCATCAGAACCCCAACCGGTTACTTGAACAATTCGGCTGTGATAATTCAACTATTTTTAAAAATCTATTATAAATTTGAGGTATTTATAACATTAAAAAACATCTAAAATAAATGTACAAATAGTAGAAAAAGCTTAAGTGAAAAATTGCATTCTCTAAGAGCAATTACAAATTGCTTATAATAAAAAATTACACCCCTAATTACGGCACTAAAAACTCCTCTAAGTCCAGTGATAAATTCCGTTCAAATGCTGCAAAAAAGACTTTGAATAATGCTCTAACATTTCACAGTCTAGAAGCTTTTCTTGATAAAAAATAAAATCAAGAAAATCCTCTACCTTATTCCTAGTAGGCATGGCATTTCTACGCACCGTCAGCTGTTTCTCATTACACTTTATTGACGGCATGTCGATATTAGGTGTAAATGTCAATCGTTGCGTCTCGTAAAGCCCGCTTTTTATGAGTTACTTCCGAGCGGAACCGAAAATGTTCGGAGTCTCGCGAAGGTCAGTTGATTATCCGCTTTTGTTTTCTATAAATTGCTAATTTAGATTACGTCAGTATGAAAAAGAAAGTAATTAGATTTGTAATTTTCCTTTCAGCGAGTTTCTCGGAATTTTTACAGGATATGCAAATCAGAACAAGTATAGATTATATCGAGTTGTAGTTGTTTCCATATTTACATCAGTTTTTATGAATTGAATAATTTATTGCGCTTTTGATATAATTTATACAATTCTAATCGAATAAATAGTAAATCATTTAAGATTTATATCTTTCTAATAGATAGAAATTTCTAGTAGATTATTATAATAATTTATTTTGATGTTAAGAAGTACCTACACCACATACAAGTCTTAAATATAGCACACAGTAGTGCAACACATGTTATTGAGATCATTAGATCTTAGAATGTATAAATCAGTTTATAATTTATAACTTTGTACTGTGTTATTATTTAACACCTTTCACTATTCACTTCACTCCTAATAAAGGTAATATATTTTCTATTATTAGTGAATCAGTATCAATAAATAATAACAAAGGAAATTTTAAATACATTTTCATTTTCTAAACTTCATATTTTATTTATAAGTTCTTGTTAAACGAGAAGAAATTAGTTTACCTTTGTTTTTAAATTTTTATTGAACTCGAATAATGTTTTGGAATTTGTCAGAAATGTATAAATTGTATTGATCATGATCTACTTCTTTAGTTATTTATAAGAATGAAATTTAAGATTTTTTATGGAGGAATTACAATATAATCAGTGTTTTATGAAATGCGGACCATAGGCGTTATATTTTAGAAAAAAAATACCTACTACAAATGAAAGTTGTAGAGCATATTTTTGAAATTACACTCATACGAAATGAATTTTGTTTACTTATTTTATGCATTTTTTTTTACAAATTACAATAAATAAATAAATATATCATCACGGCTTATTACTTATTGCTGGGTGTGCCAATCTGTTTTGTACACAGAATTCCAAATGGGTCATTTCTGGTCAGTGGCAGTTTCTCATCTGGAATGATACTTATTGCTTTATCTTTTATATACATTAAAGCCAGAAGGTAAAGCAATGGGTATCCTTCCAGATGAGAAACTACCACCATGTAATGATCAGAAATGACCCATTTGGAAATCGGTAAATCGCTTACGAAGTCAAGTAGGAAAATCTACAGTAAACATGTTCAACTGGGGGTACCAAGCAGAACCCATTTTATGTCACTTTGGTAAAGAACAATGGCTTACCTGCTCACGTGCGCCAATCTAGAAGAGGAATGCACGAGAGAGGATCTTGCTAAGGCAACACCAGCTTCTATAAACTGTGCAATTTTTTGGATGAATACTATTTAGATAGACCACTTCTGTGCTAGTTTTTGCGGACGGTTTTTCCTCTGGCATGAAGAAGAGAATCTTCGAAAAAGATGCATCCTCTCCGTCCTAGTTAATGCCGGGCGTTGCATAAGGCCTATTTCCATAATTTCCAAATTTGACAATTTGTATGGTTATAAGAACAAGCTCAGCTAACTCACTCCAGGTGGTCCGGATGCGGTATTTCGCTACCGAAAATCGGTCACTTCAATATCTAAGGAGTGATAAATATTTGTTGTAATGTTTTATATATATTATGTATTAATTATTTATATTATGTATATGGTTTGGACACGAATAATAATTATAATAACAATAATCTTTTATATCATAAATAACTATATTTTATAACTTGGAAAGCAAATAAAGAAAATTTTATTTCTCATATTAAACGGCTATGGTCCGCATTTCGCGAAACAACCTGTATAGTTCATAATTTGAATCATAATTCTAAAAATTAATTTTTGGAAATTGGTCTCAATGTTTTAGTTTTAGGGATTAATTTTTTTCAGTATTTTAGAATTTTGAAATTAATTGAGACCATGTATCGTTGATGTAAATATTGAAAATACATAAAAAAGTTAAAGCAAAAAAAACAACAAATAACTGATACTACTACATGTTTGGAGTAAAAGGGAATATGAAAAATATATTTTATTTTTTAATCTGAACATCCTGATATACATATGTAATTTAAAATAAAGTAATTGTACAGTTATATGAATATGCATTAGTTTGATGAATATGTGCATTTGTTTTCAATATTCAAATATAAATATCCCATTGTAATTCATATTGTTCACTTCGCTAGATTTATTGAAAAAATGATTCATTCTTTTATCTCTAAAATGCATGAAACGACGAATCAATCAAAAACAAAACAAAAAATTAGAAATAAAACAATCCAAATGCAAATGGTTGCCGTTGATAGTCTATAACAATCTAGATTTCTTTTACTTTCATACAAACATAACTGGGTTCTATATAGCGTGGGATTATAAATTCACACAAGTATTATTTACTTTACTTTACGTTATTTTCTGCATTCATTTATTTGAAAATGGATTCCGGTTTTCATAAAGGCGATAGTTTCTTCTAAACAGTTTTCAGAATTAATTTTAATAAATTGTAACGTTTTTATTTATCTGGGTGAAGTGTAAATATTAGACAATTATTATTAATTAAAATTAAATGTTTATTAAACTATAAAGAAAGTTACTATTAATTATATTAAACAATTATTAAAAACTAATTAAGATTAAAACTATAATTACCTGTATAATACTAACACTAACACTATTTATTTAACCAATTAACACTACTATTTATTTCCACAATATTAGAAATTATTTATTTCACTAGGTACGCGTTCCAATCTTAGACTGCCGGTCTGTTGCAGATTCTTGTAGACTGTTTACGCGATATTTATATCACTATATTTATATCACTATATACTTATATCATGTTCAGCTGTCCGCCTACCGATCTCCATAGCGTCTATATACTCAACTGATACAACAGCCTCTGTATATTCAACTGCTCGGACAGAAGTCACACCTTTCACCTCACGATCTGTCTATTTATGTAACTCTCTTACTTCCACAGCCTCTGTATCACCGACTTTCCGTATGCCACAATTCTTCAACACCAATGCCGAGTATTAGCTTCCACTTGCCGTTACTGTCCCAATATACCTAGCTTCCCAATACTCTTCAACACTACCGAGTATTCTCTTTAACAGCTATCCCGGTATACCAGAACTTTCCGACTCGCCGTTACTGTTCTTGCACACTATAGCTTCCCAATACTCCCGAGTGTTTACATCCACAGCTATCCCAATATACCAGTAACTTCCCGAGTACCTACTCGACACCAACTGCATACGTTCACCACGATACTGCTGTGCTTCTCAAACTCACTATCACTCTATATGAACATCTCTATGTCTCTCCATGTAACTAACTAACTCACGAGCATAGCTACGTCCCTTATATACAGCTGCCATTATTTTCTAGAACACTCTAGAATATTCGAACACGTAATAACAATGAACACAAAAGGTTCAGGCGACCGGATGTAATTAAACACGTCGCGACCAGTCTGTTTACATCGGCCGGCTACTAGCGCGATTACGTCACCGCTATAAATAGACACTCGCTTACAGTGGCGGCGACGGCGGGCGTCCCATGTTACAAAATTATATATTTTCTACGATAGAGAATCCCATTCTGTAATCAATAGTTACATTTTATTACTATGTTGAGCGCCATTACCATTACCATTACTAGTATCCCCAATTTCAACAAATTTATTTAGAATTCTCCTCATAGGCCGGTTCGTTCCGATCCATAGAATCCAATATAGCACTTTTGTTTGAGTGAAACAAATCCGAACTGTTTTGGGCACATGTTCCCAGATTTAATTTGATTCCGGGAAATCCAGTTAGTCCCGTCCGGACAGTTCCGGTGATCCTCCTTCCCAGGTGACACAAATTACTTTTTGTTTCGCTGGGAGAAATGGTCACTGGCAGTGCCACCTAACCTGTTTGTTACTACGACTAAATTTAAATTAAGTTTCCTGGATTCGGGGAAATTGTTTTATTGCAAAAAGGTGATGCGAATTCCTACCTGCTGCTTTAATTAAATCGGAAACGGTCGGCAATAGTTCGAGTATTGTGTTTCGATACAAATGAAACTGGAATTGGTAGTTCAACAACATTGGTGAATAATAGATTTGGACTACAACTGCTCAGAAGAAAGTTCAAATCAATTTCTGTGTTTTCAACATTAGGTAGTGATTATTTTGTACTTTTTCATCTCAACTTTCATATACCGGGTGTCTTAGGCCGAACAACACATGGGAGATTAACATGTGAAATCAGTTAATTGTGAATAGTATCTCCCCAGTGATTATTAAGATATTAAGCTTAAATTTTGTATATTCATTGGAGGATATTCATTCTACGGATTATAGTTGAAATTAGTCAATTTAAATGTGTAATATTAGAAAAAATTTAAAAAAATTGTAGAATTTTCAAGATTATTGTTCGTATACCGGATAAAATGGTTACTAAGTAACAGTACAAATAGGATAGTGGTAACGTGTGCGCTTGGCAATAAACAAAACTCAGGACTGGGTTCGGAACCAGCCAGCAGCAAAATTTAATTTTCAGTTTTCACTATTTAAAATCAATTTTATTATTTATATATTTTTAATCTTTTATTGACTTTTAATAAAATGTAAAAATATTTAAAGGATAAATTATACGTATTTTGTAAAATCTGAATCACATTGTTTCAACATATAGTTAAATAATTACAATAAATATTTATAATAAAAATAACGTATCCATTTAAATTTTTTCTATAAAAAATTCAAAATATTTAACAACAAAAATTATGGGATCAGGTAATTTCTTGACTGGGAGGGATGATGAAAAAAAAACAATTCACTGGAGATCAGTCAACTTTAATCTCAACTTGACTAGTTTCGACACCACATGTGTCTTCCCCTGAGGAAGACACATGTGGTGTCGAAACTAGTCGGGTTGAGATTAAAGTTGACTGATCTCCAGTGAATTGTTTTTTCTCAATAAAAATTATTTTGAGAAGTAAAAATTTAAAATTAAATTTTGCTGCTAATTAGTTGGTTCCGAACCCAGTTCCTCCGAGTTTTGTTTATTACAAAACGCACACGTTACCACTATTTAAGCTGTTACTTGGTAACCATTTTTTCCGGAATATGAACAAATATCCTGGATATTTTACAAATTTCTTTATTTTTTCTTATATTACACATTTAAATTTCGTAATTTGGACTGTAATCTATAGAATTAGTATCCCCCAATAAGTGTACAAATTTTCAATTTAATACCTTGCACTGGGGAGATACTATTCACAATTAAGTGATTTCACATGTTAATCTCTTATGTGTCGGTCGGCCCAAGACACCCGGTATATCAGCTGCAACATTTGTAAGATAGCCTCTACAATAGTAACAAAATAGAACAAAGATCATTCATATTAAAACTTTAAACTATACCTTAAAACTGTCTGAAAAGGACTATCAAAGTTCCAAATTTTTAATACTTTTAGGCTTTCTGCTTTTTGAAACCCGAATTCCATTTTCACGTAAATGAGTGCGAAAAATAACGAAAGAATGAAAATATGCTCCGTGCATTTGTACGAAGAAATTGAGATTATGAAAAAAATTTACTAAGTAATATTGTCGATGAGTTTGCCACTGGTTAGATTTAATGTACTTATTTCTGTTACATTCTCTATAAGTGCAAACGAAAGATCAATTTCTGTGACTCCACTGTTGGAGAACAAAATGAGCTTAACATCTACATCACAGGTTATTTAAAAAATGATTATTGCTTAACGAATAACAATTATGACTTTCTAGAAGTTCGCTTTCAATTTAGATGGTTTGATTAAAAAAAATCTGATGTGGCCAACACATAACCTCCCGTCAATTCCATGTTTGAAATAGCAATGTACTTTAAGCAAAGTATCACTTCCAGTTGATCGGTGGTAAACATAATCTAATTTGTTGTTCCAATATATAGAAAAGTTTGTAATACCAAATTTTGGATTATATTTTATTATGTTTTTTCTCGAAAATCTGTTAAGAGCTCTAAATTAAGTACCACTTCTTGTTTATCATATAGGTATAGTCAAAATCTAATGTTGTTTCAAATTATACACGAGTTTTAAATACCAAATTTGAGAAGTTTTGAATAATGTTTTAATATATTTTTTTAAGAAAATCTGTTTTTAGCTTCCTGTAAAGTAGTACTTTCAATTTTAGTAAACATCAAGTATGTCGTTCTCATTAATATAAAAGCCTTAAATACCAAATTTCAAAAGTTTTGGATTGTATCAATATATTTTTCACGAAAATATGTTCAGAAGTTCAAATAAAATATCACTTCCGGTTTATCAATTTTAGTCAAAATCTAATGTTACTCCCCTTCATATACAAGTCTTAAACACCAGATTTGACTAGTTTTGGGATATATTATAATAAATTTTTCACGAAAATCTGTTCAGAGCTTCAAGTAAAATATCATTTCCGGTTTATCAATTTTAGAAAAAATCTAATATGTCCTTCTCATTAATCTAAATACCAAATTTGACAAGTTTTGGAATATACCATAACATATTTTTCACGGAAATCTGTTCATATAGCTTCAAGTAAAGTATCACTTCCGGTTAATCAATTTTATCCAAAATCTAATTTGTTCTTTCCTTTCATATAAAAGTCTTAAATTCTAAATTTAAAAAGTTTTGGAATATATCATAATATGTTTTTCACGAAAATCTGTTCAGAGTTTTAAATAAAGTATCACTTCCGGTTTATTAATTTTAGCCAAAATCTTATATGTTATTCTCCTTGATATGAAAGTCTTAAATACTAAAACTGAAAAGTTTTGGATTATATTTTAATATAATTTTTCATTAAAAACTGTTATGGGCTTCAAGTAAAATATCACTACGGTTGCCCAATTTTGCCCAAAATCTAATCAACTCTTTATATGAATGTAGAAAGCTTAAATATGGAAAATAGAAATTTTCGGAAGTTTGTACGGTATGAAAAAAATAGTGGATTGCTCCATTGCCTATTATAAAACAGATTGGCAATGTGTAATATGCCGTAATGATACGATATTTATATATTTATTTAATTTACCGGTTTCAGGATATTATTCCATTGTTTACATGTACAAAAATAGGCTGATAACTAAGTGATAACTGTATCTGTATGGTAATATTATTACCATACTGACTTGTCAACAACGGTCTACAAAATGAAAATAAAATTAAATGAAAATGTAATGCTCTTCGTTGATACATACAGATAACGATAGCGTATCGTTCTAAATACGGTCTACTTTACTCTAAAGTAATAAACATGAGGAATAAAGCACATAATTTGAATATTTGTCATATTGACATATGTCAAAATAATTGTTCTGTTAACCATAGCATTCTGAAAGTAGCATTTATGAAAAAATTTCACAAGATAATATTTATCAATAATGTCTTTATTTTCTGAAACCGATAAACTATTGAACAAACCACGGTTGTTATGAATCATAACAAGCCTTAGATGTCTTAAAATCCTCGCTCTATGAGCTCGGATTTCAAACCTACATCTGCGGCAGTTAAGATATGCATAACATTCCTAGGTATGTTAATAGCTATAAAATATGAAATGCAATTAAAAGTCGTTCGTACTCTAGTCTATAATGTGGAAAATGAACTTATTTTTAAAATTAATTTTAATCATTGAAGTTTCCACATCTTATTCTAATTCTTACATAACAATGTAGATTTGGTTATCTGCCTCCGTATTAATGATCCCAATTTTGTGTCGAATCTTGAATTAATTAACATAGCTCGGTGTGATAAATTATATCTAATCAGTTTTGTGCATATATGAATATTAAAATGTATGCTGGTGTCTATGTGATCTATAATGTTCTCTGTCTACTACATGAGCTTTGGTGCTGCTATCACCATAGCTTCGCTTCTGTGTTGGTGTAATTTATACAAATCTTCGAAACAAACAAAAAAGTAGATTTAAAATTAGAATGAATGCTCAAGGATTGGATGCAAATTTGGCGACGAATAACGGATGAGTTGACATAGTCTATTATGATCGTGTTCGTGCATCGTTACACCTCCGGACAGAGCAAACTTACACTGTAAAGTTTTAACGTAGCTGCAACTACCTTTTTGGGTTGAAACTATATGCAACCCCAAGGTAGAACAATCCTTCCTTTTTAAAAGGTCGATGCACCAATCTCTGTTTAGGGTAGTAAAACCTACCTCACTACCAGGTAGACACGATACGACCTTTCATATAGTGGGATGCAAATGCCCGCAGTGGTTTATAGAAATACTTTAAAGTGATTTGAAATTTCCGTATCACAAGTTACCAGTAAATGCCTGTAAGGTTGTTAAAAATACTTTATAGTAATTTATATGAACCCCTACATGAGGTCATTGCAAATGCCTTGAAATTGGGATTCAGGAAAAATAATACATTATATATAATAAAAGATTTATTTGCTTAAACAAAATATACATAAATAAAATAAGATAAAGTATACTGTAAGTTACAAAGTGTTTTATCTTTGAGGTGACTCCTGGTAAATGCCTACACGATACGAATATGTCAGTATCATTAACGATATCTGTGAACAAAGCAGATTAGCACATCCAGCAATGGATAATATACCTTGATGATATATTTATTTTATTTGTAAATAAAGTATGTATTCAAAAAAAGGTCACGTTCACTGGCTATTGCTCCAATTCTTGCAGGTCCTCGAGGAATATCTTCACTTTCTTTGGATCCTCTTGTAGCAAATAAAACTAAATTAATATTGTTGTGTCTAATAAATATTTGCGAACAAAAGAACGTTTCATTCAAAATATTTGCTAGTTTTTCAATGTTTATTTTATATATAATAATAATATTATTTTCTTAACAGGAAAATAATCATATTAAATGATAATTCAACAAAAATAAAATTAACATTTAATATAGGTATGTACCGCGAAATATAGTTATATTATCTTTGAAAGTATCAAAATAAAAAGAAAATTAAACAAAATATAGAAAATTACCTTTAAAGTTCTAATTTTTATACGTCGAACATGGTTGTCAAGATGCGCGTTTCTTTACAATCAGCACATCTTCATTTTTTGTAGAAAATACTGTCATAACAAATCTACCTGTATGTTATTTTGCACCGTACTAAACCAAGAAGGAACTAAAAAATAGAAGGATATTAGTTTATAATTAAAAGTACAACATAATTTATTTTACCTGAGTTTCAAGTATGCTCATTGCGACTGTCGACAAGAGAATAACAAATGACAGAATGACACATAAATTTCTCACCCCTCTGTGTTCTTCTTCCTATCCCTAGAAATGCGGTACCGTTATGCTGGCCTTCGGAAAAACCCGAAGGCCTTCAATTGCTAACTGGACTAACAAACAATTTCTAAGAAATGCGAAAGCTTATTCGATCACTTTTCATTTCCGAAATCTTACAAATATAACTAATATCGTTTTGCATTTGTTTATATAACAACTATATAATTCTATACATCGTCAGTTATGTTTCATTGAATATTTTGGTTTTTCATATAATTTTATGAACACGGGTAAATAATGCTATAAATCAATTGTAAGCTGTTATGTTTTGCATTTCACACATTTATTTATCTATCTTGTAATATGACATGTATATTCAATAATTTGTTATAAATCACTTTCTAGTAAGTAACGTAGAAAACGATATATGTATGCACGGAATTATAAAAAATATAATAAGATTAATAAACAAATTTAATTTGTATTAACAATGTAAGTTCAATAAGTTTGCAATTTTCAGTAAAACTGAATATTTTATATTATTTCTGCCGTCGTTTTCCTATTATTCCTTTGTAATTTCACATGTATGACATTACGTGCTAATTAATGTCAAGTCCATATTTTTTATGATAGGAACTGTACCTCAAATTGAACGTAGAATATTCAGCTCGAATCAACCCTAAAGGTCTAAACATGTTACAAAGGTAGTAACACCTACCTAATATACCTACAGTGCAACACAGATGTCTGTAAGCGAATTGAATCTGCCCTACCAAAATTTCCTACCTTTTTCTTACCATGTTTCGACCTTCCTACCCTAAATCAACTTTAAGGAAGATTCAACAACTCAATTGGAGATTCATCTTCCCTGTTTCTACCCCAAAACTTTACAGTGTACAACTCTAAGATTTCTATTATTTACTTTCTCTCATGAATCTTAATTTTCGACTGAGATTTGGATTCGAATTAAGTAGAACTCTAATGGAGAAAGATGGTAGTGAATTAAAAGTAAAAATATGAGAAAATTTATAAACTGTGGTGTAGATAAGATGTTAACAAAAACTCGAAATCTGTCATACAGCATTTATTCTTACAAAACCGACGTTTCGATACACACTTGTACAGTTCCCTCAGAGACTACAAATTTTGAGGAGCGTTTATGTAAAACAGGATATATCCATCGAAGTAGTGATGCACGACGAGCCGAGAGTACTCTCGCATCTCGTCTCGTCTCGTTGCATTATGCGAGACGAGAACGAGAGCGAGATTTCAGTTTAAAATTCGAGGCGAGATCGATATTACAACTGCGATAAAAAGATAAAAAGTATTTTCAATGAAAAATGCACCGTACAAGGAGTAGAGTTAACGCTAATTCGTGCATAGAACACGTGAATGTGAAAATTATATGAATTCACTATAATTTTTGAGTATCTAGTATCAATCACTGTTACCAACAATCAAATAAAAAATTAAATATTCCTAATCAATGTTCATGAATTAGAAAATGAAATAACAAATCTTTTTAAATATTTTTTGACAAAAGAACCAAAGTAGAAAAAATAGTATAAAATTCACGTTTCATAAGACATTTTAGCTAACTTGTGCGTTAGAAAACTCGCGGCAAGCCGCTCGTTTCTAACAAAAATGCGTGCACTAAAATCATGTCTAATGAAACTTGTATTTCAATGTACTTTTAAATCAACAGCGTTTTTACTTTTATATTTTGTAAAATTTAAAAACATACCGGAGAAAAAATGTTAAACTTTTGCAAAATTTTCATCAACTATGTGCGAATTAGAAAGAGACAGAAGCAAAACACGACCACCTGTTTATGTTTACATTTACTGAGTTTACATGCAGTTTTGAAACCGTTTTTAAAACGTTTTTAGTTTTGAAAACGCCATGTATACAGTGTCAAAATGGTTTTGAATTATCTGAAACCAAAACTAAAATTCATGGGTTGGACTTGAAAACTAGTTTCAAAACTACTCATGTAAACACTTAAAATTCAGTTTCGATACTGCGCATGCGTACAGAGCATAACGTTTCTGCCGCTTTGTGTTACTAACCTTCAAATATACTGACAGTTGTGTAGTTTTAGTGCGTAGTGGTACGAAGTATAAAAAATAATTGGAATAATAGCAAAACGAAGTATTTGGAGTGAAGAGGATTTGTCACTTACATCAGCTAAATGCGCATGCGCCAAAACTGATTTCAAATTAATTTTTAAACTTGTTTTGAAAACTGCATGTAAACAGTTTTGCATAATTTTGACTGAAAACTAATACCATTTTCAAAACTGTATGTAAACGTAGTAATATATTTTTTTATGAATATCAGATATAGAGGACATACGTTCATGTTTTCATTCAAAACTAGCGCTCGTAGCGGACAATTACGGCGATCCAAAGATGCTGCATACGTCATCGTATTGCGGGAGATTTAATTAACGATAAATTTAATATCATTTGTACGAAAAAATACACTATATTTTATTACTTTTATTACATTAATAGTAATATTGAATGTATACTATTGCAGTAATGTGGAAAAATCATTACATTTCTACATGACTATAAACTACCCCATTATATGACAAATTTAGAACCTTATTCAAGTCAAGCTATGTCACTATAATTTAACACGATAGTAGTAAAGTAAATAAAGTAAAAATAAATGGATTTAAATCATTTTGCTCAAATTGCTTCTCTTTGCATGCATTTTACACAAGGAAAATACCAACTATATTCTGCATCTAACATTTTTTTTTTTTTTTTGAAAAGTGGATTTATCCAGTTTTGCATGAACGCTCCTCAAATATTCAAAAACATTTAGTTTTTCAATATCGTACAAAAATTCATAAAAAGTACAAAGACATCCGTTTGCTCTTTAATTCGGAAACCAGTCGGAAATATCTTATGGAAAGTGTTCTATAGTGACATCAACGATATTGACTCCAATTGGCCATCTATAAAACAATTATTATGTAGTATAGGAATCTAAATTAAATAAAAAAGAATTTAATGAATATTAATTTGGCTTGAAATTTGCTTTTTCCTTTTTGAATTTTAAAATGTAATATGGTCACAACTGTTGAAATCATTAGAGTGAAATTAAAAATATGGCAAAGGACAGAAAGAACTGGAAAGAATCGATTAAAAATTAACTTTGCAAAAACGAAATCCCATGTCCGACTACGGGTATCAGGGATATGAAGAATAAGAAGAAGAAATGTTGCTAAATATGTATGAAAATTTGAAATTCCCGCCCCTCAAATTACGCCTAAATATTCCTTCCTTACATTGTTCGTAATCGTTAACGAAATCAGTAATGAATTCCTTTCCACAGTTTCGCAGTTTAAAATTAATAATTATTTAGTCTGTTAATAACAGTCGCAGCAGTGGCATTATTATCATCAGGGCTACGAGCTGTTCTTGTGTAGTATGCCTTGTAAATCGTGCCTATTTACATGAAATTATTCCAACTCCTCACATTTCTTAATCACCCCGTACTTATTGTGAGCGTTAAATTAATTTTGGACCATTTGCTTGCGCCTTTTCAACATAGCTGGAATACCAGAAACTTGAGAATTGCATTACTATTTTTATGGAAATTTTCTTAATTAGAGAAACTAAGCAGAGCAAAAATTAAATTATCTCATACGAGAAAATTATTCATGAAGCTGAGATTTCTGAAATGCCTATCTGCAATTTTTTCCTTAATTGTAAGAAATATTTTTCTTTTGATATAATTATTTAATTATGGCAATTTTTCATTTATATTATATACTTTCTTATTCTCAATGTGTTATTTTAACGGATCGTGTGGCTGACTGCGTTATGTGATCGGTTGTGCGGTGTGCTGACCTAACCTAACTTATTTATCCCAACTCGGACACGGGACACCCCGATTATTTTCTTTAGTTTTGGAAATAGAAGAAAATCATTTAAATAAAAGTTATAGTAGAGGAATACATATATATATATATATATATATATATATATATATATATATATATATATATATATATATATATATATATATTCCTTACGTAACAAAAATATATTTGGGAAGCCAACGGATATTATATCCAATAATAGGTTTTCACACCAATACATGAACAATTTACAATATTATTACAATAACGTAATCAATATAGTATAAATATAAACAGAAACATGAATATGAACATGCCTTTATTAACGTTAATAACATTTATATTAGTGGTACTTAAGTAATATATTTTTGTTCAAAATATATCACTATGGTTTAAAGCGGAAGCTACGTACAAAAAAATCTTAGGTGTGATGCATAAAATACAATAAAAAAACTTCAACCTTTGCAGAACACGTAATCGATACAGGACATAATTTTAATATTAATAAAATAGAGTTCCTGCACATCAAATCAAACAGTAAAGAAAGTAGAAAATTTAGAAATAAAGAAATCAATTGTCAACAACAGAGCCCTCTGCCTAAATGATCATACAAATTTAAATAACAGCTCGAATATCAACATCCTACTAGATTACGACGCCATTACGTGATCATTCATGTCCTTTCTGCTCCTTTCCGTCCTTACATGCTTTTTTATCATCGTTGCAGTTGTGCATTATCGTTTCCTTACCTTGCACGTCTTTTTTTAATTTTGACTTTACGTTCCTTTAACTATCTTAATGTTACATTTTATTTCGTACCGTTCTTCTATACTTACGTAATGTGTAAGTAAAATAAAATAAATGAATATATCATCACGGCTTATTATACCCATTGCTGGGTGTGCCAACCTGCTTTGTGCACAGATATCGGTAATGATGAAATATATGTACCGTGCGGGCGCTTACCAGGCGTCACCTCACGGGCACTCATTGCTGGCGTGGAGAGTGCACCACAGGGGTCAATTTTGTGTCATTTGAAATTGGAAATATTTGGCGTCGGGCGGGATCGAACCCGGTTCCCCAGATTCTGGGCGGTAATGTGTAAGTATTTGTTAATTTTAATTATTTATTTATACATTTTGTACAATTGTTACATTTCTTTGTAGTCAATCCGGTATCTTGAAAATGGTCATTACATGACCGAAACCGGTCGGTAATTTCTGTCTATAAATTTGAACAGTGTGAATTAGACTTTCAGGGTTTTTTTAAAAAACCTTCTTCTTTGAATTTATCCTTCACACTTGGGCGTCCATCATTTTTCATCATGAAATGTATTTAGTTATAAATTATTAATATAATAACTGCGGAATATTTAACAAAATTTATTACAACTTTGCCTCGGCTGCAAACTTCAGATTCGGCCAAAACAGATTAATTTTACATGCTCGATACACAAATAACTTTTTTTAAAACGGCGTCGAAATGGCATTTTTATGACTTGTTTCACAAGGCAGAAGTTTCATTTCTACGCCGCTGGAAATTTCTACGCCGGCGGAGTAGAAATTAGCTATTTCTACTCCGGCGGCGTAGAAATTAGCTATTTCTACTCCGCCGGCGTAGAAATAAAATAAATAAATATCCATAGAAACTACATAGAATTAGCGAATAAAAAGAAAAATAGTGCGTTTGAAAAAAAAAATTTAATGTGTCATTCGGAATAAAAGTGTCTTGCAATTGTCCGACTCGCTTCGCTCGTTGTGCAAACTTCCATGCTCGCCACACAAACTATCACTTTTACTCCTAATAACACAATATACTATTTGGAGCAACCGGATTAAATTAAATTAAATTTCGTGACCGTTGCTATGATAACGGCCGCGAAGTTAATTTCGCGGCCGTTGTCATGGTAGCGGCCGCGAAATTAGGTAAACAATCACTTTGACACTTGAGAATTGCATGGTTTGATTATCAAATGTTAATTCAATAGCCACCTTGAAAGCTAACTTTCTATTTACAATGAAACTGTTTCAAATTAATAAATTTTGTAATTACATATTTTTTACGGTTGCACAAAAAATATTGTGTACACCTTGTCCGCGAAATCTTTTAGCGCCATCGAGATTGTCTTGCTTCGGCCGCAAGCGGCCTCGGAGACAATTTTTCTCTCAGTACGCTAAAGAGTGATTTCGCGGCCTTGATATACAAATAACTATTTTGTAATTCCGTTTCATTATTTCAACTTCTTGTTTATCATTTTGAATGTCAAAATAGCTATTTTCTTCAATCATGCGAAAATAAATTTTCAAAATGAGTGGGAAATAGCCAAAGATAAGATTTTTGTTTTGTTCTCATTCGCTTAAAAATATCATACAAATTCACTTAAGTTGTCAAAAATTTACTATATATTTCGTATTTTTTCTTATTTTTGGACGATTGCAGAAAAAATCCTTTCAGAATCACTACGAGTTACAGCCATAATCATAATTATGCATTTCGTATATCTTGCCTCCTAAAAATAGGTTTTAAAAAATATATTACTTCTATAACACCCTGCTGTGAATTAAACATACCTACTTTTTGAAGATCATAGGCTCAGGTAGAACTGAATCAATTGACACTGCCGGAGGCTGCAGGATTTACAATGATAACATTAGAAAATACAAGTAAAGCTTGTTCAGAAGTAAATGAACTACAATTCCGCAGCTGGGAATGCTAGAATTCTTTTAACATAATTTCTTTTAGTTTCTTTAGTGCAATCAACATTTATCTAATGATTATGGTCTTACTTTGAGAATAGTTATCAGTGGAAGGTCTTATTACTTCTTCTTACACTTACACATAACAGTTAAAGTGCACCACAAAGATATCCAATATGACTTCACAATGTCTTTCGCCAAGAGATTAAATTGTTCGATTCAAGTTTTGCTCTAAACCGCTTAACCGTATAGTTCCTATTATAACAAAATTTGAGAACTCCAATTCTCATCTAGATTGAAATCTGGACAAATTTCAATTTTATTAACTAGTCTTTACGATATCATATGTTTCTTCTTGTCTAGGCGTTTGAATTATGTTTAAATTTTTACGATATTCAACATCTCACACTACTTTACGAGTGCTTGGTTTCAAATCGACAATTCTATCAAACATTAAATTTTTAAAAAGTAATAATAAAGTTTACACCGATCATAAAAGTTTTAGAACTTTTCTTCCATAAGATCGGAAGCTAGGAACAATAACTCAACGCCCTCCAAGCAGTAAAAATCCAAAAAACAAACAAAGACATGATAATTAAGTTCATAACGATGTTTTATTACAGACAGCACACGACACGTCACCCATCGAGGTGTGAAGACTAGAAAAATACTATGGTTTCTTCCTGTCGTTACAGAGGGAGGATTTCGTCCAGAGCGATTCGACCCCGAATAAAATTTTATAAATGAAAATTAATCTTTGAAATTCCTTATTGGGTTCTCAAGTAAATAATAATCTAAAATAATAGGACTCCATATATAAGTTGATAATTGTAATTCCTGAAGTATATCATTAGAATCCCAATTTTAATCCAATCGTAAAAATTGATAGAAAAATACTGAAAAAGAAGGAAAGTATGGTATGACTAGCGAATGAATTTGACGTTATTTTATAGATTTGGTTTCTTTTGAAACCTTAGAGAAGAATAGAATTGTACGAAATATTCAGGTATGAAAATTTTGCATGAACCCATTTAAATACTGGACTAGGAAAGCACAGAAATACATTACTATGTCTGGCTGAAAATAGATAGCCGACTAGGGTAATTGAATATCAAAACAGGGGTGCGTTTAATAGTACATTAAGATACAAGTTTCATAAGACATGATTTTAGCGCACGCGTCATTCTTAGTAACAAGCGGCTTGCCGCGAGTTTTCTAAGACAAGTGCGCTTAAATGTCTTATGAAACATGTATTTTATGCTATTTTTCTATTTTGGTCATTTTTTCAAAAAATCTATGTTATTTCATATCCAGGAATTTCAATTTCAGTTGTTTAATATGTACTTTATGAAACTCATTTGGATGTCGTCAAGAAATACGTTATGACATCCAAATGGGTTTCATAAAGTACATATTAAAGAACCAAAATAGAATAAATATTTTAAATATTTTTCGTTTATGTTGATTATAACAAAATATTTTGATCTTTAAACTACATAGTTTGTCAATTCTATGAAATAGAATTATTTTTAATTTCCTCTAACAGTATTTCCGATTCCAGGGTTGCTTACACCTGACACGAACGAACTAGAATTTGTGGTTTTAAATTTTCTAAATACATCCCTGAATCTTGTTTCTAAGGTAATTTTAAATGCCTCCTGGTATTGAGTATAATTCTAATTTTCTGTAACGGAATACATAAGGGTCAGTTTCCTTTTACGAGTAAATCAAATATGGGGAAATGTTTTCAAAAGAAACCACATCTATTAAATAATCTAAACGTCAACTTTCATTCGCTGGTCATACTATAAAACAAAAAGTTTGTTCAAGCAATTTATAGAAAATATTTTGAGCAAGTGTTAAAGATGTCCAGTAAAAAATAAAAGTATTATTAATACGTCCAGCCATTGCCCAGTTAGGTTATAGCCCTCAAAACCAAATACGCCAATTTTCTCCAAATTATTAAAAATATTCGAAATTCTAATTTTTATTGAGGTACTTAGACTTACATGTAACTCCACGCGCTAATTCTAAATTTTCAAACCGCAGGTAATATCTCTTCGTTCTCGAGACATATTTAAGACATTAACTATTTTTGGGTTATAACCCTAAAATGAGTGGCAACTAGGCCATTCGATTCTACGAACAATATTACATAAGTTAACCAATTTTTACAAAATTTGTCCTATTAGTTCCGTTCACACAGTCAAAAAACTGAAATCCCTGAAAATATCCAAAATCTCAGATTTTTCAATTATTTTTGCTTTAGAAATGGAATCTATTATTCAAAAAGTTTGAAAATTTCTACACTCATGTAAGTACCAATTTTGTTCGTGAAATCGAATGGCGAAGTCGCCACACATGTATGTCCAGACTCATTTTTGCGTTATTGTCCAAAAATGGTATTTATGGGGTACAAGTTTGAACGCAAATATCTCAGGAACCGTAAGAGATATTAATTAGCGATTATAAAATTGAAATATATCTAAAAGTACGAAATGAAGATTTTTGGAAATTTCACCCAACGATGAGTACATACTAGTTTCGGCGTGTTTAACTTAAAATTAGGTAGAGATACAGACTTGTGTGTATCAGCAAATTATGTTGTCAGGTAAGCTGGCAAAAAAGAACAAAAATTGGAATCCAAATGTTTAAGTAAATAATAATCTACTATACCAAGCTACATGCGAAAATATCAACAGTAATAAAAATTGATCATGGAAGAATCAACAGGGCTAAAAATAACCGGACGAATCTTTCGATGGTCGATGTGTGATGTCAGTTCTCTGGTTGTGTGAGTGTTTATATGCTTGACCCCTGACACTGAACTGTGACAGAGGAGCGTGCAGCACGTGACGTCACATCCGGTAGTGTCTTGAAGAAATTACTTCTCATTCATTAAATTTAATTCACATCTAGACGCACGCGCTTCTCGTTAACATAGGCCGTGCTCAATTATTCAACAAACAGGAATTTCAGATGAACGTAATCGTTGTTTTCCGAACTTTTAAGTAGATTGAAGCCAGTGAATGAAGATTACACTCAGATTAGTGAAGATTATTTATGTATGGTTTTAATCTTTTAATTTAAGATGTATAATAATCTAATGATCGTTTTTTTTTTATTTTCGAGATATATTTTTACCTTGGTAAACAATTATCTATTCATTAATATTATTTTAGTTGTGTTATTAATAGTTACTCGTATTTAGACAGATATCCACTCATTTTATATTTAAATACAGACATGGAGAATAAGTATACTCTATTTCCTTGAGCAGGGCCGCCGCGTGGGTATTAGCCGCCCGTGTGCAAACTTTTTTAAATCCGCCCCCAATAAAAAATTTATTGTAATTTTTATATAAATATATTTCTTAACAACAGTAAACAGTACAGCCAGCAAATAAAAGCAAAGTACATTCTTTTTAGTTTACATAAATCATAAATATGTAGCATGCAGGTACACATAAATCACAAAAACGTTGCTTATTAATATAGATAATATTTTCATTTTTAATATAATTTATGAATAATGTCTATATTAATTCAGTATTAATCACTAAATTACATAATTTGTACTCTTCTAGCTTTTAGTGCTACAAAATCTTTGATTAATTGTCCAATGTCTAAATTATCCATAATATCATTTTCAATGGAAATTATAGATAAATCATCTAACCGTTCCTGTGCCATTGTGGAGCGTAAATAATTTTTTATAATTTTAAGCTTCGAGAAACTTCTTTCTCCTGAAGCAACTGACACTGGTAGTGTGAGAAAAATTCTAAGAACAACTGAAATATTCGGAAACGTATCTTGTAAATTGTTCATATATATAAAATTTATTAAATCAAAAGGAGACATATCATTTGCTATAAAACATTTTAAGGATTTTATTTCCTCAAAAAGAGTTATTCCGTCAATATCTTGATCATTAGAATTTTTGTCGTCTGTCAATTTCATATGTAAATCTTTGCAATGGTTTAACATATCATTTTTATTCCATTCTTTTAAAGCGTTAATGTTATGTATAATTTTAAATATTTCATTATGCTCTTTCAATGGTACAAACCTTTCAGAAAGAGATGACAGCATAGTGTCAAGTATCGCGAAAAAAAAAGTCTATCTTAAAAATATCTTTGGCACTCTTTGCAGGTTCATCCCTTCCTTCATATTCAAACATTCTTTTCTTTAATCTTTTTCGAACCTCGGGAAAAACTGGTTCTACATCCAAAATATTTGCCATTTCTGTTGCAGAATTGATAACGTTTTCGAAATTTTGATCAGTTCTGTAATCTTTGAAATGATTAATCAGATGTTCAATATGTTCAGTAACTGTTTGTATATTAAAGGACAGGTTCTGCATTATTTTACTGACGACATTTATTTTGCTCAAAATGTCATGCCAAATAATAATTGAACATAGAAATTTAAATGAAGTTACTTTTGAAAAAATATTATTAGCCTGAGCTCTTGACTCGATATCTTTACTGTCATCAATTATATCCATGAGAGCCTGTGAAATTTCCAAAATATTAAGTTTAAGAGGTTTGATTGCTTCTATTCGGCTTTCCCATCTTGTATTTGATAATGGTTTTAAACTTAAATTTTTAATATGTGATTTTAATATAGCCCAACGCTTAGTAGACGAGGAAAAATAGTTATATAATTCTTGTACAACGCCAAAAAAATCTACTATTTGAAACGAAATTTTCGCGGCATCATTCACAACTAAATTCAACGTGTGAGCAGAACACGGTACAAAGAAAGCTCTCGAATTTGATTCAATAATTTTTTGTTGCAGCCCATTGTGTTTACCACGCATATTGGCGCCGTTGTCATATCCTTGACCGCGTAAATCCGAAAAATTAAGATGTAATGAATTTAAATGATTTAAAATAAATGTATAAAATCCCTGACCAGTTGTTTCATCGACAGAGCAAAATCCCAAAAAATGTTCGTGAACTTCTACAACGTTTTTTTTTTTAAATGCACAAACCTAACTACAATAGTTAGTTGTTCTATTCGACTTATATCGGGAGTTGTATCAAGGATCAAAGAATAGTACTTTGCACTCTGAATCATTTTAATATTTTCCTTTATTCCTTCGGAAATTATATGAATTTGATTTTGTTTATCATCTCCTAAATAATGTGCAATATTCTTTTTTTGAGATGTTTGAATACGACGTAAATGTTCGGACATTATTGAATCAAATTTCGATACAGTTTCTACTAATTTTAAAAAATTACCATTGTTCGGATCATATAAATTTTTTGACGAACCTCTAAAAGCAATACACTGCCTTGATAAAAACTGTATTATGTAAATTAAACGTTCAATAACCGATTGCCAGTATTTTTTCTCGGTATCGTATAGTCGCTGCTCTACTACGTCAATTGTAGTTTTGTTAGTTCATAATATTTTGTACTATTTTTTATATGTAGGGTACTTTTCTCATGTTTGTTTAGTATTTGAGATAAATGTCTCCAATCATTAACGCCGTATTGACTACTTAGTTGTGATTGTTTGTTTTCAAATAGGCGACAATAGAGGCAAAAAACAGAATTCCGAGATTTTGAATACAATAAATAATTTCGTGTCACTTTTTCCCCATTTGAAAGAATTCTAGTATAATATGAATTACTAAATTTCCGCCCTGAATTGTCTTTTGGAAAATTCCAATTTGAAATTTGAGATGGGTGACTATGACTCTCAACTAATGTATCTCTTATTTTAATTGTTAAATATTTTGGCCAAGTACCTGGATCATCTAAATTAAAATAGTGTGTAATGTTTCGGTTGTCTCTATATTTTCTGATGTTTCTGGTTCAAATGTGTCTTCTCTTTGGGAAATAAAATCCCCATCTGTGTTTGTTTCATATTCTTTTTTATTTTTGTCATTGTCAGTTTCTTCAAATTCTTGATCTTTTGACTGAATTGCACATAACGTTGTTCCAGGTTCACTCACTGAGGCAAAATGTTGATGTGTTTCATTTTCAGTTGATTTTGAAGTTGTTGCGTTGTTCTCATCTTCAGGTTCTCTTTCAGTACTAGTACATGTAATTCTCTGCTTTTTCTCTTCTGTATCTGTATGATTTTTTAAATATTTATTTAAGGATCCGGCTAATTCTTGTTCAGTTTGAAGCTTCCTCGCTTTTCTTTTTCGATATTCTGCCCCAGACAAGGTTTTTGGTTTCTTCTTTATATTAATACCTTTGTCTTTGTTCGACATCTGGAAAATTTATTTATTATTGAAATAATAATTCATTATTAAGTTACTTCTTTTATTACCTTAGTGCTTTAATCTGGAACTTACGTTTCGACTTCGAGTATTTACGTTGTACGTAGTTTTACATAGAGCGGGGATTAACCGATTTCCGAATCCATACGCTATCATCGCCCAAGAAATAAAATATGGAACTAAAAGTGAAGCCTTGGCGCTAGGCGGAAGATGTCGCTAGTAGGCTAGTATAGGTTATATATTCGATAACAAGAGATGTAAAAAGTTAAAGACAACAAAGAAATATAAAAAAATTAAAACTAATAATAATAATAATTTTAAACAATACCTATGCTCTAAAAAATAATTTTCATGTGTTAAAATAAATTCTTTTAATAAAACAAAAAAAAACTTAAATTTTCACCCAAAATGCCGCCCCTTGATGAGCCGCCCCGGTGCGGGGCACGCCCTGCACACCCGCACGCGGCGGCCCTGTCCTTGAGTTGATAATTACGTCACATCATCAATTTCTGCTGCAAGAATTACTAAACTATTATCTAGAGTCTTTCCGTATATAGCATATATGAAACTTTTATTCGCTCTCTTATTATCCTACGTTTTCAGAGGGGTACATGCTATCTTCGTCCAACCAACGGCAAAATATGAAATAGAAACGGTAGTGTAACCGCGGTAACGAATGTGATCTTCAAATATTTGAATTATTTAAATATTCATGTCATTCTGTCCTTCTTATGCTTAAGATGGGGTCTCGTGGCCGCGTGCCTGACTGTCTGGTCATGAATCTGGGGAACCGGGTTCGATCCCGACCGACGCCAAATATTTTGAATTTTAAATGGCACAAAATTGACCACTGTGGTGCACTCTCCACGCCAGCAATGAGTGCCCGTGAGGTAAACGCCCGAGTGAAGTGGAGTGAAGAATACACACACACGCACGCACTCACGCCCATACACACACAAACGCGCGCGCACACACACACAAACGCGCGCGCGCACACACACACACACACACACACACACACACACAAATACACACGCACGGGCACGTATGATAGTATTTGAGTTAGAGTGGAGAATACACACACACACGAACACACGCATGCACTTACTCACGCACGCATACAAACACACGCACACAAACACACGAACAAACACATGCACGCGCACGCACACACGCACACAAATACACGCACACATACATACAAACGCACATGCACGCGCACGCACGCACGCACACACACACGCACACACACACACCCACACACACACACACACACACACACACACACACACACACACACACACACAAATACACACGCACACGCACGGGCACGTATGATAGTATTTGAGTTAGAGTGGAGAATACACACACACGCACGCATGCACGAACTCACGCATGCACATACTCACGCACGCATCCACACAAACACACACGCACAGGCACGCGCGAGCGCGCGCACGCTCGCCTGCACGCACGCACGGACGCACGCACGCACGCACGCACACACACACACACACACACACACACACACACACACACACACACAAATACACACGCACGGGCACGTATGATAGTATTTGAGTTAGAGTGGAGAATACACACACACACGCATGCACTTACTCACGCACGCATACAATCACACGCACACAAACACACGAACAAACACATGCACGCGCACGCACACACGCACACAAATACACGCACACATACATACAAACGCACATGCACGCGCACGCACGCACGCACACACACACACACACACACACACACACACAAATACACACGCACACGCACGGGCACGTATGATAGTATTTGAGTTAGAGTGGAAAATACACACACACGCACGCATGCACGAACTCACGCATGCACTTACTCACGCACGCATCCACACAAACACACACGCACAGGCACGCGCGCACACGCACGCGCGCACACGCACGCACACACACACACACACACACACACACACACACACACACACACACACACATACACACACAGCATCGTGAAAATGTTAAAATTGGATTTTAGGGACCTTAATATGTGGTCATTTACCAGAATATCGATATGCGATTTTTAGCACGATCCCTATTTTTCGAAGAAAAACTATTTCGAGCTTCTAGTAAAGTGCCATTTCCGGTTATCCGATTTACACCAAAATCTAATGGGCTCATTCCATTACAGAAAAAGTTTCGAAATACAAGGTTTTCTGAATAATAGTATTTGAGTTACAGTTGAGGATCCACACACTCATACACACAGACATCATCGTGAAAATGTTAAAATTGGATTCTAGGGACCCTAAACCGTGGTCATTTACCAAAATCTCGATATGCGATTTTTAGCACGATCCCTATACCTCCCTTACCAAAGGTAGCGGGAGGTAAAAATAAATAATGGTTATTATTCATCTTGTCAAATTTTTTATTAATTTTTGAGATAATTTGACAACTGTAAGTCTTCCGTCGAGAGAAATAGCCGACGTAAATTCTACAGCGCCTATGTAAAGTTACAGTACTTACATAATATATGCTCAGAATAGCATTTTCACTACATTTTGGTTACCATGGATACCCACAGGGCTTATAGCGCTTACATCGCTTACATTTTTTATCAGAATCGAGCCATTAGAAATCAAATAAAAATTCTTGCAACAGCCCTATTACTCGTAGTTGTTTGGTTAGGTTAGTGTTTTGATGAAACCCCTAGGGATTTGATGAACAACTGATTTATTCATAACAGGGTTTTGGTGAAACTCCTAGGAATTTGATGAAACAACTAATCGCAGCCACATATATTTTTTAAATTATTTATCTCATATTTTACATATTATTTAATATTTTCTATGAGCCTATGAATATGTATGTATCATTATTAATCATAAAATTTGTTAATATAATTGTGTGAATAATGAATCCACGCGTATTAAATCCCACATAATCCGGATTATTTAAAAACTCATACATTATATCTCATATCACGCTGTATGCAAATTAAAGAGGAAAATATTTGTTTTCCCACAGGGTTTTACTTTTATTAAGATATAAAATATAAATAACAATGTGAAAAACATGGGAGTAAATATTATTCTGCAGCAGTAGCGAGAAATATTTACCGTCTATGGGACGAAGTTGGTTACAATGTTACAATTCATTAACTTCTTACGAGGAGCAAATTTTAACAACTCGACGCGGTGTCTTTACTTGAGGTAGTTAAGCTAGTCTTCACATCTGTCCAATAAGGCCGATACCTGCAATTAAAGAGTCTTTTGCTCCACATAAATATATTTTTAATAACTATAAAGTCATGCTTCAAGGACTTTAATAACCATAACATTTCTTACTTCCTATTTGTACTGGAAACTAGATATGACTTGTTATACAACAGATAACATATTGCGAAACAATCAGCTGTGCGATAATTATATGGACGTGTTTATTATAATACAGAAAAATTATTCAATTGTATCTGCAAATTGCATACGCATATAGGTAATTATTTAATATATTCATATGAATTTTCCTTATTTGTACCGTACTCAATTATTATGAAATGCCTGTGAGATATCAATTATTTCTTGTTAAGAAATTACTACAGGAAAAAATTATAAATATTATACATCCCAAACCTGCAAATATTCAGGATTCAAAAATAAACTTCTCATTTTAAAACCATTCATTTTATGTGGCAATATTTTTACATACTTAATAATAAGAACCATAAAATCAAGATATTCAGTTTAAAATTTTATTTTATGAATCCATCCTTTAATAAAAAAATAAAACATCGGACTTATTTGGTTTTAGTAAGGCAAGGGTGGTAAATCGTGCCAAAAATTCGATGGTGAGTTTTCAGTAAATAAGCACGAATTAGGGTCCCCACAACAAGTTTTTACCATTTTTACGATGATGTGTGTGTGTGTGTGTGTGTGTGTGTGTGTGTGTGTGTGTGTGTGTGCGCGCGTGCGTGCGTGTGTGTGTGTGTATGTGTGTGTGTACGTGTGCGTGCGTGCGTGCGTATGTGCGTGCCTGCGTGTGTGTTTTTGTGTGTGTGTGTGTGTGTGTGTGTGTGTGTGTGTGTGTGTGTGTGTGTGTGTGTGTGTGTGTGATTAGATTTTGTGTAAAATTGGACAACAAGATAAGTGACACTTTACTTGAAGCCCATAACAGTTTTTAATGAATAATTATATTAATATAGAATCCAAAACTTTTCAATTGTAGTTTTTAAGACTTTCATATCAAGGGGAATAACATACTAGATTTTGGCTAAAATGAATAAACCGGAAGTGATAGTTTACTTGAAGCTCTGAACAGATTTTCGTGAAAAATATATTATGATATATTCAAAAACTTTTTAAATTCAGTCTTTAAGATTTTTATATGAAAGGGAACAATATATTAGATTTTGGCTAAAATTGATAAACCGGAAGTGATACTTTACTTATAGTTCTGGACAGATTTTCGTGAAAAATTTGTTATGATATATTCCAAAACTTTTCAAATTTAGTAGATATTTAAGACATTTAGATTAATGAGAACGACGTATTAGATTTTTTTCTAAAATTGATAAACCGGAAATAGTACTTTACATAAAGCTATACACAGATTTTCTAGAAAAAAATATTAAAATATGATCCAAAACTTCTAAAATTTGCTATTCAAAATTCGTATATAATTTGAAACAAATTCAACCGGAAGTGATACTTTATTAAAGCTCATTGCTATTTTAAACATGGAATTGGCGGGAGGTCATGTGCTGGCCACATCCGATTTTTTAAATAAATATATTAGCGCCTTAAAAAATTTTGAAATACAGGGGCTGATTAATTTTGTTTCTTAAAATTCGAAGTCTGTCAGCGACACAGTTATCAATAAATAAATCTAATTTGGCGGCACATTATCACCCGCCATTTTATTTTATTTATTTATATAAATACCTACATAATAAAGCTGCCAAATATATTCATTTCCTTTTTCATATATAATATAAATATTATTCACTTTTTAACGTGTTACCAATACGAGTATTTTCTTCTCTAGAATCTTATTGTTATATTAATTAAAATTTATTTTGTAATATTGACGTTAATTTATTTTCATTAAAAACAAAATTACATTCAGTTTTTGAACAAAAGTAAAAGTAAAAGTTATCATAATTTTTCTACTCCCGCTCTGAAAATACAATTATCTGGTTTGTTTTCATGCTGAAAGCGACTCTTTGTACGCTTCGGTATCCCAGCAACGAATTTTACATACGAATACTGTATAAAATGTTTGTTGTTGTCATAGATACGTATAATAAAAAAAATGTCAATTTATTTTAAAAAATAATTCTTTATTTTTTTATTTTTTATCTTGCCGAAGTAGAAAAAATAGTGTGTATAACACATGTTGAAAGTCCTTTGTCGAACATAAACGATTACAACCTTCGCTACCCTCAGGGTGTAACCTTCAGCACTTGGTATACAAATAACTAATTTCAAATTCTATATGAGTTTGAAGTCTCTAGAGATGAAATGAAAAGTACTGATGTATCTACCGTTATTTACTTGTCTCAAGACATTACTTAGTTTTTTCCTTAATTGTTTAATTATTAACTGCCATTACTTTACCCGTCTACCCTTATACGTTGTGCGATACTTTTTCGTTATCCTTTCCGTTACTTACTGGTCTCAAGACGTTACTTATCAAGAGTTCTTATGCTGAGATTCCTTGTATTTCTTGCCGGTCGCACGGTCTGGGATTTCCATAAGAATATGTAACGCAACGTAACGTGTCATGTAATAAACGTGTTACGTGCCAGATCGGAAATGGGCGGCGGAAATGGACTAGTCGGTAACGAATTCAACAGGTTACAGGATCGCGAGCGTTGTAAAGTGGAACAAGGGATGAGATTGTAACATGACAGCCCGTAATTATAACAGGTTATGTCCATTGTAATGTATATGTTTTTCTGTTAGCAAACTGTGACACTGTAATTTGATATAAAAAGGAAACAAACGTTAGAAATCTTATTCAAAATCTGCATTATGGATTTGCACATTGAACACTCCAAGTTCGAATCCAGTTTTATTTATATTTACTACGTTTACATGCAGTTTTGAAAATGGTTTCAGTTTTCAGTCAAAATTACGCAAAACTGTTTACATGCAGTTTTCAAAACAAGTTTACAAATTGATTTGAAATCAGTTTCGGCGCATGCGTATTTAGCTGATGTAAGTGACAGATCCTTTTCACTCCAAATACTTCGTTTTGCTATTATTCCAATTATTTTTTATACTTCGTACCACTACGCACTAAAACTACACAACTGTCAGTTTATTTAAATAAATAAATAAATAAATATATCATCACGGCTTATTACCCATTGATGGGTGTGCCAATCTGCTTGGTACACAGATATCGGTAATGATGAAATATTTACACCGTGCGGGCGCTTACCAGGCGTCACCTCACGGGCACTCACTGCTGGCGTGGAGAGTGCACCACAGGGGTCAGTTTATTTGAAGGTTAGTAACACAAAGTGACAGAAACATTATGCTCTGTACGCATGCGCTGTATCGAAACTGAATTTTAAGTGTTTACATGAGTACTTTTGAAGCTAGTTTTCAAGTCCAACCCATGAATTTTAGTTTTGTTTGAGATAATTCAAAACCGTTTTGACACTGTATACATGGCGTTTTCAAAACTAAAAACGTTTTAAAAACGGTTTCAAAACTGCATGTAAACTCAGTAATTATATACTTATTTTATAGACATATAAAATTTAAAATAACCAGTGCTTATTTTAATAAGGCCCGGTATTTTCACTTCCGAATAAAGTTTCGAGTAAGTATTCGTTAAATAAATTTATTCTACATATTTATCCAAAGAATAATTCCATTGCCTTTTTTCACACATTTTACATAAACAAATAGCTATATGTCAAATAACTTTAACGTTCGTGAATTGGTAGCCTTGCAGAGTGAATATGTACTGTGATTTGTGTCAGTAGAAAAGGATAGTTTGGCGTAGCCACGTTAAGCAGACAAGGATGAAATGTGTCACCTTCTTTTGAATCCGTTGTTATCAAACAAGTGTACTATCTAATGCAACGATCATATGTGGTAAACAAGATATATATTGTAAAATTGTACTTGTACTTTTTGTATATTTCTTTCAGTTCGAAGTAAATGTTTGTCATTGTATTCAACAAAAGTATCCAAAATTTGAACATATTTTGCCAGCGTCAAATGTCAGGATCTAATGATTTACCTATTCACTGTATGAGATTAAATACGATCCTCAATATGTAATAATAAATTGTTTTCATAACCGGAATCTGTCAAAAAATTCCTTCATGTATGTGGTTATGTCGCTGTCTGATGACAATTTTAAGTACGCTAAATAGTGATTTCGCGGCTTTGATATACAATAGTTATTTGTATATCAAGGCCGCGAAATCACTCTTTAGCGTACCGAGAGAAAAATTGTCGCCGAGGCCGCTTGCGGCCGAGGCAAGACAATCTCGAGGGCGCTAAAGGATTTCGCGGACAAGGTGTACACAATATTTTTTGTGCAACCGTAAAAAATATGTAATTACAAATTTTATTAATTTTAAACAGTTTCAATGTAAATAGAAAGTTAGCTTTCAAGGTGGCTATGGGATTAACCTTTGATAAACAAAACCATGCAATTCTCAAGTGTCAAAGTGGATGTTTACCTAATTTCGCAGCCGCTACCAACACAACGGTCGCGAAATTGAATTTCGCGGCCTGTATTGCAGCTGCGAAATGCTTATTTCGCGTCCGGTTGCACAAAAATAACTATTATTTGCTGGCGTACCTAATCAATGAAAAATTAAAATAAAGTATTTGGTATTGAACAATAAATATTAATCTGTAAAATCAGAAACTATGCTGTTTCGATTTGTTTGTGAACAAGTTACCTCGTTACGGTAGCTCATTATGGTACTGAGTACTCTAATGGATTAATTATAGTCTTTGGCCTTTAATGAAAGACATTAGAGTACTCAAACTGAGGTCTATAACATTATCATTATGATACGGCAGCATATAAAGAGTATTTAAAGGTCCTTGGAGATATTTTAATAACTTTGCTTTAACAGCCGTTTGTAAAATTATCCTTCGGTTCCTTCATTCTGTTAGTTTACTTCCAGTTTATCAATTATTTTGACGTTAATATAGATTTCATTCAAATATTCTTCTCCGTAAAAAACCTTATTGAGTTGAAAGTAAATCTTTAACCTAAGGGGAACAGAGATTACCCTCTTTTTTGTCTTCATCCTTTCTGAATTTAGAGTAATTTCTAATCTTAGTTGCTGGACGAGATGCAGTGACTGATTCATTTTGATTTCCAGCAGGTATTTAAATATTTTCTTGCTATTAACAACTAAGTTCCATTCCTATTTTTGTCACCTGATGGGTTCCTCATTTAAACTTTTAAAGAGTTACAAATTTCTACTAGTGTTCGAAATAATACTTTCTTATATTATTTTGTTTATTTCCTGTATGACATTATATTAAATTTATATTAATATATTTTTCTTTGTTCTAGGTAAGGGTCCATAACATCTTCCTGTTTCCTTATTCTTGCAATTGTCATATTTGGTAAGCACTCAAAAGTTTGTTAATTACAAATTTGTATTAATTAGCAATTATACAAACAAATTTCCATAGACATGGTGAGTAGGTGTCCGAGATCATCATAAGGCTATAAAAATTAATAAACTTAAACGAACATTTAGATCTGACAGTTAGATTTAATAGTCGTAATAAAAAGTTATTTATTTTCTAGTTCCTTAAAATCAAACCGTGAATACATAAAACATAACTGCGCAGAGTAAACCATACCATGACTAATTTAATGGACAATCGATTCGTTCATTCATAAATGTTGACATTATTTTTTGCAATTTGATTCACTTTATTCTCAGAAAGCTTTATTGACAATACAGTTTTATTGAAAACAAATAGGATTGAATGTTTTTGTATGTAATTTTTTCATTTCAGTTTTTTACTGAAGAAAATACGAACTATTATCAAATAGCTGCAGTTAGAATATTTTTTTCTAAATCTTAAATTTAGCGAGCAAAATATACCAGGTAAACACTTGAAAATCGAACGTAGTACTTCATCATGTAAAATCTTTTTTTCGTAATTTCCTGATTCACTAATTATATTAAGTAAAACAGCTTCAAATAAAAGTTGTAGAGCATAAAAAACTATATCTGAATCAATAACCAAAATTTTTCAAACTGTAACTGCAAGTATAAAAATTTCAAAAATGTGTGTGACAAATATTTCGCCTGCGATAACTCTAATGCTACTATTGCAAAAATTATAATTCTTCATTACATTCATATAAAGAGCTGATTAGATATTGGTTATAATTGATCAACCGGAAGTACACTTATTTAAAGATTTTATCAGTTTTTCTTGAAATAATGATGTTAAATATCATTTTTTCACATTTAATATTAAAGAATATTTTATTCTCTATGCGATTTGACTGCATTTTATACTTCATAATGGATAATTAAAAAGTTGTAAAGAAATTAAATTACATAAATTAGCCAGCTTTGCTATAACTATGGAAACAGCTACAATTTATTAAGAAAATTCTGTTTGAAAAATGTCAGTGTTAAGTGCAATGGGCTAGTTGCGTGCCATTTTTTTATTTAACATTTTTGAAGAGACGACAAAAACTTGCTACCCATCTTTTTTTTGGCAAAATTTTCAATAATTGACCAGAAAAAAATTAATTAAATTTTAATATTTAAATTACCGCCATGTATGACGTAGAATTACGCCGAACCAATGAATGACCGTAAAGCAATAACATCGGTACGTCCAATAGCAACTGTATGTGCGGGTAATTTAAACATGACAGATCATCTGTTTGACGTTTGAATAATAGTTTGGAGGTTAATATTTTCGGTTGTCATTTTAATTTTGTACGAGTATAAGCTAAGTTAAAATCCTTCAAAATCCTGTTTAATAAATTGAAATACGTAATAAAAGTAACAGAAACCACTCAAATTATAAATAATAAAGAAGAGAGATAGTGACAGAAAAATGAACTAATGTCAACATCAAATTAAAACTCGCACTCGCTCGCTATCTATAGTACATTCTTAAATATGCATCCCTTTCTCCAGTCAAATAATGACGTCAAAGAAAATCTTTCTTCTTAATTTATTAAAAAACATATATTGTTTTAAAATAAAATTTATTTTTTTACATATGTTTTCAACTTTACGTTAGGTATTTAGTGATAGATAGTAGCCTATTGACATAGTATGTTTGTGTTATAATTTTACTGAAAATATATAATCTTTTGCTAGAAACTTTCTGAATGGAAATTGTATAAAATACATATGACGGCAGGTATTGTACCTACAAAAAATAGAATCTTCTGCAAGGAGCTTTCTGTATGAAATTTTTTGAAAATACATATAACTGACGGACGTTAATGTGCAGGCCACATCCGATTTTTTATTTATTAGGTATTATTTATAATTTCTGTTCAAGTGAAAAATTATTAATATCTCTTGAACAGATATTACAAATAATATAAATAAATTAACCTAGCCTGACAGATAAATCGTTAACATTTGTTAATTTTTTGTTTCTAATCCATGGCTATCGCTATTTTTGGGGTGACATTTTCATACCTAATTTCTGCTGTTAAAAAGCATGCAAAATTAATTTTGCTTATTGATTCAATGTCGAATTTTATAATCTAATTTTACGATTTTTTACTTAAAATAATTATGGAAGCTAGAAATTACGAAAGTATGAACTTCCTGTTAAAGTCCTATGGCCGGGAGTTCCAATCATCATCCTGTATACCTTTTCAACAGGAAAAATTCCCAATAATAAAGAATCTCTGTAAATACAAAAGTGACTACAATAAATAAAACAAATAATATGCATAGTATGATGTAAATTTCATTGCTCGGATTTTAAACTTCTCACATTCGCATCACTTCCCATTCCATTTGAAAAAACCAAAGCTCCGTTATCTCCATATTCGTCATTGGTAATCTTTATCTCTATCATCCTTGCGGCTGTAACCTCACACAATAGAGCATCAGATAGCAAGTGGCCAATTTGCAACGCACGGTATGAGATTTCTCACGTTTAGAGCTGAGGTAGCGACCAGCACTGACACTGCCTAACGCAGCCACTGTAATTATGCAAATCGACCATTCATACCCTGTTTCAAACCCTGGAAGACAAGTGGGAAGAAAAGGAGTCAGGTTACCATACCTGAAGAAGACGTTAAGATGATTTGAATTTGTTATTTAGGCCATATTTGTACTACTAAGTATGTTTTATATACTGGTTGTTCCAAAAAACGCCCCCTGCACCCTGAATGGGGATCCCGAACCTATCGAGACACGAAGTTGATTAAATTATACAAAAGTTGCTCTATTAGAAAAAAACGCATAGGTCGGATATAGACAAAAATGTTTTTAGTTTTCAATTTTGTGAATAACTTCCAAGTATGAAAGAATACTGGATTTTGGTTTGCCTTCTTTTGGACACTTTTTCATGTTCTTTCGAATGGCCGATATCAGTTTTTATTAAAAACGAGTCGATTCGGACAGGAATCTATTTAAAACGTTAAAAAAGCAAACTGACACCTAATACCTCTAAACAATAAAAATCATAAGATTTTTGTCAAGAAAAAATTATATAAATGATTACCTGATTTTTATTTTGGAAATAGTCATCCGAATATCATTCGTGGTTAAATTTTATCCTGCAAAAATTTTCCGATTGCTTTACTCGAGCCTATTGCCAATTTATCTCGTGACATCTCGTGATTTTTTTGTCAATGACACTCAATAAATTGCTAGGCAACCGGCTTTCGTAACAATCTGAAAAATTTTCTGGCAGAAATTTACCACTTATGATATTATATATGAAAATTGTTCCTTACTTTCTTATTACACGGGTGATCAAGTATCAGAAATTATCCAATAATTGCCACCAGTATCCATTTTTATGACCTTATAAAATTCTTTTATCAATTCTTTTAACATGCAGAAATTTTTATAATAACTGGGTTTTCAACGGGTTTTTTCATGACAACCCTGTTTTAACTGCTAATGTCCTAATTTAGTTCTCAAAATTTTATAAAGTCTGTGTATTTTAATTAATTTTACTATTTTTATGTGGTCGTCATGGATCGTATATAGTGGAGGACAAATTTAATTATTTCTCGGTACCTTACAATATCTGAACCTAACCTCTCGGCCTATCTGTAACTACATCACTGGTGTATATTATACTGGGATAATTAGAAAGTTACAACATAAATTTTAAAGCTTTGACCTTGTGTTTCAACAGAAGGTATGTTATTATATGACATGACCCGAACTTCGTATAAATGGAACACCTCTTTGTTGTACTGTGTTCTCCAATTTTTCCTATATGGAATAATGAGTTGCTCTAATGGAAAAAGTTTGTTCTAATACGACAGATAATCACGAGTAAACTAACATCATAAATCAAAATAGACTAGGACTACCATATATGAACGAGTACATAGACAAATTTCTTTTAAGTATTATGAAATATTGTTTTACACTGAAATAGATCCATTGACAATCCAGTGGAAAAATTCGTATAATTGAGGCATATACGTTCATAATGTTTTGAGTGCTATTTTTATGTTTTAAAGTTTTATAAATGAATATATCATAACGGCATATTACCCATTGCTGGGTGTGCCAATCTCCTCTGTACACAGATATTGATAATCATGATTCTGACTGATTGTTTACATTAAAACATTGTATCAAACAATACATATATATATACAGGGTGTAAATGAAATAAGTGCATTAAATTTAACCAGTAATATAAGTCAGCGAGAGCAACAATATTTCTTAATAACTTTTTCTCGAAATCCCATATTTTTTTAACATTTTTACCACCCCGTAAATTGACGAGTCGTTCCAAATATTTTTGTGATAATTGAATGCAGTAGCAATAGCTATGAAAAATTTTGTTTTAGCAATTGACATTCCTGTCATTTGTTGCAATTAAATTTTGACATTAGTAATAAACTTGTTTATAAGATAAAATTCTGTCAAAATGCGAGTACACAGACATTGTAATTACTTACCTATGGTTTATTTATTTATTTTTTTCCTCGTATCTGTACTACATTTTACTTGACATCACGGTTGACATAAAGACAGTGTCATGGAGTTGCCAACGCATTTACACGGAGCGTTTCCAAATCATCACCAAATCATTTTGTTCTTAATTCGCACATTTGTTAATCTTGTACATCTTTATCACATCACAATAGAGTGTCACATATGACAATTTTAAAAAGCAACAGTTATATCCATAACATGTGCAAAAAGTTCTATTTTCAGGACATAAGACTTCAATTTTGGGAATGGCTCATAATGTTCATTAATGAGACTGAATTTACTTGGGAAGGTGTATTTATTATGCACAGTACACATCGCGACAGACGAAAATGCTGTAAAAATTTTCATTAAAAAATGTTTGGGGAACAATAAATGCACGACTAATTATTGGTACTCATGTACCTCTTTTAAATGGACAAAAGTTTGTACTTACATTTTTTGAATAACGTATTTAAACTATTATGATTTATCGACGATAAACAATCATCTCATAACCTAATAACTATGCTTTTGATCTTCGTCTCGTTACCTCGTTTCTCCTTGTCTTCCACTATTCAAAGGTGATTAAAATCCTGGTTCAATACACAACTCTATACTTTTGTTATCCAAAATTAAAATTTATTTATTTTAAAAAATGTACTATTACGTATTAATTAATAATAATGTTATTTCCCTTGATTCGTTTATTAATTACTGTGACTGTAAGTGTAACCGATAACCGACAATTTTTGAGCTGTTTGTATCTCACTTGAATACGGCAGCGCAGCCATTTGTTCTCTTTGTTCTCCATAGGCGGGTAACGAAATATGTAGCAAATCTTTAAAGAATTTTAACTCAAAATCTAAAAGACTTAAAAAAAAAGTTATTTAGAAATATTGTTGCTCTCGTCGAGTTACATTACTGGTTAAATTTAATGCACTTATTTCATTTACACCCTATATATATATATATATATATATATATATATATATATATATATATATATATATATATATATATATATATATATATAATTATGGAAGAGGAAATCCAATACTTACAATGTACTCCACCGGTTTATTAATGAACCACCTGATTTGACATATCTTGTAATAAATGTAAATTCATCAAATAACGAATCGGGATCGCTGGTTCGTGTTAGTTATTATCATAAATTAAACTCTTTAAATAATGAAATACATTAATGAATAATTTACTGATCTACACTTTTATATTCCACCATTTTGTCAACACATCGACTGCTCAGTTGCAGACATAACAACAACAGCTATTCTTAGATTCTTCAATACAAAACATATGTTGTATTTGTATATGGCACTTATGTCTAAAGTCTAAATCATATTTAAAAATTTAATATTCGATAGTTCGCCTCGACGTGGAACTGGAAATGATGGATCGTAAAATTTTCATATTTGCTTTGAAGTTGCCACAAATTGAGTTGACAGTGTCAACATTTCAAGTAACGCGTGCACCATACATTTTAAAACCAGCCTGATGTAACTATACAATCAACTGAAAATTGCAATATTACTATAAAATTAGATTGTAATAAATAAAACTTATTGTTCAAATTGTTTTGACAAAGCAAATCTGAGTGCATTGTTTCTTGTTTCATAATTTTTTAGTTGAAAGATTTTAACTTCATAGATTCTTCTTTCTGAACTAACACAGCTATAGCTATAAATTTCTCTTATTTCTAGTCCTATCACCTGGAGATAAGATAAAAATCAATAATTAAAAGTAATATTTCAACATAAACAACTTACCATTTTGAGGTGATATGTAATTCATGTCATGACTACTAGAATACGAAAGGCGCCAAAAACAGTACGTTTATAGATCTTCTAAACGTCGTTTTATCAGTGATAAACAGTGCTTTTATAGATTCATAAGAACACCGAAATAGAAAAAATAATTTAAAGGTCAACTTTCATTCGCTAGTCATACCATACCGCTTTTTCATGACGTAGCATTTTCAACATTACCCCTGAATTGGCAACAGTGTAGAAATCTCCAGTCCATAATTATTTGACGACAACTATAACATTCTACATCTGCTAACAAATGTTACCGAACATGTTAGCAAACACTGTTAGTTGTAGTTGCCGACAAATGAGTATGAACTGATGCTCAACTTTTACACGTGGCTAATGAAATAGCAACAGGTTAGTGTTTAGTGTGTAGAGATCTCTAGTCCTTACTTATTTTACGGCAAATCTAACAATGTTCGTTTCAATGTGTCGTTATTGTTTGCATCTAACGAATATATTTATCATTAAACCATAATTGCCATAATCGATTGTAATACAAACCAAGGTCTTTAATCTTCTATAAATAAATATTATAAATATTAATACCCATATATTGCATTATTAATTAATTATCAATATAAATAATTCACGCATTCGCTGAACAGTAAAACTCTTTGCATTCTACGAACAGGTCTGTGTGACAATGAGTTTTTTGTGCTGGACAAAGCTCATACACCCCTCTGTTAGGGGTGGGGGGTGCTAGGCTTGCCGTTGTGTGTCAACACAACTCTGTACATCCCCGTATTTGCATGTGTCAGTCAAATATTCGACACGCTCGATGAATTTGGTAAACCCTTTGGCGTTGCGGAGTATGTTGGCATTTTTGGGCAGGGAATGTGAAACTTTTTAAAATTATGTATGTACAAGAGCGTTCACCAGAAGTGTTGTGTTTGTACAACAATTTTAGGTAAATGGGAATTTGAGTGAACATTTTCCGAATATGAGTTGCATGAATAAATCAGATATCAAATATTGATTATGTTCTTTATGATTTGATATTTCATTTATCGTTAAATACCATATCAATGTATATTAATTTAATGTACCTGTAATATTTTCGATATTTAAGCATTTTAAGGAAAACGATATTATAAAATAGGTTCATTATAGTATATAAGACAACGAGTTTTATAAGATATGTTTTTGCGCACGCCACGGCTCTTTTCTAAATGACAAGTACGAAAAAAGTCTTAAAAATGAGTCCTTTATACTATTTTTATACCTTACGTCTTTTATTTACGATAATATATACGTTACAAAAAACAGCTATAATATACCGTTTGAATTGGGGAAATTTGTAGTGTAATGTTGTAGTTGATAACATTGGATTGACATGTATTCAATTATTTGAAAGTTCATGTCATTTCTGATTCACGAACATAACATTTAGTACCAACCACGTACCAACATTCTACATAAAACAAAAAATTGCCTATCGAAATGAAAGCTTTTTCGATACGCAATTGAGTTTAGTAATGTCTTCTTTACGATCACAAAATAAAAAACTATGCATTTATACACAATAAAAGCGTGAAAAAAGTACACTGTTTAATGCAAATGAATGCTGCTATGACAGTTTTTTCTCGCTTTTATTGAAGACTTAAATAAATTTATATCCAACTAAACTCTCTTTGAAATCATGAAATTTTTTGACATTTAATTAGGGCGTGGTTTAATAATCTGTTTTACACTAAAACATTTCTGATGTTTAAAAAGAAACGCCAATTGCACAACCCTGTTAGAGAATAAATACAGGGAAATAGCCAGGTAAAACTTAATAAACGCCAATATAGCAACAATAACGTACAATAACACACAAAGCATGAAATCATAATTGACATAATATTTGAATTGTATTTGTGAAAAACGCGCTTACTACAGTGCATAGCAACCAATAAAATCACAATAATCCATCTGTCAAAATTCTTTCGTTATTTCAAACAGAGTATAGAATAAAAAGTAGGTATGTTTTTTATTTTACTCATAGGGTTTTATGCACTCGTCTACGGCTCGTGCGGTCAAACTTTCCTATAATTTTTACTCATTTTACATAAATGACTATTTTTTTATTTTCCGTAGAATAGTCTCCGTGTATTAAGAATACAAATAATGTAAAAATTAATTAAAATAATTCAATAAAATACATATTTTTAAATTTTCTTTTAAAAAAAGATCATTGTAATGAAATATAAGAATATGAAAAAAACTGCTATGAAATTATTATATTCCAGAATACAGGACCTTCCTCACTGGAATTTCTAGTGTTTAACGAATTTAAGAATAGTACAATAGAGTACTGATAAAAAGAAAAGTGTAACGATCAAATTTAGGCGCCAAATTCAAACTCAGTTCAGAACATAATTTTAATCCCCGTGTCTTTCTTACCAAAGAAATTTTTGCTAAACTTTAAAGGCCGAGAAATCTCATAAAAGTAAATCTCTTATGCAAAGCATTATATGCAGCATCTAGACCGATCCTTTATCTCCAGATTCGTACAATGAATTGTGCACAGTTTATAATTATTTAAATATTAATACAACACTACAAAATTCAATGAACGATGTCTCGATTCGTCCTACAACTTCATTACACAGCCATACGCAGCATAGATTTTATTGCACTTGCCTATTTACGGGCGGGTGAGGGTCCAGCAACGACATACGGCATTTTAACTTAGCGTAGCACATTAATTTTTAATAATTTTCTTACTCTACCTTTTAAAGGGTTTTAAACTATAGCAATCTATTACTGAATAAACAAACTATCGAATTCTTAACTATAGCTGCTTTATTTCTTTTACAAAATATTTTTTTGTCAGCAAAATCATACTTCCATAAGAAACCTATACCTAGTGGGGAATTCAAATTATGAACTCGTGCCAAAAAAAATTCTAACCTTACTTTTCTGGTCTATTATTTGAGTATTAATTCGTTTGCAAACTACAAGCTATTGAAATCACGTTTGCATTAAAATTTATAATACATACTGATATCGAAAAAAAAAATTGTATAGGACCCGATTTAGATTCACTTTCCATATTAGTAATATTTGTACCAAATTTTAAATTTCGTTACGATCATATATTTCCTTTAAAAATCCTTTTGAAAAAGTCTAAACACAATTTTTCACATTAGATTCCATTGTCCTTTTACAGTATTCCAACAAAAACTCAATATACTTATCCATGCGCTGCGACATGATTTATTTAATGTGTCAATCGCTGACAAGTAGTAAATAGGCATGGGGTGACACAGACTGCAATGCTTAGAGGAGTAAAAAACAGCAGCCGGCCCTGTAGACAGCCATCGACCGGAAAGAGATAAAACTTTTGACTGACATCCATAAAATCAAAACCGTGACGATGCTGACTTACTTTGTAATCAATTTTTTATTTACGACAATAAAATGCGGGTTGTTCTATACTCGTGCTTCACATCTGGGGAGTATAAGCGATGCTGAAAGGACGCACCGACGCCATACATCGACGCTATAAATATCAGCGGTTGTAAAACTTTTAAATATCTAATTACTTAAGCATAATACAAAATATTGCAATTAACGTATATAACAAGTTTTGAGAAAAATTTTACGTTCCAAATTTTATTACTAAATAAGGTCAAATCTAGTTGTCACTGAATATAATAAATACATAATAGATGTTTTGTAATATTGCCAGAGAAAGTTTCGAAAGATGTTATACTAACTTAAAATAGACAAATCTGTACGTTTTAGAGGATCAAAATATTGGACAGACGAGTATTTACCGAACTATACGGGAATGTGAAGAAATTGTAGTATGTATTAATTTACCAAAAAGTGGGCGATCCGAACTTTTGCCCCCAAATCGAATCGACACAGTCATTCAAAGTGCTCAAGACAAAGTCAGAACATCATCGCATAAATCAACTCGACAATTTAGAATTTTAAGAGGATTGTTAGCAGAACTTTGTTTAAAAATGATTTAAAATTTCGAAAAAGAAATAATGTAACCAAATAGACTGCGGTCCAGTCCGCCCATCTTCAGCGAATCTCCATATGCCACAGAGCATTAAGGAACCAACATTTTATAAAAAAACAGAGAGAGAGAGAGAGAGAGAGAGAGAGAGAGAGAGAGAGTATAATCCCCCAAATGTTTCTCAGGCGCGACTGATTGAAGACGTTTGGACATTTCTTAGTAGAAAAGTATACAATATGGCAGGGAATACCAAAACGAACAATAGTTATATACATGAATATTTCTGACGATCCGGGAAGTAAATTTAACATCGTTCAGGGATGAATGGGACAAGATATTAAAAAATTGCGTTGCATTGAAGATAATGGTCCCCTATCAGTGTTGTAAAATTAGATTTTTTATCTCATTAGTTTATAGGAACAACCTCTTATGTCAGCGTTTCAATAAAAAAATCTTGCTGTACTATTATTCACGAAAGATTACTATTTAAGGTCATTTGTTCGAAGAAAGAATACACCTCACTTTATAGCAGTAGCTTAGCAACCATTTTGTATTAGAAAGATTATTTGACCTATGTCTATATAATTTATTTGTGTTTTGCAAAAATATAAGTGAAGAAAGTAAATCTTTCAGAAAGGCATTATTTAAAAAGAAACATAATTTTCAAATGAATTACACCTTTTTTTTCAGTTAAAATGTGTCCATAATTTTTTCATGTTACACGTCTATGCATACGAAGTGCAATGAAGTTATCTGCAAGTAATATAATATCAGACTGCTCACAAATGACCTTGAATAGTCATCTTTCGTGAATAATAGTTTATTTGATAAAGGTTTCTAATCTTTTCTCAAAACTTTAGTTACATACGTTAGTATTTCATATTTTAACGTCATACGTAATATAAGTAAAATAATTCATAAACGATTTACAGAGTTAAAACACTGCTAGTCAAGTGTTCGTTTATCACCTTTAATCACATATTCATGCTACCAGCCGATGTAAAATGCAAATAGTAAATTCATTGAACTATTTGATTTACCAATCAATTTATGTTTTAATTTTGTAATTCATTTATTGTCTCGATCTAATAAATATTGTAAGTACAAGCCATTAGGAGTATTTAGATACTCTTCGATGTCAAATTATATATAGTCTTACGGGACAGATGATATTTGTCTGTTTTCCGATGTTAAAGGCCCTCCCTTCAGAAATACCACCAATCCTGTTAATGAATTGGAAGAATCTCGTACATTTTAGAGTACTATGTAACATAAAACAACAGATTTTTTTCATTTTTGTTTATTGTAAACCTTGCTCCTGTTGTTTCAAACACTTGCATTTATTTCAGAAACACTAATTTCCTGTACTTCTTATTACAAAAATAACTATTATGTGTATACTTGTAAAATTATGGAATTATTTGCACTAGACGTGAATGGGTTTGACAATATTTTTCAATTAATCACAATGTTTTTTTCTAATTCCGGTTAGATTCACCTTTCAAATAGTAATTATGAATTGTTACTTTAGAGTTTGGCTGTCACTTTTTGCATTAGTCTTTCTAAATTATGATATCAATCCAAATTAATCTTCTATTTTTCTCTCCATTTATCAAAATTTACGCATTCGCTATTCGCTCCGATTCTATAAACCGTCTTATTTCTTCGACGTTGCGAAAGGAAGAGACAGGACAAAACTCGCTCTTCTTTATATGTTGGTAGGGTGGGAAATTGACGATAAACTTGTTTTCCTCCAACCCAATCTGTAAACAGCCATTGTGTATAAAGTTAAGCATTATAACTTAATCGGTTTTCCTTCTCTCCTTCGTCAATGGAGATTGAAGACGACTCAGTGAAAGAAAATTCAATTTTGTCGCTGCTTAAAATTCTTTATTAGCGACGGAGCTAAGACCAGCCATTTAATTTCTTTAAAATGTAATAAATTCATGCAAACTCGTGAGCTGAATAACTAATTAATTTACTATTGAATTTCGTATTAATGACTGCTAGAATAACTTCATTCAATTCCAAACACGAAATTTCGGGCGCAAACTTGTCAATAACATTTTTTAAGTGAAAAGTTTGAGAGAGAAATTAGTCAGGACTTTTTGGGATAAACAAGAGGAGACGTCTGATAAAAATTACATTTTAGTTTTCGTGATTTAAGAAAATTTCCTTGTGGCATTAATAAAAAATCTGATGTGGTCAGCAGATTACCTTCCGTCAGTTCTATGTAGTTTGCATAAATGTCCTTCAGAAAGTTCCTTGCAAAAGGTTCTATTTCTTGTACATTACCAGGATTTTTTGGGATAAACAAGAGGAGACGTCTGATAAAAATTCATTGCATTTTAGATTTCGTGGTTTAAGAAAATTTCCTTGTGGCATTAAATAAAAAATCTGATGTGGCCAGCACATTACCTTCCGTCAGTTCTATGTAGCTTGCATAAATGTCCTAAAGAAAGTTCCTTGCAAAAGGTTCTATTTCTTGTACATTACCTTAAGGCAGTTGTATGTATTTTATACAAATTCCATACAGCACGTTTCTAATAAAAGATCCTTTATTTCCAGTAAAATTAAAACACAAACATACTGTCAACTGCACTTGACACTGCCACCTTTCAATTAGAATTTTTAATGTAGCAGCTGTTTCCAGAGTTATAATATAGTTGGCAATATATGATATTTAATTTCCTTATAATTTGTTAACGCTATATTCATTTAATATGAAGTATAAAATGCATTCAAATCGTATAAAGAATAAAATATTCATTTAATATTTATATCGTTTTTTCAAGAAAAACTGTTAAAATCTTCAAATGAGGGTACTTCCGGTTGACCAATTATAACCAAAATCTAATCAGCTCTTCACATGGATATAACGAAGAGAAATAAGAGAGTATTATAATTTTAGGAATTGTAGTATTAGAGTTATCGCCTTAGAAAATTTTGTCGCACACACACACACACACACACACACGCACACGAGCACACGCGCACACACGCACACGCGCGCTCGCACACACACACACACACACACACACACACACACACACACAAACATCATCGTAAAAATAGTAAAATCGTATTCTAGGGACCCTAAACCGTGCTTATTCATCAAAAACTCACCACCGATTTTTTTGACCAAAGACAATACCTTCCTTACCTAAAGGTGACGGTAGGTAAAAATAAATTCATTTATGATGTATAATAAGACTTACGATTACGAAGTTCCAACGCAAGAGTTGTGCAAAATAATAGGAAACCTGAACGCGGAACCGTTGTTGAACAAGTTAACTTGATTTGTATATTTTTCTAAGTGTAACAACATAATCTCACACACAAAACTCGGCCCGAGTTTTCCAAGAATTAGTTTTGTGCGTTAGGTTAGGTAATGTTGAAGCGCATTTAGGGAAATTATGTAAACCACGCCTCATCGGATGGCGGTGGTTAGGGATAATAATGTGATTTTAGTTTTATGTAATTTCCTGCTCTTCTTTTCTTTTTAAAATTGTTAAGAAACAAAAAACTGAATAAAAGAATATAAATACAATTGTATAAAAGTTTAATTTTGTACAACTTTGCACTCTACATTTTTTGCTGTGAAATGAACAAGACTAAATACATATTTCGAGAACTACAATCTGTTTAGAAAAAATTCTAAATTGTGTTAAACTATGAACAGGGAAATATATGTCTGATCATTATTCAATTGAAAAGTCAAGTAGTCAAAATTGATCTTGAAATGTAATTTTAAGAAAAAAGATAATATTGAAGGATGCAGTATATTGCCACTCGCCGTTTTCTAAATATAAAATAAGATTCAAGAAGAAAAGCTTTGATATCTTTAGATAACTTTTTTATAAATTTCTCTTGCCAAATTGACATTTAATTAAATACTTTTAAATTAAGACATTGAACGTATTTATTTGGGAACTTCAGATTCAATCTCTAACCAACCTGGGTTACTTCCAAATAAATGATACAATTCTAAAATTTGACGGAAAATTCGAGTTCACGTCATTTATTCTTATCATTGGTACTATACTTGACGCTTTTTAACTTTTTTTATTTTATCACTTTTACAGAAATAAATAAAGCACACAACTGTTTAGAAAAAGAGAGTAGACGGGTTGGATCTACTAATCTGCTGGGTGAGTTGGATCAGTTCTGGGTTACTTAAATTATGACAATTAAACAGAACTAACCTACCAAGTTACTCGAAAAGTCCTAAATAAATACGGCGATTATGTTTCTTTGTTCATAGCCTACTCCGAGTAAGGATATTTTTTTAAACACACTGTTCAACAAGCAAAGTTAAACAGAGTAGTCAAGATTACTCAACATGTCAACCATGCCAGAGGTCCTAACAACTGATAATACGAATTACATACTTATACTACAACAGAAATATAGAAATACGCTTTTTTGGATTACTTATTTTTATACAATGACAACTGCTTTCCACTAGTGCCATCTAAGATCTATGGCTATTGCAACAACAGGAAGTTAACTTCAGTCCGTGCTGTTAAGGGTTGCTAGCTTTTCGCTTTGTCCAGTATGTTCGAATCCACAACTTATCAAGTTCTGGCAGTTTAACTAAAGATGAAAATACCGGGCCTAACCTGTAAGTCACATTTAACAACGAAATTAGAAAAAAAAATCTAGCGTTTCGAATTTCGTAGTGTAACTAAAAAAAATTGAAAACTAGTTCATCTTTAAATCAAGTATAACTCTAAAGGCAATTAAATAAAACCCTTAAGAATGAACCATAATAACGTATGTCCCAATCCAGTGTCCCAAATCCAATCCCAACCACTTGAAAAATGTTGTCATGCGTTTGTAACGGTCTGGTTTACATATCCCAGACAAACACTCAACATTCACTTGATATGCAAATCTCATAATTTATCAACTAACAATTCCTCGTTTATTCGTTAGTCCAGAAAAATCAGTCATTTAGAAAACAATGTAAGACAAATGACAATTCGCGCAAGCTCGTCCACGGATGGTCACAAAAACACGGACAAACAATACGAGAAATATTCCACGAGATCCACAAAGCTCAGTCATTCGATCACTGTCATTATGCGAATGTGATCTTTCTAGGTTTTTTGCCCTCGCAGGGGCTGAAATGCCATGGGGGCTGGAAAGGGCACAACACCCCACTAGATTCGTGAATAATTACCAATCCGACCGAGCAGAATTAGAGAGTGCACTGGCTGTTTTGATCGAAGTAGTATGTCCGACGTTTTTTGTAAATAATTCATACTTTTAAGATAAGTTGCGTATGCAGCTTAAGTAAGGGCATGTAGTAGGGGAGACCGATGTCAATTCTAACAGGTGTCAAATGTAACAAGGGTAGGTAACAGGGCCATCTTTTCGAAGTAGATTAAAACGCGATTGCAGAGTGAAGCAGAAAGAGTAATAGCTCTTTGGTATTTAGTGTAAGTACATACGTGCAAATACGGCGTCTGTTTCTGACGAATGTCTATAAATCGACAAAAAAGTAATACAGGTACACATTGTTTCTAAAACACTATACGTGCTCTGCTCGGAGGATCAGTTTGTGAGTTATATCAGCTTTTATTTTTCATTAAAAACATTTCGAATTATTACCTAATAAATACAAAAAAGCAAATAATATCTTTATAAGTGAAGCGGTGTCAGTTGGAACACATGCCACGGTGTCGATTGTAACGTGTTTAATAATTACGTACAGTATTGATCACGACAAAAATAATAAGAAAAACCATTGCTATCGAAAACATAAAAGAAGAAAAGCAAAAAAAAAAAACGAAAAACACTTCTGAAAGCAACAGTCGCAGATTACTCTTCAGATGGCTCCTATGAGGAAACTCTCTGATATGTATTGGCCCATATTTTTTGAGCATAGGAGATTGGTTGCAGTGGCGAAAATGTAAAATCTGGACACCGGGCAAGTTAATTTGTACGAAGAAAGAGCTATTTTATGTTTATCTAAACTGCAATCTCGTTAACGACTAAAAGCATTGGTCAAAATGGTCCATATCACCAACAGAATATATATTTTGTTTGCTTTTAGTTGTTTATTTTTTCAATAATTTCTTCTTTTATCTGTTATTTTATCTTATTACATCACTGTTAAAGTTTGTTACAATTGACACTGGCCCTGTTACTATTGACACCAGTTAGGTGTCAATTGTAACATTTGTAATGCCTGACTAAAAATCCTTATACTTTTATATTTGTCACATTTTCAAAAGTTTAAAATTCAGAATATTATTCACTAAGGTGGGTAGGTTCTCATATAGGTAATTTCAAAATTTCTATATGTAACGTTAACTCGTGAAAAATAAAAATTTAAATTTTGTAGCAATTGACACCGGTCGCCCTTACTTTTACGGAGTAATAATCATTCTCACTTTTTCTTGATTCTACAGATTATACGAGAGTCACACTAAAATTATTGAGAATAAGAAAATCAGACACTGTGGAAAACGAAATTTGAACTGGCAATTTAAACATTTTCAAATAGTGATTTATTATGATTTCAAAACATAGTTTAATTGCTTTTGCTTTTGAGTGCAAAGAAAGTTTAAATTCAGTTTTTAATGAACAAGCGTCTTCTTTGGTTACAATTTGTCGTGGATTTTAAATTTGATCGAAAAAGTTATTCTGTTTATCACCAAAAAAGAATAGAGTGTCCTCATATAGCTGTTACCGAATAGAACATTACTAGGTATGGTAAGACTAGCGAATGAAAGTTGACGTTTAAATTATTTAATAGGTGTTGGTTTTTTTTAAACCTAGAGAAGAATAGAATGGTACAAATTATTCAGGTATGAGGATGTTGCATGAATCCATTTAAATATTGGACTAGGAAATCACAGGAATACATTACTATGACTTGCTTAAAATAGATGGGCGACTACAGTACCTGAATAAAAAAACAGGGGTTTAAAATATTTTAAACATTTTTCATTTATTTTGATTATAACAAAATATTTTGACCTTTAAACTATTTAGTTTGGCAATTCTATGAATTAGAATTATTTTAAATTTCCTCTAACATAAATTCCGACTCGAGGGTTGTTTACACCTGAGACAAACGAACTAGAATTTGCGATATTATAATTTTTAAATACATCCCTGAATCCTGTGGCTTAGGTCATTTTAAATGCCTCTTAATATTCCATTGGTATTGAGTACAGTTTCCTTTCAAATCAAATATAGGGATTTTTTTTCAAAAGAAACCACATCTATTAAATAATTTAAACGTCAACTTTCATTCGCTAGTCTTACCATAATAGAATCACACTTGATCACCTGCATTTAAGAAAGATGTTAGTCATTTTCTGCCACATCAACTTTCTGATTTCCAAAAAGCAGAAGGTGTAAGAATTTTCCAAGATACTTAAACACTATTAAATAGTATCGGACAATAAAAAAGTCATGGGTAAATTAATAAAGATAGGGAAACAGTAACAATAACCAAGAAGCAATGAGCCATGAAAAAAGTAATGCCTACAGAATTTTTTAGAAATCCGAGACTAGTAAATGCAATTAATCTGGATGGACAGAAAACAGTTACTGAAAAATAGTAGATGAATGTATGGTATTTTAAAATTATTTAAATCAAGGAAAAAAATTGTAAAAAGAATGCTGTCTGATAATTCACAGGTGTTTAAATTTAGTGGTACCTTAGAAAGCCTCACACCTACATGTGATACGGGTCTCATACAAATATATGAGCATTTAATTTACGAAAATATTGTATAAGCCGGCGGATTTATAGCCCAGCTGTAATGCAATTGGTAGCACACAACAGTACAAATGTTGAGGTTGCTGGTTCAAATTCCGCCGGCTAGGGCACAATTTCATTCCTTACTGAAAATTTTTTGCCTAAAATTGCTCAGTAGAGTTCCAGAAATAGGTTTATGAATACAGAGTAGGGTGTTCGTCTAAAAAAGAGATTGATGATGAAATTAATTATTATTTTGAAAGCATTTCAAAAGAAGTTGAAAGCTTTTAAGAAATGGAAGGAAAGACCGGTTCTATTATTTTTGAAGGGACTACTTTGAACATACATATTTAAAATAAAATTCTAAAATGTATGACCAATTCTCAATAATTAGCATAACCCTGGTATTTTAGTATCTATTCGTAAATTAAATATCATATTTTTGGAAAAATTGATACGGACGAAACCCTTCTACCCCTTATAATTCCAGCAAAGAATAATCTGCTGGTACAGGGCGAATGTCAAGCTTTAAATATCTCCGTCTTAAAGGGCTGAAGGAATCGCTGTAATGATGATTTTATTATTAAACTCAGCACTGAGGGTGGTCGTATTTTATATTTAAATTCACTGAGTTAATTAGACTATATTATTAACGCCACGCTGAATGTTATTATTATGATGGTTGGAATAAATGCAATGAGAGAACAATAGTTCAAAAGACCTTTTTCTATTCTAACAGCTAATTAAGAATGCATACATCAGAAGGATTGTCAAAACTGTTTAAAGTTAAATAACAATGTTATGTTTCTTACTATGTCTTAATTAATTGTAACCCCAATATGTATAGAAAATTAACATTTGTGATCCTTGTTTAACTATAACGATCTTTACCATTGTTAAGGTAGTTATATCATGGAAGAATTTACGAGATATTGAATGAAATTTAAATAATGCTATTTTTTACACAAGTATGCAATATTCTAAAAAAGTTTACTTTCTGTGAGCTCAGATATATAATGCTAAATTAAAACAAAACTACATTGCCATTATAGAAATCAAGGATGGCAAAAACTCAGGGTTAAAAAAACCGGCCCAGTGAGATTTTTTTGCTTAATTTGGCTTTTTTATGATTTATTGAATTTTTTGGGCTTTATTACATATTTATTATAAAATTAATGTTATACATTTTTACCTTTTAGGGTCCCTAGAATACGATTTTACTATTTTTACGATGATGTCTGTATGTATGTATGTGTGTATGTATGTATGTATGTATGTATGTATGTATGTATGTATGTATGTATGTATGTATGTATATATATACATATATATATATATATATATATATATATATGTGTGTGTGTGTGTGTGTGTGTGTGTGTGTGTGTGTGTGTGTGTGTGCGTGGGTGCGTGCGTGCGTGTGTGTGTGTGTGTGTGTGAGACAAAATTGTCTAATGCGATAACTCTAATACTACAATTCCAAAAATTATAATTCTTTTGTATTCCTCTTCATTACATCCATGTGAAGAGCTGATTAGATTTTGGTTAGAATTAGTCAACCGGAAGTACCCTCATTTGAAAAAACTATGTTAAATATCATTTTTTCACATTTAATGTTATTATAAATATTAAAGAATATTTTATTCTCTATACAATTTGAATGCATTTTATACTTCATATTAAATGGATATAGAGTTAAAAAATTATAAAGAAATTAAATATCATATATTAGTCAGCTATGCTATAACTGGAAACAGTTACTATATTAAGAAAATTCAGATTGAAAGGTGTCAGTGTCAAATGCAGTTGACAGTATGTTTGTTATAATTTTACTGGAAATATAGGACCTTTTACTTTCTGTATGGAATTTATATAAAATACATACAACTGCCTTAAGGTAATGTACAAGAAATAAAATTTTGCAAGGAACTTTCTACATGACATTTATACAAAATACATAGAATAGTTATAAAATTCTATATAAATTAATTTATTTTTAATGTCATAAAGACATTCTTCCTCGCATTAGTGCGAAAAAGTGTCTAAATCAACGAATCAGCGCAAAAACTGGCAGCTAACTTGAATTTATTATTATTTTCTCGTAAATGTTAAATCTAAACGGAATTAGAAAAAAGCTGTTACCGAATTCACTTCGTTTGTTCTTTGGTCGGCAATCTTCACGTCTGATGCCAAAAACACCAAAATTTTGCAGCTAAACACATAAATAGTTAATCTGGGTATTATTTGGTTTTTTTATGGTTTTTTTCGTGGGTTTTTTTCAGGGTTGGCAGATATATATCAAGTGATATATATCATGATATATATCTTGATATATATCCGATATTGATTGATGATAGTTATGGCTCTTACTACAAAGTCTTCTCCATTTCCAAACTATTTATTTTCCGCACAATTTCAAACAACAAACCCAATGATTTGGTGGAAATCAGTTGCGATTCCTGAGTCGGAATGGCCCAAAAAGGAATTTTTACAACTATGTGAGCAGTTATTCAGTGCAGTAGCGGCAACAGCTGGTTTAGAAAGAATTTTTTCAAGCTTTGGAATAGTTCAAAATTAAGAAATCGTCTGGGCAACGAAAAAGCGAGTAAACTAGTATTTGTTTTTAAATGTTTAAATCAAAATACCGATAAAAAAGCCAAAAGCTTGGACTGGGTCTTCTCAAAAAGTGATGAAGTCGTGTTACGTGAAGATAATGATGATGATGATGATGATGATATTCCTTTGGCCCGGTTGTGCGAAACTTAAAAACATGTCAAACGACAAGTTATTTTGATATTTATGTAATATAAATATTTAGGAAAATGTTATTTTTTGTTACTTAAATAAAAATATGAATATTTTATATCATATGTCAAACTACAATAGTATTTACTCATTTAGGTATTTACTATTTATATAATATATTTAGGAAAAATGTTATTTTTTGTTACTTAAATAATAATAATTTTTGTCTTGTTTTTTGTTATTTTAAACTAAAGTTTGATTTTTGTTGTTTACCAAAATAAAGGTATTTTACGTTTCATGTTTTCTTTTGCATATAGCCTAAGAACGAAATTCCTGATATATATCGGATATATATCCGATATTATGATATTTTGATATTTATATAAATATCATGATATTTGCCAACCCTGGTTTTTTTAAATGACAGTTTATAAATAACACAAAAAAATGCAGACACCAACTACTTTTGTAATTCTCTTCTTTTAGACCGGGGGCTAGTGCTACGTGAAAAATGTATCACGGTATTCCAAATACTGACCCTTGGTTCTCACTTTAAATACCCTGGTGAACGATTTGCTGCCTTCCCCGGAAAAAAAGACGATCTATCTAGCAGTGGGCCATGTATGACTCAAAACTGTTTAAAAAAAATGATACTTTAGAATCTAGATATTCGACCTAATTCACTAACATAGTTGTTAACATAGTTGTTAGGTAACAACTGAGAGGTAACAACGATTTTTAGCAACTCTTGTAACAACTGTCATTCAACTTGTATTCAGTAAATACATAATTAACGACATTGTTAAAAACAGTCGTTCTGAACAATCGTTGTTAAATATAGCAGTGAACTTATTAACAAGTGAGTTAAAAGTCATATCGATTCTCGATATTTGTACATATTTCTACTCTATTCACAACCTAAAGTGACAGATTTTGATTCGTTTGACATTTGAGTTTTTAATAATGAGTGATAAGAAAATTTGTGGTGCAAGACGTTTCGCGGAACAATATTCTCTAATGGTAGATTTCATGATAATTTTGGACTAATTAAATAACAAAGCTACTTTTGTATTTCAGTTCTGATAACTGCTAGTTGGAAATTTGCAAATGGTTGATTGACTTGAAAAATTAAAATTTTGCCCTGTAATCTCTTTATAAGACCCTTAGCTAGGCGTAGAAATTAAATGTTGGGAGAATCTGATGAAGTTCTCCAGTTTAGTATACATGTTTATTCATTCGATGCGACCGATTTCGAAATTTCAAGAATCTCATTATCGGGAATGACACATGACCATCGTCTAGAAGTTGTAGCAGTAAAAATAATAGAAATTTGACATTGTTGAAATGGCTTTTTAAATTTAAATGTGTAAGGTAAATGAAAATAAATTTCAAAAAATTGAATTTAGATCTTTTCGGAAGAGAATCAGAAAATTTGTTCAATATTAAGAATTAAGATATATAAGTTTGGAATAAATTTAAACCCTTCATCTTTTAATATGAGACCTTCGGGCATATACTGACACAGTATGCTTGAAGCATGAGACCATCCAATTTACGAATTAAACAACACTTGCTCAGATTGAATATTTCTGTAAATACTTTTTTCCCGATATCAGTATCGGGAATGGATTACTAACATCTCACAAATTTCTTTGCATAAATCGAAAATCTTGTTTAAAAATGTTTATAATTATTGGGCATGTAGGTATATATTAGTTCATAAATATTTTACCTTTGCTGTCGTCCCTCTATTTCCAGTAAAAAGTTTATTTCCTATCGCAAAATTTTCAAGAAAAACCATTTAACAACGATTGTTCAATACTAACAAGGAGAGAAATGCAGTTGCTAGATTAACAACTCGACGTAACGACTAGTTGTTAAATTTTAGCAACTTGACGTAATAGTGAATTGGGATTTTGAACTTAGCAACTGACATTGAAATTAACAACTGAAAATGGTTGTTAATTTTAACAATTTTGCTTAGAGAATTAGGCCGATTTTCTGTATGGGATCTGCATAAAATGACATGTACATGTAAATGGTAGCCGATAATAAATACCAGCTATTTTCAATTGTTTCAAAAAGCGCTAAAGTCTTTTCTTGCTGTGAATTTTACCTATCAGAAATTGTCCATGTCATTCCATTCGGGCTTTAGTCAACGGACAATTTTTACTCTAAAAGATACAAAAATGCAGGTCCGAAATAGAATACCTAGATTTTGAAATAACATTTTTTTTTAAACAAATTTGGGTCATGACCCACAGTTGGGTAGATCGTCTTTTTTCCGGGGAAGACAGCAAATCGTTCTCCAGGGTATTTAAAGCGAGCACCAAGGGTAAGTATTTGGAATGCCATGTTACATTTTTCTTATAGCACTAGGCCTCGGTGTATTTGGAAAATTGTGATTTTTTGAAGGAATTTTCGCATTTATTAAAACAGTTATATATTTTTCTTGAATTGTTTATTTTTTATTTTTAAATTGTAACACGAGGGGGGTGCCGAGTAGAATGATGCTACTACTATTTCTTATTGTTTACTACAACGACGATACACTGACTCTGGTGGTTGATGGACGGTTGGATGGTTGGCGTCCACAACTTCGTGAGAAGGAAGAGCATACACACACTTTTACACTGTAACTTTACACTGATGAACACTTACATTACGATTTACGGACGGACATGGACACTACTTGTGATTTAATAACCTTTATTAACAATTAAACTAATGTTTATTTACATGGTTACATTTCCGTAACCCAGCGGGCGGGCGGCACGCGCCTTAAAACTAAAAGACACTACATGTCCAAAACAAAGACACGTCTGCCCGACGCGACAAACTAATTTCGACTCTTACATATTTATCCCATGACTATCTAATGTCGACTATCTTTAAAACGAAAACGCTATCTTCAGGACAGGATTATCTTAGGGGTACGGGGTGCATAGGCTAGGCATTCAAAGTCACACACATATACTTAATAATTTCCAGACTTAATTATCAACAAATAAATGTCGTGACTATCATAATACGATAAGAATTTCTAAACTGAATTTTGACATTTATAACTTAAACAGATAAACAGAGTTAAAATATGATTATCGAAACTGTACTGTTATTGCGCTTACCCTTGTCTTATTACAAAATGATATTTACAACAAGAATTTAATTGTCTTAATAACCTAAACTATTAAAAAATTGAAACATATATTTTTATAAATTCTTTTATTTAGCGAAACTTTAGTATGAGATTCTCATGATAGAACCACCTTACGACATATTTTATTGAATAATGTAAAATACCGGTGTGGATAGTATTTTTTTCTTTTTGATTCGAAGACATCGCTTGAAATAAATTTCTCCAATAGATTTCATCTCTCCATTAACGGATCTCTGAAAGTAAATATTATTTTTACAGTATGTCAAATATTGAAATCCACTTGCCAAATAAAATTCAATCTCAGACAGCTAACGATGTGGGGTCGAATTATATTTCGGATATCCTGCAATTATTTTTCAAATCTGGTAAATCCGATAGTCTAAAGGGGGTTGTATGAGTATAATGGGGCGCAGTCTAATCGTCAGCACGCACTCTAAAATAAGCCCTATTTATCACCAGACAGAATAGCGATTTATAAGCGTCCCGTAGAGTTTTTGACAAAGAATCTAATAGTAACGTTTTTGGTGTTGCTGATTATTTTGAGATCGACAAGGACAAAACATAGAACAAATTTATGACACTCTTACGACCATCTCGAAATGTCACTGTCAGTTACATCTGTTTCAATAGAAAGCCTAATTCGTTTTTTTTATTTTTCGTTTTTACCTTCCGTCACCTTTAGGTAAGGACGATGATGTCTGTATGACGATTTTTTGCTCCGTCGATAACTTCAACACTACAATTCTAAAAATTATAATTCTTTCGTATTCCTCTTCTATAATTGGTCAACCGGAAGTAGCCTCATTTGCAGTTCGTAACAGTTTTTCTTGAAAAAATGCAGTTAAATATCATTTTTTGACATTTTATGTTATTATAAATATTAAATAATCTTTTATTCTCTGTACGGTTTGAATACACTTTTTCCTTCATATTCAGTACATATAAAGTTAAAAAGTTATAAAGAAATAAAGTTTCATAAATCAGCCAGCTATGCTATTACTATGGAAACTGCTAATATATTCAGATAACGCTAATTGACAGATGTCAATGTCAAGTGCAATTTACATAGTATGTTCGTATTATAGTTTTACTGCCAAGGCTCCTGGGTTCTAATCCCGGATAAGGCATGGTTATTGTATGTGTCTTTCATCATTTTCTTCATCACCAGTGCATAAAAAAGTGTATTAATATAAATAATTCATGGAATTTGTACAAAATACATAGAATCGACGGAAGGTGCTGGCCACATCAGATTTTTTTTAAATTCTCAACTTGTAATATTAGATTTGAATGGTAAATTGAGAAAATCGCTATTCACTTGTCTTTTCATATAAATGTATGAAATTTACTTTGAATAGTTTTTTTTATCTTTTGTCTGCAAGAGATGGATATAGGTATTTTTATGTTTTGCGTTCATAATGACGTCATTACGATACGCAATTGCGTATCGTAATGACCATTTCGATACGAAATTTTTTCTTTAGACGGTTGGTACTAGATGACGTTTCTTTAACCCATTTTTACCTAATTTATTTTTAGTTAATTGACAATTCATTTTAATAATATAATGTCGAAATTATTATTTTTTTTTGTTTAGGGAAGATTATTTACATGAACATGTACAAATGGTTACAAAAAAATATAATCACAAATTGAGTAAGTAAATGTTAATTGTAGAAGGCGCAAAATATAAAAAATAGTATGATAAAGACTGTGGTGAAATTGTTATTTTCGTGCCTGATGCTATTTTAAATGATTTATTTGTCACAGAGTGATTTAAAATTCAGTGAGAGTGACTTAATTTTTTTTAATTCACTAGCTAATAAACTGTTCCTTATAGTTATTGCTATGGAATTAATAATCAAAATTGAATAAAACTTTTAAATCGATATCTCTATGCACTCCTGAGTTATGAAGTTTCAAATTCGTTTTTCGATTCGTTTTTTATTAGCCACCCAGTATACTAACGAAATCAACTAAACTGTCTTGGGTATTAGTTACTACTGATTTTAATTTCCCACCTAAATCTCTATTGCCAGTCATCTTCATTATTAAAGTATTGTGAACCTCAAACAACATAAAATTTTAAATAATGAAAAAAAATCGTCTGATTTTAATTGAAATAGATTCGAAGGTTTTCGGAATATTCGGTAGGTATCAGTAGAAACAGAAACCTGAATCGAAATGTATTTGTAGTTCAGTTTCGGTTCAGGTTCAGGAAATAAATGTCGGAACAGATTCAGTTCCGGGTCCAGAAATTGAAAATTATAATGGTTCATCGGTTATGGGATAGGGTTCGAATTTCGGTTCAGGGAGAAAAATGATTACAAAATGGTGAGATTAGATATTAGTGCATTTAAAATCATATTAATACTTTTTTACGATTTTTAATTATATGTAGGTATTACTGAGTTTACATGCAGTTTTGAAATCGTTTTTAGAACGTTTTTAGTTTTGAAAACGCCATGTATACAGTGTCAAAACAGTTTTGAATTATCTCGAACCAAAATTAAAATTCATGGGTTGGACTTGAAAACTAGTTTCAAAACACTTAAAATTCAGTTTCGATACTGCGCATGCATACAGAGCATAACGCTTCTGTCGCTTTGTATTACTAACCTTCAAATATACTGATAGTTGTGTAGTTTTAGTGCGTAGTGGTACGAAGTAAAAAAAATAATTGGAATAATAGCAAAACGAAGTATTTGGAGTGAAGAGGATCTGCCACTTACATCAGCTAAATGCGCATGCGTCGAAACTGATTTCAAATCAATTTTTAAACTTGTTTTGAAAACAGTTTTGCATAATTTTGACTGAAAACTGAAACCATTTTCAAAACTGCATGTAATCGTAGTATATATTTAACAGATCTCAACAGAATCTGAATTTAAAACGGTTTCAATTGGGTTCAGGTTTATTTACATTGACAAATAAAGATTTGGTTTGGGTTCATCAAAATTTGGAGTTATTTCGGGTTTTCGGTTCAGGTTCGGGTTCAGAATCAGGTTCCTGACTAGATATGCAACTCGGTCAATCTGTAAGGTATCAAATAATTCAATTAGAGACATAAACGAGATGAAATTGAAATATGAAATAACAATGAATAGTCATATAGTAGGTAATTAATTTTCTAAGGTATGTTGGAAAGAAATTTATTAATTTATGTAGTTATATCAAAGCAAAATCAAATAAAATTTCACTTCCCTTGCATACTTTAATATTATTAACGCAATGCAGAACAAATTGTTTATAATTAAAACTTTACTGGTATACTGAAAAAATATTTATAATAATATTTTCCTGTTTATTATGCCTCATTTTTATTCATAATCAGCATGTATCCGTGAGAATTAAAATGTTACATACGACAAAGAAGATTATTAGTTAGATTAAAACAGATTAACATTTATAAAACCAACAAAAACCAAATGCAAATGAGTAAAAAATTCACCATCCAAACATAACCTAAATCCTGTTCTTTCTGTCATTTTTACGGGAATTAAATCTGGAGTTATTTTTAGAAAGATTCTCGTCTTTCCCCCTTTTACTTTCCTTTTTGCGGTTCCATATGTGAATCTTGGAAAGCTGGAAACCTACCTGAGTTCCACAAGACGTTTTTTCTGGCTTATCGTTTCCATTTCGTTTGCTTTTCATCCATATGTTCAGTTGTGTCAATTTTAGAAGAAGATAAAACCGAGAAAATACTTCCCCAAATATTTATTCAAATGAATATTGTCAACAGAACAGAGATTTGAAAATTCAATACCGAAAAATAATAAAATGGAACACTGTGAAATATGTACATTTTCATGATTATTTTGCGGGAATTATTTGATTTGTTAATGGTTGAAGGCGATAATCCTTTAATTCATTAAAATGAGGATTGTAATTTTTAATTTAATACAAATGTGGAGTTGAACAAATAGCGTTAATCATCAAATTAACGATTTATTCATCGTTCTGTATTCTATAAATGTTCATTCGTTATAATTGGAGTTGAGGTTTTTTAGTTAATATCTATCGGCCTCTAAATATGTCAATTTTAAAAATGCTATAATATTAAGCATTTAATTATACTCATATTTGGAAACGAGTGTTAATATCTAAGAATTATTACTTATTAAGATTAAAGTTTATTAAATAATAAATAAATATAAAAAGATAATTGTAAGATAATAAATTTAATTAACACTATGCTAAACGCATAATAGCACTAATTTGAATACTAAGAATATTATAAAACACTTAAACACTAAGATTATTTATGTAGTTAAACAATATTTATTTCACTTATTTATTTATTTATTTATATACCTACATTTATTTATGTTCACAACTCGCCGACTATTTATTTGTATTACCCACTATTCATTTCACGACGCTTGTTTATATTAGACTGTCGAATGCCTTCCCTAACTGGGTTTAATACTCCGCTATTTTTGTTCGAGTAACTACTAGAACATTCTTCGCGATAAAAACATCGAATACAATAGATCACGCCACTGAACAAGTTAAGACACATTTGTTTACTCGCCGCGACGATTACATCATCGGTAATAGTAATAATAGGCACTGACTCACCGCTACAGCGGCGGCCTCGGCGGCGTCCACTGTCCGTTACAGCATTAGTCAATTCCTTAATAGGGTCCTCTACTATAGTTTTTATATATTCAAGTTTTTAATTCTCCTAATTTCTACGGTACACTTCTAGTTTATTCGAAAATCGTACTACTTTCATGACTTCTGCTATTGCCTTAAAAAAACATTCAAGCTTCCTAAGGCCGGTTACACACTAGGCGGTTTTTACCGCGGCGGTAAATTGACCGTCGTTGTCGTTCCTTCAGTGGTACGAAGAATCAAATGGGAGTTTGCACACTGGGCGGAAGAAAAGCCGCGCGGTAGATTTGCCGTTGGCGGTAGCTATGCTGCCGCCTACTACCACTGGCGCTGACGGTAGTTTTGCCGTCGCCGCCTAGACAGTGGCACATGTGAGCAAATGGGCGCTTACACATTCAGCGACTTTCTCGCCGCTTTCATGTGTTGGTAGTACATATTTTTATTTTGAAAAGAATATAAAATCGAAAAATGAGTGACTTAGATAACGATCTTTTTCATCAAATGACAAAACAGATACGAAAATAATTAAAAAACTTGATGTCGTCATTCCTCAAATCTTCAAATAATGTATTAAAAGCTCCAAATTCTCTTCTCTTTTGGTTGATTTGATGGATCCAAATAAGGCGATTTTTTCTTTTCCTATTTCTCCGTCGACGGTAACCATAAAGCGAGAATTTCTTGGCGGTTCATTTTAAATTTACCTAATTAAATAACTTGTCAATTGGCAAAGTCACCAACTCGAGCGGCTGCACTTTTATCGTTAATAAGCGACGGCGCTTTTACCGCTTAGTGTGTGAACACATCAAATTCTGTAGGCGGCGACGGCAAATTTACCGCCGCGGTAAAAACCGCCCAGTGTGTAACCAGCCTAACTGTTGAAGATTTCTATAAATTATTTTTTCCTTTGACCGTTTATCAGTAGGTTATGTTAATGTATAGAAAATCATCCATTAATGACCCTATTACTGCATGAGTTTTTATTATGAAAGATTCTAGTGGATGCTAATCTAAATATTTGTTATCGAATAAAATTAGATTTTCCAATTCAGTAAGATACGGTCGACAGAAAAATATGGTAACTAAGACATGTGTTAATTGGCGATTAATGATCTCAATAATTGTCTCAATAATTAATCGCCCTCATTACCACACTTGATAGTTAATAGTATATTAAGTATTAAGAACGGTAAGGACAGTTTACCGATCGAAGACAATGTATGGGGACTGAGCGAAGCGAAGGTCCCAATTTTGTCTGAGATCGGTAATTCCTTAACATTCGTGATGCTTATACTATTTTTTGTACGATCGATGCACGAAATTAAAAAAAATAACATATATATATTATTTTGACATATATACTGGTGATCGTGTCCAGAAAAAACCTTAATTGAGCGATCTTCAATTGTTTTATTCGCTTCCTGTCCAAATTCCGACTACCAATCCCAATTAAAATTATTTTGACATATTAAAAAAAATTATTTGTCATTTTTAAAGTAAGCTTTGATTTTTGTTTTTATTTATTTACCGTCTGGCCTCCTGAACGGTAAGTGAAGCACATCACTTACCATTCAGTAATTTGTAAATAAGACCTACTGTCTTGGAAACACTATCGGTAAATATAAAAAATAACCCGATCATGCAAAAATAAATATCTCAGGATTATGCTTCAATATTAGAAAATTATTTACTTGCTGCTAAATTAAGATTAATGTGCAACTACGTATTAATTAGTAATTTTATAGGACGTTTTTGTGGAAATGCTCAAACTTTACAATGTACTGTAACGTTTTTTATTTATTTGGGTGAAGTGTAAATATTAGACAATTATTATTAATTAAAATAAAAGTTTATTATAACGATAAATAGATATTAAATATACTTAAAAGATGATAAATATAACGATCACAACGATTAAACAAATATTAACCACTAATTAAGACTAAGAATATTATAAAACACTTAAACACGAAGATTATTTATTTAAACAATATGTAACTCATTTATTTATACAACTATATTTAATTATGTTTACCACGTGTCGACTGTTTATATCACAACACAATAGATTTCAGCAACCGCGTAATGAAGCAGGTTCGGACAAGTCTGTTGCGTCATCGCTAAAAATAGACACTCACTCGTCCCTGCGACGTGGCTGCGACAGCGGCGGCGACGGCGGGCGCTGCACATTACACTACATTATATTAAATAATTTTCCTTCGTTTTATTTTACATTTCCATTAATTGTAAATGCAACATATTCAAATGCTGTGATAATTTTATATAAACAGATGTTAAAATTTAAAATGCATCGATTTGAATAACGTTAAAATATAGAGTTTTAACACCTCATTTTAACACGGGTGTTAAAATTTTAACAAATTGATGGTTTCGGAATAGAAAATATATTTTAATAACAACTTTATTTTTAATATACTGTTTAAAATTAACAGTTTCTTTACAGAATACGCCCCATTACATATTATTTAGTAATTTTATAGGACATTTTTGTGGAAACGCTTAAACTTTACAATGTACTAATCTGTGAAGATACTTTTTGCTAGAAATAGTTTGAAAGTAGATTTCGTATGTATGCAACACATGTTTACAATATTTGGAGTATGGTTGTTATAACAAAAATTTTCTCAATTATTAGCGAACTCCGTTTGTGAACCAAATTAGGTTAACATGTACGTCACAGAATGAAAGGAAATTTGTTAAGACTTTCTAGATCTAGAAATCGCTTTTGATTTGGTTGGGTTCAAAATCAAATAAGAAAATTAGTGAAGCACCCCATTATCGTCAAAAACGTGTTAAATGATTCCACTATCAGTGTAACTTCACATTTTACTTTATAATTAATTTCAAAATGCGAAAACCTCTCCGAACATAATTTATCCATTAAAATTCCTTCAAATTACTTCAATTAACAAACGATAACACAACCTTTGACTACACTTCGCAGTCTTGGCAAAAATCATTAAAATATTTCCTTTCAAAAAGCGGCTTAACTCTTTAGGTCTTAATTTGTTTAAGAAACTTGTGATGATTAATTTGAAAGACATGGTTCTCAAGGAGGTTAAGACATTATCTGATAAGGCAAAGTAATGAGCAAGTGCTGTACCAGCATCAGTGGCAGTGTTAAATTAATTTGCGCTGTAATATGCACAAGACAACCAGTTCATCATTTCCTAAGATGATGTGAAGTGTAATAGGAATTTGAGGAAAGTAATTACCTTATAATCGGCTTGTTTATACCAAGATATTTAATACCGGAACATTATCAAATTAAAGTTGATACCGTCAACATTATTTACGTTAAGATTAGATGCTTGGTCCGTGTTTGTTTTATTATAAAGACAAGCTTTATTAAATAAACACGGTGTTATATTGTTGAACAGGAACTCATTTCATAATAATAGTTGCGATAGTGAAACAAATGAAAATTATGTGTCAGGTATTATAATTTTTTTAATTTTAAGTTTTTTTATTATGTTTATCATATCTAATAATGAATCATTTTCAAATATCGTTTTCACATAATTGGCATAGCCTACTACGACGCTCATATATATATATATATATATATATATATATATATATATATATATATATATATATATATATATATATATATACATATACATATACACGGTGTAAATTAAATAAGTACATTAAATTTAACTCATAATGTAACTCGTCGAGAGCAACAATATTTATTAATAGAATTTTTTTCCAAATCTTCTAGTTTTTGAGTTAAAATTCTTTAAAGATATGTTTAAAATTTGATTACCCGCCAATGGCCAGATCGCTGTTGCCGTCTGCTGTCTGAATTTAAGTTCGATTCACGCGGCATAAAAATTGTCGGCTCGTGTTTGCTTTATTGCAGACACAGTAATAAACGATCAACTGAAAACATACCTATTTATTATTAATAAATTCGTATTAGTACGATTTTTAATATAAAATAATTTATATTTTGGATAACAAAATTTAATAATTGTGTATTAAAACAAACTTCGAAACATCTGTTTATAGAGGAAGAGCATTAGCATAGTTATGATTATGAGGTTATGAGATGAGATATCGTTTATCGCCGAGAAATCATACTAATTTAAATACGTTATTCAAAAATGTAAGTACAAACTCCGAGGTACATGAGTACCAATTAGTTGTCCAATAATTGTTACCGCCCAAATATTGTTTAATGAAAACTTTTACAGTATGAGGATTTTGTCTGCCGTGATGTGTTTTCTGCACTAAAGAAACCTTCTTTAAAACCCAGCCTCATCAGCGAACAATACTAGCCATTCGCAAAATTTGAAGTCTGCTATGTGCTGAAAACCTTGAACTTTTGGCACATGGTGTGGATATAACTGTTGCTTTTTTAAAAATTATCATATGTGACACTCCATACTGTCATAAGGTTCACCTGTAGGCACTTGGTGTAACATTATAACATAAATAATTAAAAACACACTTGATGGTAGTTTCACAAATAAGTTTTATTAAATACTTAATCGATTTCGGCTTCTTATGCCTTCTGCAGAAGATATACAGGATTACACTAAATACAAGAATTGTTACATGTTCTTAAATACTATATTAACATCTGTTGGCAATAACAGGATTAGTTGGAAAATTATACAGTTATGATTTTTCAGTCATTTAGGATGTTTGAAGAAGGCATAAGAAGTCAAAATCCATTATGTATTTAATAAAACTTATTTGTGAAACTACCGTCAATGTGTTTTTAATTTTTTTAAAATAAATTACTACTTTTTGAAAAAAATGAAATTCTCGTTTTTTTTTTAATCAAACCCAGTACCTATAATGTGCACATTATAAACTACTCGTAGATAATTCGGACGACAAAGGGTAACAATATTTAATATAGAATTAAGTACAATACAAATATATTTATACATTTTCATCTTCTAATTATATCACATTATCTGTAAGTCAACATGAATACTTTCCATATTCTAACAAAAATATTATGAACATCTGTCCAACGGTTAAACACGTACGTACTTCTTCATTTGCTTTTTGATTAAATTCCACCAACATTGAAAAACAAAAATATTTACATTGTATCACATTTCAAACTTACAATTAATGTAAGCTAAAACTCTAAACAACGGTTTACAAATCTGTCATTAACAGTACGGTATCTTTCAGAATCTAGATTTGTATATCAGTATGCATCACCTAAATTGCTAGGTGCGACTGCTTACGATTAGTGTCCGTTAGCAAAACGTTTAAGCAACAATAGCACTTGAGGATTTTTAACACTTCTCTTCCAGTGGTAGACAAAGAACTCCAGGAGGGATTCCGCCCCAAACACCCTCTAGGGACAGACAGGAAGGGTTAGAATTTTTATGTTTGAAAAAAAGATTCGTTTGTGATTTGTGAATAGGTAAACGTGAGGGTAGATAAGCAAAAAGGATTTAATAGTTTTTACATTAAATTTATAGTGGTTGATGTTTGTTTATCTGTTTTGTGGATAGAAATAGAAAAATATTTAATGATGAATCATGTGGCCAGCACATAAGCTTCAAACAGTTACACATTTATAAGAATTCTAACTAATATAATACGCAATGTGGTCCCACGTTTATGAATAGCGAGTACACAGACAATGTAATTACTTACCTGTGGTTTATTTATTTATTCGTACCTGTACCACATTTTACTTTGTGATTGACATAAAGCCACTAGCATGGAGATGCGCATTTAGACGGAGCGTTTTCTAAATTCTGTTCCTAATATTCGCACATTTGCAAATCTTGTACATACAATGTTTTATTTTATTTTGGTTCTCGAAATTTAAGAATACAATGGGCATATATTCGGTATCGTTGTACTGGAGTTGTGACAAGGCGAGGGTAAGCACAATAACAGATAAATAACTTTTTATAAACTCTTCTAAATTATAGTTTCAATATTCATATTTTAACTCTGTTTATCTGTTTAAGTTATAAATGTTAAAATTCAGTTTAGAAATTCTTATCATATTATGATAGTCACGACATTTATTTGTTGATCTTAAGTCTGGAAATTATTATATATACGAGCGTGACTTTAGAATGACCTCGCCTATGCACCCCGAACCCCTAAAGATAATCCTGTCCTGGAGATAGCGTTTTTGTTTTAAGACAGTCGGTATTAGTTAGCCATGGGATAAACATGGGAGAGTCGAAATTAGTACGTGGCGTCGGAAAGACGTGTTTTGTTGACGGAATGGAGAGTTTTAGTTTGGGGCGACGCTCGTCCTCTGGGTTACGGAATGTAACAGTTTAGTTGTGTATGTTAGGCTTAGTGTTAATTAATATAATAATAATGTAACCGTGTAAATAAAAGTATTAGTTTTTAAATCACAAGTGGGGTTCATGTCCGTAGTGTTCATCAGTGTAAAGTGTAAAAAGTTAGTGTATGTGTGTTCTTCCATCACACGAAGTCGTGGACGCCAGCCATCCGAGGCGTCCACCAGTCATCAAAGTAGTATCAGCAAACTCAGACCCCCCTCGTGTTACAGTGAAGCAGTCGGTAGAATTGCAGTCAGCATAGAAGACCCCCCCTCGTGTTACAGAGTTGTGAATTTTATGACTGCTATGGTTTCTGGTTGGTTCCCTAGAAGTGAAAAGACGTATACGAGAAAGGATCCGAATAGGTTTATGACCAGCGGTGTTCAAAAAAATGTGATTTATCAAATTTATTGTGTTGTTTGACATTTATCTATAAACCACGATTTTGATTGAATAGCTGTTGCTTGGCAACTTTATAAGCTCTAGGGCGATAAAAGCCAAATTGCGTCCGTTTTTGAGAGCGATAAACAAGTTTATGATTCCAAAATAAAATAAACTTGTTTATTCTCCTTCAAAAGCTGGCCAATTTGGCTATAAAGTCGCCAGGCAACAGCTATTCAAACATAAAAATTATGGTTTATGGATAAATGTCAAACAAAACAACAGATTCGATAAATCACATTTTTTGACCACCACTCGCAAAACTTTTGTATTCTTTCTCATACTTATACGATTTTGACTTCTGTGGAACCAACTTGCCTTGAGCAGCTTCAAATTCATCTGATATTTCTTTGGAATCACTGCCACTTTCATTCAATCATTGTTTATAACAAACAACATAGCAACACCAACAAATTACGTGGAAACCATAGTATACTTAAAATTCTCAACGCCCGGCACAACAATACCGAATATTCAAATATACTTATTGAATCCTTAAATTTCGAGAACCAAATTAAAGTAAAACGTTGTATGTACCATGGCCATAATCCAGATTATAGAACTCGGAAAAATTAAAGCTCACCGCTACGCGTCAAGCTTTAACCCCCCCCCCCCTGCTAAAATCTTTTTATTATGCCCTTAATATAAAAATAACTATTATAGCCACACTGTGTCAAACAAACTACTCGTCCCATATGAATGGAATCTGTCATACACGTCTCAGATTGTGCTACAAAAGTGATAATAAAATAAGCTCAAATAAGACCGAATAACACGCGAAATTAAAAACCTCGTTACTTTTTGATCGATCCTCGTAGTTATAGTGGTACATAGTAGGTCTAACAAATTTTTATCCCATACAATTTTGAGATAAAATATTATACCGAGTGGCGCTCGAAATCCGTTACATAGGCATTTAACATGGGAAAACCGTTTTTCCTAGCGCGTTGCTCCCCAAATTATTTTAGAAAAAAATCTTGAAATAAAAGTTGTAGAATATAAAATTCTGCATATAAATCAGTAAACAAAATTCATTTCGTAAGTTTAATAATTCCAGAAATTGAATATGAAAATTTTAGTTTAATAGTGCTAGCCATGGAATTAAAACAGAAAATACAAACAAATATGATGATTTAAATGCCAAATATTGTTATTTTTGTCAAGAAAAATGTGTATTTGAACTGTATAGAAGAATTAAATTATTATTCTGCTTAAGAATTTTACGTTGTGGCAATTTTATTAAATAATGAAAAAATAAATTAAATTTTATGACAGATTTGTTTTGTTAATTCCATGGCTATTACTACTTTTGAGTATATTTTCGACATTTTCATACCTAATTTCTGCTGTTACAAAGCATGCAAAATTAGTTTTGCTTATTGATTCAAATGCAAAATTTTATGTTGTACAACTTTTATTTGAAATTTTTTTCTAAAATAATTTGGAGAGCAACACGGTAGAAAAAACGGTTTTCCCATGTTAAATGCCTATGTAACGGATTTCGAGCGCCATCCGGTATAAACATGAACACTATTTCAGAGTTAAGTAAGTAAATGGAAAATAGAACTTCTTTCATGAATAGTCCGGTAAAACATTACTCCTACTTTCTCATTAAAAAATTGTTTGAGTATTTTGTTAATATATCAAACTGTAACTTCAAATTAAATCTTGATGTTTAATTTACTGCTACATTTAATCCCTACACATACAACAATTTCTACCCGTCATTCAAATATAATTCAACATAGTTTCCCTACGCACTGTCCAACCCTCTATCTACGAGCTATCGCTTGTGAATTGTGAAATTTTTAACTCCCTATTCTAATCTGGATTCAAATTACACGGCTTGTCAAACTCAGTAATCTCATTCACGGCTTGGGGGTAAGAAAGATAATCTCGCTGGGCCCTCGGAATCACCATGTGTACATAAACATTCCTGTCCACGTGACAGGGTAGTCAGATAGTGGCTGCTACTACTGGAGAGACCGCACACCGCATCCACAACGACCTGGCGACTTGATGGCGAGGTCGCGCACTAACTTATGGGCTAGGAGTACGGGGTAGTTCGTGACTAAGATGACCTAATCAGAGAGGGCTATGGCTATAGGATAAAGGGAAGGATTATGTTGAGGGTGGTAATTAAGAGGAGAGTGACGACGTAAATATATACAACGATTTAATTAATGAAACACCTCCCAGATTCTTTTAATACATAGTAAAGGTAAATTTTGCTATTGATACAAATATTCTGTTTTCTTAATATGCTAGTGGAGCATCAAATTTTCAATCAGGGCCATAATTTTGTAACTTTAAATTCTACTGGATTTAAAATTCTACTACAATGACTACGTTTACACGTATGAGAAAAATTTACTTTGACTTGACTTTTAAAAGGCGACTTATGAAAAGTCAATTTAATGGTGCGTTTACACATAAGGTCAAATATACTTCACTTTACGTTTGTTACTTGTCCTTCACTCAACTTTGACTTTGACAGCAAAGTTTGGTTATAATACGTGTGATGTAACTATTATCATATAGGCGATGGAAAATAAGATCGTAGCGCCAAAATGGCTTTTAAAGGAACTATTGTTAACGGGATAATTTGACATTTACTAATTTCATTTATGCATTACGTGTGTAATATTAAGAGATATTATATATCTAAACGCAAATATTAGGAACATAATAGATAACACTTATGTTTATACAGTCAAAGAAATGTCACATGTATAAATTATCCCGTCAACTATAGTTCCTCAAAATACCACCAGATGTCATATTGCTTATTTCCTATCGCCTATAATCATAAAAAGAATAAATTATTTATAGAAAAAATGGATAGTAAACTACAGTTACTAAATTTAAGCGCGATATTTTTAAATAATATAACTGTGCAGCAACAATATTGGATGCGAAGTAGATTAAAAAATAATCGCATAAAATATTTTACAATTCGAGAATATTTTAAATTCAGATATAAAATTGTGTAATTAAATATCTCGGAATTTGTGGATGAAAACTAGATGTCACTGTTAGAAAAGTAAAGTATGTTTCGTTCGTTGGTTCACACTACTTTTTAAAAGTCACTTATATGAGTCAAGTCTATTTTATTTTAGACTCGACTTTAGGAAGAAAAGTAATAGTCGAGAGTGTTTACACAACGGCAAAAGTCGCCTTTTGAAAGTCAAAGTCAAGTCAAAGTACTTTTTTGCTATACGTGTAAACATAGTCAATTAGGCTTTATCTTCTGTGTCTGTATGATCAAACAAACAAATAAAAGATATTCAAAACCACAAATTTAGCTGCGCTAGATCCAAAGATTTAAAAATCTATTCTGAGAAGAAGTAAAGAAAAATTTCAATTCCAATAGAATTTGAAATCTAATAGACTTTAAAATTACAAAATCGAAGCCCAGTATTCTTCGGTTAATGACAAGTATAGTTTAGTTCAAGTACATTTCTTTGACTTCTAAAATCCCTGCAATTTGGACTACAATAATGAAAACTGCATATGGCGAACTTATAGCAATAGTAAATAGGTTTGACTGGCTCTTTCGGTTGTTAAAAAAGGGAAAAATAAAATTTAACATCTTCCATTTCACACTTGGGTGTTCCATTCCTTATAATGAAATATTTACATTTCGTACCGATTTTTCTAGGTATACTTACAAGAGCCGTACTTGTTAATATTGCAATATCAATAACACAATACATAATTCTGTTTTCTATTTCACTCATTATCTTTATCAAAAAAACAATTGTGTAGTCTAAACGTTTCTTTTTACAGATCTTGTAATGAAATTTAGGTATTTGTTTATTAATTAAAGCAATATCTCTTGGGTAATTCCGCAAACTTGCTTTAAACAAAAAAATCTCTATTATACTTAATATTAAACATACAAAAAATAATTTTATGACATGGAAAATTGTCAGCAAATAGTGGAATACAGCCCTCGAGTAACAGCATGCAATGAAACAATTTGTTAGTGGTCGCTCTTGCAAGGCATTTTTACTAAGAAAATTTCCATAATGAGTACTTCTCAGGTCAATTCTCTACATAGTCGTTGTGTAAGCGATTATAGAAAGAGCTTGTAAGTAAAACCTATTTTCTATTGCTGTAGTTCACCATATGCGGTTTTCCATATTGTAGTCGAAATTTCAGGGATTATAGAAGTCAAAAAAATGAACTTGAACTAAACTATAACAAGAAATGGAAGTTAGCAAGCATGTATTTGCTAGATGAAATTGATGACCGCCCGCTTTATACTTGGACAAAACTTACCTTCTCTAACAATAGAAAGACTTCAATAATTGTTACGATACTCCCTTTTGCAGAGTTACTTAGTCGTAGAAAGAAGTTTTGAGAGAGATCTGTTTATGTATTATACATATTTATATTATCTGCCAAATTCTGTATCAAAATAATTTATATTTATTCAATATAAGGTTACTTCAGGCAACCTCGAAAAAATAATAATTGAGTACTGAAACGGTCTTTATCGAATTCAGACTTTTCGAGTATCCCTTGGCAAACAATTATTGATCCGCCATTGGAATATCTTTGACGGACTGATTTATTACTCCTGCTCATTTTGAAATGCAGAATAAAAATTAGATATAATAATGAATTTCTTAAAATATTATTTCCAAATAGGTATTATCGTAAATGTTGCTATGTGTGCCAATATATTTATTTGTAAATTTCATAGCTGTACTGTTTGATGTTGGTCGAATTTAAACCTGGGCCGTCAGGTTTACAACCGGCCACATAACGTACTCAGCCAGATATTGCACATTTTAATGAAACCTGTATCTTTTTCCATTTAAGCCATTCAATAATGAATATTGCAGAGAATAGGAAATAGTTTGACGTCTCTGATTGGCTGAAATTGGAGACATGAGACAAGTTTACCCAATGTAATTTCGGCTACATAAACTGGTGCAAAGCCAGTAGATATACTAAAGTACCGACATGGCGGCCATCTTGGCCTTAAAAAGCAACAGTAATGATTTTTCGTGTCGCTAGAGGCGCTGCTGTTGCAGGTGTCAAATGTCACATTGGTATTCACCAGTTTTAATATTGGTGTGTTAAAGAACATAAAATAAAGTGAGAATTTACCACAAATAATGCTTTGTTGCTGTGCAATAATTGTCATCATAATAAAAATAGAATACATTTTTTTTGCTTATCGAATGTTGAAGAGAGGTGTCATCAGTGGTTTACAAACATTGGAGAATCCGATATTTAATCGAAATATGTAATGCATTGTGAAGTAGGAACTTTTAATTTGAATAGTGTTGTTGAAATTAACATTTTCTATTATTACAGAAACATTTTTGTAGATAACCAATGACATTGCCAACATTACAGAACCCTGCAATAACACAAATACATGCATTCGTATAATAATCTCAGAATGAGGTACGTGCAGTTTGCGGATACTTGTTTTGCAAATTCTCAGTTTCTCTAACACAATAAAAATTGTTTAATACCACACCACGAATAATCTGATGTATGACAATGACAATTCACACCTGCGACAAAAGCACCTCTAGCGACACGAAAAATCATTACTGTTGCTTTTTAAGGCCAAGATGGCCGCCATGTCGGTACTTTAGTATAGCTACTGACTTTGAACTGGTGCTGATGTCAGCGCCATCTGCTGAATGGCTTAAATGGACCAGAGTATATTTATATTATACTTTCGTTTATGCGATAATGTTTTATCTCTTAATTTTATATTAAAAACCCTATCAAATTTGAATTGCAAACACATTCAAACTCAATAGTTCACCAATTTAACCTCTCATTTATCTATTCTTCCGTTTTATTGCAAATCATCTTGAGAACAATTCTTCTCCCTAACAAGCTATCATCCCACAGCCGGTAACCGAGTCTCCCGTGTCTCCTACGTGCTCCGGTGTTCACTCACCCTAACCTAGAAACTAACTAGTTGTCGATGTCGATACCACTCCAATATCTGCCACAACTGTCTATCCTACAGTTACCTTGTTTCCTTCCTGATAGCGTCTACCGATCACATTGGACAATACGCACAATTGGCTATGAAATTGGGTTCGGTTTGTTACCATTGTTCGAATCGTGGTATGAATTTAGGAATCTGGAGGAAACAAGGGGATATATAGTGGAGGTTTTTATATATCAACGTATTTTATTTTGAGGTGCATGTTTAAATAAATGATTGTGAGTACTTTGTCCACTAAAATCTCGATGCTAAAGCAATAAAAATTCCAAGAAAATTTACAGCTGTTCACACTAGGTTCATTTTAGAATACAATGTTTCAGATGTGTTTATAAACAAGTAAAACTGTACTTTTCTATTAAATATTGGGTTAATAGTCAGCTTAAATTCTACACAAGATTTATCAATTTGTTAGAGATTTTAGAAATAATTTGAATAACATGAACATACATTTATCATTACATTTGAAAGATGAGCAAACTTATCTGACGTGGGTCTAATACTTCATTTCCGACAATCTGGTTTGAATTTAGGGACAAGTATATACTTCCTACAACTGCTCCAAAATTCCCAGATGGTACAATCTAACTTCTACACATTGGTGTGTGAAGATGTTTGCTGATAACAAATTGAAAGATGACAAATTTATGATTTAAAAAAATTATATTTAAATTCATTTAAAGATCTTTCTTAAATTAACAAAAGTTTTCACTAAATGTAAACGTACTTTTTTAGTTCTAAATATGATTTTCTACCCGTGCCAAAAAGTATATGAACACTTATGGGCGTAGTGCGTAAAATAAACGACATAAGTAATGCATTCTATTTTAGGCATCGATATTAAACGACACAGTTCACGTACGTAATAAAAAAAATGTTACTGTGAAAAGTGAAAATAATCTTTTTTTACTGTTAGTCTAATTTTTTATTTTGCATTTTCTTTTTTATTCTATATTCTTCTTAGCCTAGTATATACTAGTATTTTGAAATGTTTTAGTAGATATCTCTATAAACCCTATAGCTTTTTAAATATATCATGTAAAATTTTCATAATATTTAATGAAAATAGATGATATGATGTACAAAATGTATAAATGTATGTATGATATATTGCACATTTTAATAATATGTTTTAGTTCAATATTTTTTTTATTTTGCATTAAAATAATTAATCCATTAATTATTAATTGAAAAGTAGGTACTAGATATTCAATATTATATTGGAGAAATAATAATATATTTTAATTAAAATGTAATCTTTTATTACAAAATTCAATATGCAACATATATTTCAAATTTTATTAATTTTTAATATGAAAATGTACGAAACGAATATTTTAATTTAGTAATAATGAACATATATATTACATCAGATTGTAGAATATGGAACAATTTTTAATTAAAATTTATTTAACATTTGTTCAATCTTCTGGAGTTTTACATCAATTTTTTTATAAATATAATCTAATGTCCGACTGGTATATTATTATTATTATTATTATTATTATTATTATTATTATTATTATTATTATTATTATTATTATTATTATTATTATTTTTTATTATTAATGATTATTATTATTATTATTATTATTATTACTATTATTATTATTATTATTATTATTATTATTATTATTATTATTGTAACTCCCAAGGGCACTATGAGTAGCTATATGCTAATGTCAAGAATTGACCTTGGGATAAAGTATTTTGTACAAATTCCACACAGAATTTTTTTTTGCAAATGATTCCATATTTCCAGTACATTACCTTCAGTCAGTTCTATGTATTTTGTACAAATTCCATGCAGAAAGTTTCTTTGAAGATTCTATATATTTCCAGTAAAATTATAACTCAAACATATTATGTAAATTGCCTTTTGACACTGACGTTTGTCAAACAGAATTTTCGTAATGTAGTAGATGTTTCCATGTTTATAGCACAGCTGGCTGCTTTGTGAAATTTAATTTCTTTATAATTTTTTAACTCTATATCCATTAAATATGAAGTATAAAATGTAATCAAATCGTATAGAGAATAAAATATTCTTAAATATTTATAATAACATTAAATGTGAAAAAGTGATATTTAACAGCATTTTTTCAAGAAAAACTGTTAAAATCTTCAAATTAGGGTACTTCCGGTCGACCAATTATAACCAAAATCTAATCAGTTCTTCATATGGATCTAAAGAAAAAGAATACGCTAAAATTTTAATTTTTGGAAAGGTGGTATTGGAGTTATGCGATCCGAAAAAATCGTCACACATACACACATACATACATACATACATACATACATACATACATACATACATACATACATACATACATACATACATACATACATACATCCATACATACATCATCATAAAAGTAGTAAAATCGTATTCTAGGGACCCTAAAACGTGCTTATTAAAATATTATAGATTATAGTCTGACAACGTTGAAGGCAACACGGGAGTTATACGGATAATAATATCCCTGATCACATAACTAACTAAGTAGTAGTTATGTGATTAGGGATAATATCTTCGGCAACGTACACATATCGGACCAGAGGCCCTCGGAAAGTACACTGTTGGCCTATTGTCACAATACCCTTGATACCTTCATTACTATAACATTACAAGAACAAAGAAATATAATTACTTTGTAAATGAAAATGTATTTATTTAGTACTAATGAACTATTCTGAAACAATGAAAACAAGCATTTATATTTGCATATATTAAAACTACAAACAAACTTTAAGTAAATGAATACATAATATTCAAAAAACTATTCACCCTTTATTATTTCAAGAACAAAGCCCCTATTAACATATAAAATTAATAAATATTTCCTCTGTAAACACACTTGAGTCTCGTCAGATAAATCCATATTTCAATCGGAAACAAAACACGATTTTTTCCACAGCACACTCGAAATCCCTCTGTTTCATAGTATTTGTACGTACGCCCATAAACTACAACCTAACAATGACATTTCGTGATAAAAAATTCCCTGCCATAGCTAGCGTCATTTTGACCCTTAAATCAATTAGAACTAAGTCACATTTTATCGCAGTTGGCATAGGTATGACACCAGAAAGAGATTTCCGTGATCCAGTGTGCGTGGAAAGGGAAACATGGGGAATGATTTTATGGTACGAGGGTTGGGTGATAAAGTATGCGACACATATGTGGCAGTATTTTAGCCAGAGCTACAGGGTGCTAAGCACGTTGCAACTAATAAAAGAATTAATAAATTTAGCGACGTCCCTGTCATTAGAAGTGGACATAGAATTAAAATGTGCTTTAATTGCAATAAAATATTTATATACGGTAACAATAACTGCTTCACACTTTATTTAAAAGTTACATAACATATTTGTTATTCTTTATTATTTTATACACCTTGTTGAGTAAATTTTAATGTGATCTTTGAAAGCCCGTATAAAACAGTCAGTTTACTGTCAGTTTTATCAAAATGGTGTAGTTATTATAATAATTTTTCAGGGCAACACTAATTTAAAAGAAAACAGCAGCATTTTATTTATTGAAAAACTAACGAAACATTTATTTTGCAAGATTTAAATCTGTTTTGTTTTGTTTTGTTTAAAACATGGTTTAACAAGTTTTTTTTTAATTTTCAACAATAATTTGTAGTTTCAAATATACAAATTTATTATAATTTACTTTCAAATGTAAATATTTAGTTTTTAAGTGATAAACAAAAAAAACATTATTTTTAAAATATAACAAGATTCTACATATATTTTTTTTATTATTTACCTGTTTTCAATTTTTTTCATGTTGGTCACTAAACTAGTTTAAGAATTAAGGGCAGTAAGTGCTTCCTACCGGTTGAAGATGATTTTGGAGATCGAAACGAAGTCTACAAAATTTGTTTCTAATAGATATAAAAATGAAATATAATCATTACAAGTGATTAAGGGTAGATGTTGAATAAAAAAATCTGATGTGGACACCACACGACTTCCTTGTACGCAAGACTAATATGAAGTATAGACTCAATTATAAAATTGCACGTATTTGACGTAATTTGACATTAACATCTATTTTTTATTTTGTTATTTTTTGTCCTAATCCATAGCAAGCTTCATTACAAAAACCAAAAAGTATATAAGTTTTAAATTTACATATCTCGCTTATACAAAGGGCTAATTTAATAATACTTGATGTGCTAGACGCAGAATTTAATTCTCTAAAACTCTGATTTGAAGCATTTATTTCTAAAATCAAAATGAAACCATTTTATTCAAGAAAAACTTCAAGTAATATATCACTTCCGGTTAGTCTGTTTTAACCAAAAACTGCTATGTTATTCCAATTGATATAAAAGTCTTATACATATACCAAATTTGAAAACTTTTGGATTATATTTTAATATAGTTTTTCATTAAAATTTATTATAGGTTTCAAATAAAGTACCATTTCTGGAAATTATGTAATGACCAAAAAAAGAGGTGCACAACTAGATGTTATAGAAGTCCTAAATTTCAACGTTCTACGGTTTACCGTTTTTGAGCTATGCGAGACACGTACAGACGTCACGACGAAAATAGTCAGAATGGATTCAGGGATGGCCAAAATGGATATTTCCGTTGAAATCTGAAAACCGAAATTTTTCGCGAATACAATACTTCCTTTATTTTGTACAAGGAAGTAAAAATGGATTAAACATATCTTTGCTAACTTCTACAATAAATGTTATTATTCGTTATTATTTTCAGTTACTAATGCATATTCTTTTGTTTTAGGTAAGCGTCTCTTCATTCTTTCTCTATTTCTGAAATCTGGTAAGCCTTTTTAATATGTTAATAATTTTGCAAAATATATTTCAAGGTTGACTTACAACCTTCAAATTTGAAAAATTCTTGTCATTTTCCACATTCATATAAAAGTAATGGAATTCCTCAAACTGGAAATAATATTCCGCCGCTGCCACAAAAATCGCATTCTCTGAAATATTTCTAGCGGTTTCCGCATCATGATTTCTGGAAATTGGCGATATTCTTTCAATTTCGGATATTTTTTGCTGTAAGTTGTGACAAATATTTATGTAGCGAAAGATCGTCTCGGAAATCGTCACTTCATAAAAATGAGATCACGAACCGGAAGTTATGGCCACGCGTATCGCTAGTCAGTTTCCGGTTTATTGAGGAGATGAGTGAGATAAACGATTTTCACCCCTGTTGCAACTACGTAAAAGAGTGAGATAGAAACAGTGGAAAAATGAAAATGTTGTTTTGTTTATTCGGATGCTGGAACAAACACATGCAAATTGTTTTGGAGTTATTTATTGGATTCAGCTGTTTATTTGAACTACTACGATAAACAAATATTAAAATCAGATTTTGTGGGGAGCAGTCAACAGTTTAAAATTGTATGGTAATTTTGAAAACAAATGCTATTTACAAACATAATTTAGGCATACATAATAGGATAGGAACTAGCCGAAATTTTGTTAAAAGAAATGCACAAATGCATCAATGAGGTTTACGAAAATCCGATAAAAACATTAAAGAGGATGAATGGTCAACTTTAATAAAAAAAATCTGGTGTGGCCAACACAATACCTCCCGCTATGTACCGCCCGAGACACAAAAAAGATTAAGCTAATCCTTATTTTTGGATTATCGAATTTTGCTCTAATTTTGGCAGTTTATTTCTTAAAATATAGTCTAATCTAATCCAAGTAACTACCTTTTTTGATAATAAAATGAACATTAAATTTTAAATACCGGGATAAAATAATCCTAAAATGAGAATTAGCTTAAACTTTTTTGCGAATCGTTAATTTTTATTAATCTAAATACATACCTACATATTTACATATGCTCTATTGGTTTCCATTCCTGTTGTTCTATTTACTTTTTTCTTTTTAAGACGTTACTATTATTAATTTGAAATGGATAGTTCTCTGACAGTGACATTTATCTGTCAGTTACATACATTTGAATAACTGCGCAACCAAGGAGTTTTGTTTGTTTAAAGCATAGGCTCCGGGATTTAAATTATAGATAATTTTATAAATTTATCCATAAACTATATAGAAAAAGTATTAATGCAAATCTGTAGAAAATTTAATAATCTTTAATTTTTATAATAACATTAACGTCGAAAAAATAACATTTAAAGGTATCTTTCGAAGAAAAACTAGTTTGAGCTTCTAGTAAAGTTTTTTATTTCCGGTTATCCGATTTACACCAAAATCTAATGGGCTCTTTCCATTACAGAAAAAGTTCGAAATACAAGGTTTAAAAAGTTTCCGAATGATAGTATTTGAGTTAGAGTGGAGGATCCACACATACACACAGACATCATTGTAAAAATGTTAAAATTGGATTCTAGGGACTTTAAAACGTGGTCATTTACCAAAATCTCGATATGCGATTTTTAGCACAATCCCTATACCTCCCTTACCAAGGGTAGCGGGAGGTAAAAAGTAACATGTATAGGTACATACCAAGTTTTGGGTAAAAATATCTTGAATATTCATTCGGAGTAGAACGCCCTTTTTGTGTTTTACCCAGCTTGCCTAGCCTCGGCTAGCGCCTCGGCCGCAATAGCTGGGTTCAACACAAAAAGACCGCTTTCTACTCCTAATAACATAATATACTATTACCTACACATTTTCAGTAAACATGATAGTTTACTAGTTATTTAATATTATAAAATAATTAAATTTATTTTCAAGTAGACAAGTATGTGTAGATTCATCAAGTTACCGTTATTGTCAAAATATGCCGAGTGGAAGAAAATATATTTGGAAATAAAAGCAACATAAGATTTATAATGGAAACAGTAATACATAATTTTACAACTGAAATAAGGAATGAACCAACAATATCAATAATTTTACTTAAAATGTATTAGTAATTCTTTTCCTGCTTCATTCATTAAATAGTTTGTTGTATAATAACATATGTTTTAATTTTTTTTTAATGTATTATCTTTGACGCGGAACTACCACGAAGCATAGATTGTTAGAATGCGATACGATCGATAAAGAGAGCGGTACGGGAGCGAGGGATTTGTATCGTGTAACATTTCAACCGGGTGGGATTTGACGGCGTGGAAATATTTGAATTTCTGTAGAAAGGAAAAAGTGGTGGGGGTACATTTCGACCGCGTGGGATTTCGACCGCGTGGAATTTCGAGCGCATGGGATTTCGACCGCGTGGAATTCGACCGCGCGGGATGCTTCGTAAAAATGTACATATACGCATCCACATAACAATATTTACAACAAAAATGTAACAAATTTAAAACACTCATTTCTATTTCTCTTCAAATGTATTGTGAGCGATGTTTGATGTTCGCATAATGTTTTGTAATATTTATTTACAGCAACCATTTGACATCGTTAATAACTGAGTAGGAATGTTTCATCCATTTGATGTTAGTTTTAATTAAAAATTAAATTAAAGCAGTGCACTCGCGGAACAGGTTCAATAACCTATTCACTTTTTATATTATTCGGTCATCGTTCCATTGGAATATTTATCTCAATTCCGATGACCAAGTTTCAAAGTTTTTTGCTGCCTATTATCGAACGGGTACCGCAATGATTTTATATCTAACATATATCAGTATCTCTCCATATTTCGACATAAAAAATTGTCGCAAAAAGTTGACAACGTAAAGAATGATTTTCGTGAAACGGTTGTCATGGAAATGACATTTTTAAATTGAAACACTGAAAAAAGTAATAGTTGATTAAGGGCCGGTTTTATAAATGACAAACTAAATTTATATTCAGTATATTTAATGAATTGTAAAAACGAAATGCGATTTTTAACTGCATTGATTTTAATGTCAGAGTGGCATGAAGAGTAATTCAAATTTATCGAATTATAGTAGGTAGGTATATATCGTTTCAGAATCCATTAGATTTTGCTGTAAGTCGGATAAGCGAAAGTAGCACTTTTTGAAGCATTAAATAGTTTTACTTAGATAAATACCTTTAATAGTTATTTGTTTAACTAAGGACTAAAATACCAGATTTACAGCAGTGACTGCCGAAACTGTAAATCTGTGTTTGGTGCACATTTTTTTTGCCGATTTTAGAATTAATATTAATTTAGTGATTATATTATATACCTATTTTTTTGAAAGTTATCGCCATCTTGATAAGCATTTACGAAAATTCTACCGGTGAACTGTTACCGGTATATATCGGTAAACAGCTGTTTACTAGGTTACAGCTAGCGGAATCGATATTTTAAGAACGCAAGTGGTAAACCGGGTAGATTTCTAACCTATGAAAAAAGTTCGAAACAGATTTGAAATTTGATGTAGTTAACAAACTGAGCACAATCCTACTTCCGATTTCCACATTGAACACATTTTAATTTTTAACGCGCGCGGTTCGCTTAGTATCACTACCTTTTTTGAGATTAGGTTCTCCATTTATCGCATTTACCGGCTGAATAACTCGATCCACAAATCATGGATCCGGTAGATGGATTTGGTAGATATGGTACCATTTTCGAACACGGTAACTATTAACCACTCATGTTTTCGAACGCAATCGGTAGATGCGGTATCTACCGGTAGAATTTTCGTAAATGCCTATTATGTTGCTTTGCCTTTGTTGAACAGTTGCCATGCGTTTGTTTACTGATTGCTATGTAAAAATAAACATTAGGCAGAAAAGTGACATTTTTCATTGATAGCTTTTTTTTTAAAAAAAAACCCAATTTAACGTAACTTAACCACGACCATGGTTATGGTTTTCTTGTGGTTCACGTGATCAGGTTATGGTTATTAAAAAGTGGTTGTGATTCGGAACATCGTGGTTAATTTGTGTCGGTAAAGCAAGGAACCACCGCATCATTAGAAATAAGTGACAACGTAACTCTGTTTGTCTATTTAATACTAACGTAAATTTTATACATATCAGTATATATTAATCATAATTATATGTTCATACAATTTCATTTATTATTTTATAAGAAATAAGAAAATGACCACAACAACCACAAAAAAATTGTGGGCGTTGTGGTCACGAAAAAGTAACCAAAATTTTCAGGAATCACATTCCGCAATGGAACCTCGATCCTGAATTATGTTTTGATCACATTCCGGAACGCTTCACCAGAACCTTGGTCACCGCGGTTAAGTTACGGAATATACTATGTCAATTGGCAAAAAACTTTTATTAACGAATTTACATCCAAATTGGTCACAGTTTGATTGAAAAAATCTGATGTGGCCAACACAATAGGTAGTGGTGGATAGAAAAAATAGTACAAGTCGAAAAATGAAGTAAACTTCCTTCTACAGGATTTAGTTGCTTGAATTTGGTTTTACAATTATAACATTTGTCACTTTTATTTTCAAAAAAATGTTCGGTAATTGTTATCGGACCAGACAAATTGCCCAGCGCTATAATATTAATAAAAGTTCTGTCATTAACATCAGGATCAGTTTACACTAGAAAATAAATACTGTCCTATTTTTTCTGTCCACCACTGTACCTTCCGCTATTTAGTTTTTGTTAATTTAAATATACATACTTACTCTAGTTATGCTGGAAACTGTATTAAGGTCCATTCCATATAACTATGGTTCTATTTACTATTTTCTTTTTAAAACGTTACTATTATTAATTTGAAATGATGAGTTCTTTGATAGTGACATTTATCTGTCAGTTACATGCATTTGAGATATGAACTGTATAACCAAGGGGTTATGCTAGTTTAAATCGTAGGATCCGGAATTTAAATTATAGATAATTTTATAAATTTATCCATAAAATATATAGAAAAGGTATTTATGTAAAAAAATTCTGAATGTAAGTATTTGAGTTGGAGCGTGTAGAGGATCCACACAGAAACACACATACATGCATACATACACACAGACATCATCGTCAAAATGTTAAAATCGGATTCTATGGACCTTAAAACGTAATTTTTATAATAACACAAATCTCGAAAAAATAACAGTTGAAGGTATTTTTCGAAAAAATCTATTTTGAGATTCAAGTAAAGTACCATTTCCGGTTATCTGATTTACACCAGAATTTAATGGCTTCTTCCCATATAAGAATAAGGTAGAAATACAAGGTTTCAAAATTTTCTGAATGATAGTATTTGAGTTTGAGTGGAGGATCCACACATACACAGACATCATCGTGAATTGGATTCTAGGGACCTTAAAACGTGGTTATTTACCGTATAAGGAAATTGAAGGCCTTGGTGATCCAGTTGTTTATTTAAATCGTTTATTTAAAAAAATGAACGTTTCGAACCATATTGGTTCATCCTCAGCTACAATTTTTTTTTTAAAATGTGTATGTACAATTTGGATTACAATAGTTACGTAGTTAATTTGTATAAATTACACACCATATAAACGTAGAGTAAAATATTTTACACTGTATGAAATATTGTCAGATAAATTTTGTCGAAAGTGAAATAATTTGCCAATCTTGTCAATTGAGAACTGCATAATTAAGCGTGTATTTGCAAACTGACTTATCATAAGTAAAGGATAATAAATTTAAATTCAAAACTGTTTCTAAGTGGGCATGCGCAGGAAGTAAATGTTTTTGTAAAGAGATACATGGGATAAAGAAATAAAAGAAGAAGTCGTTAGAAATTCCCTAGGAAATGTTTGGCATGACTGAGGTTGTTTTTAAAATCTGTTTGGTGGTTGACTGTTTTTTTGTTTATTGATATTAATGTGTAAGGTTTCTTTTAATAATCTATTGTTTCTATGTTTTACTTTGTCTATGATGTGTGCGTTGTTAAAATTATTTACCAAAATTTCAGCACGATCCCTATTCTCCCCCACCCCCCATACCGAGAACGGGTGATAAAATACTGATTTCTCCAAAAACGGGGAAGTTAATTTGTTTTTTGCACGTATGGATTTTTTTAATTGTTTAGCAATAGGATTTCCAAGTCAGGTTTTTTTTACAAATTACAGCTCGGTAAGATATTGTGGTTACTTACCGATTAGGAGGTGATAAATAAATAAAAATGTGCGTCGATCGTGCAGAAAACGTAGTAATACGGTCAGTAAAGTAAGTGCTTTTATAAACTAAAATTGATCCCTTTTCTAAATTATGGACTTAGTTCCGGCAAAACCGGAAGCAGGCTTCAGGACCCAGTGCAATACAGTTTAATAATAAAGTAAATAGCCATTTATAACTATTTTTCCAATCTCTCTGTAGAATGTAGATCATTCTAATAGAATACAAAATTTATATAATTATTGATAATTATTAGAATGTTGTTTAAAATATTACTGGACATGTTTATTTGATGAATATAGAGCTACCTCATTTATTTCTGTAAAACAAATATTATTGGCATTCTACAGTCAGATATCTGATGGCTGCAAAAATTGCTGTTATATTGTACACACAATTATCAAAAGTAAACTATGTCACAAAATCATTTTAAATATGAAAACTGTACAAATATTAGATATGATCCGTAGACCGTAGTAGCGTACTCATAGTGCAAATATAAACACATCTTCATCATTTCCATATGTACACAATTTTATTTTGTTGTGTTTTTACATCCCAGTAAGCGTGGAGATGTTTTTGTGTGTGGTGGTTTTTCGTTTCTGGTTATTTAATTATGCACTTTCATTTGTTCAGCAACGTAGAATATTTGCGAATTAACAAAATATTTATAAAACAAACTTAATTAAAATCATTTTTACAATAAAATATACCTACCTACTATAGTTGTGTTTATTAAAAATATTTTCATTTTATCTGTTTTATTTGTTTTGTGAGCAAATAAACAATGATTTCTATGGAACAAAATATCAAACATATTTTGAAATTTCTACTAATCAAATATAATTTATACAATTGGAAGTTTTCTCTTTTGAATTTCACATAATTGAAACGCATGTATTGAAAATATGTGTTATTATTGTTTCAACAATTACAGTTTTCATAATTATCCTTTAACATAAATAGTAAAAGGATTACAATTTAAGATTATGTACTTTTACGGCGTTTTTAAACGCTTTCGATTTTAAATCACAGATTTTAGTATAAATTTTTAACATAAAATTGAAAGTAAAATTTCATATTTCATAGTTTAAATATTTTCTATTTATGAAGCATGTAACAACATAATATATGTAGCTAAATATATACGTAAAATTAAAATAAATATATATTTAGGTTTATTACAGGTTCGTTATTACAAAACTAATAGAATTTCAAAGTAACAATCACAACTTATGGAAAACAAATTTTAACAAAAGTTTTAACACATTTCATTGTGTATTTGTATATTTGCTAATAATTATGTTTTTCAAAATAAAATTTGTGACAAAACAAATACATATAACTCTATATTGTTGATTGCAATACAATCTGTCTAAAAACGAAATAACGTGAATTTAATTATTCAATTATTTCAAAAAAAAAAAAATAAATTTGTTACATATAAATTGAATTTAGCAGTACAATTTATTCTTCATACACATGGCCAAATCAAATGAATATACCGAGTGTTCTTTTGCATTCTTGTTCGCCAAAAACTAAAGAAAATGCTTTCTGATTAATCCCATATTTTCACGCACACCCATATTTTAAAAATATATTTTCTATTTTGGTTCTTTAATATGTACTTTAAGAAACCCATTTGGTTGTCATAAAGTACTTCTTTATGACATCCAAATGAGTTTCATAAAGTACATATTAAACAACCAAAATTGAAATTCCTGGACATGAAATAACGTACATTTTTTGAAAAAATGGCCAAAATAGAAAAAAATAGTATAAAATACACGTTTTATAAGACATTTCAGCGCACTTGTCCCCTTAGAAAACTCGCGGCAAACCGCTCGTTACTACGAATGACGCGTGCGCTAAAGTCATGTCTTATGAAACTTGTATCTTAAAGTACTGTTAACTAAATTGCCTTCGCAACTTAATTTTTAATGACAGATAAAGAATTGTTTAAAATGCTAGCGCAAATATTATTTTATTTTCAATGCCTACCTCATTTACTTATTCCCAAAACTTCTAACGTGACCCTTGTAGTAACATATTTCTAATTTTGAAGATTTTTATTGAAATGAATGGAGTACACACAATTTTTACCTCTCGCTAAGAGAAATATTGAATTCATGCTAAAAATCGCATATCCAGATTTTAGTGAATAAACACGTTTTAAGGTCCCTAGATACCGATTATAACATTTTTACGATGATGTCCGTATGTGTGTGTGGATGTTAGATCCACGTTCTCAAATATTATAAGACTTAAGACATTTTTAACTACGGATTCCTCAATCTAACAATAATGGGAAGAGTTGATTAAGTTTTGGTAACAATTAGTTGTTACAAGAAAAATATCATCTAAATATTATTTGTCGAAAATTTATGTATATACTTATATTAAACAACGTTAAATTCTTTATTCGATAAATATAAATTCATTATTATATCTTCTATAGATTTAGAGATAAAGAAATGCATATAAAATAATTTGATGTAAAAAATCTCACATCAAACTACTTCAAGGCAAGAAATTCAAATGTTTGTAATTGACATATAAATGTCAGTGCCAAAAATATTTGTATGCCACTGTCAAAAATATTTGTACATCATTATGAAGATTATGAAAGTAAAAAAAAGTCAACAACATAAACGAATATACGTAAAAAAGAATATAAAAGGAATTTGCGAAAATATTACGAATGTAAAATAAAAGAAATGGAAAGTAAAGAAAGAAAATTTCAGGATATTGAATATAAAGAAAATGTATGTATTGTACATAATTTATATCAAAATATCCCATAGGTTTTGAAAATATATGTGAGAATTATTTTGTAGTGAGACATGAATATATGTATTTAAAAATATTTTTTGTTTTATGCGTACAACCAGGTAAAATATCTGGCGAGAGGTTATGTGCTGGCCACATCAGATTTTTATATATTAATCCTATTTGTTGATTATTTTACCGTCTACCGACTAAAAAGACCGATATAGTATTTGACAAGCTATGATTAGGCATTGAAATAATTTTTTATTTGTAAATTAATTAGTAAAAATATTTTTTACTATAATTTTGTAACAAAAAGAAAATTCTAAAATGAAACAAAAAAGAAAAATATTATAATTTTCCTTTTCAGTAAATAATGATTACAGTTTATTAATATGTAACTATTTCATTATTTATTAATCAAATGCTGATTGTGATGAAGAAATGTTAGGCACGGGCACATTTCAGACTGACACACTACAGTGAAAACAAACGGATTTCAATGAAAATGGCCAAAGCTGTCGAAACCGTAGTCTGTACATCTCTATCTTTATATTTTTCGTTATTAAGTAGACTTTTTTTTAAGTTTTTTTTTGTCGGGTTTTTCAACTGTGTAGGTTTTTTCTGGCTGTGTGAAATCATAATAATTCTAATATCTCCTAAATTACAATGAAACAAAACACAGATACAAAACATTTAATATTAGCGAACAAAACAAAAATATCTTTCATCTTATTCATTCGTTTAATTTTCTCCGCAAATTATTCTCTTTAAATCTTCCTATTCATTTCTTTATACCTTTACCTGTTATAAGCGCTACAAAATTTCATCTACCGGCGTTGAAGAGTAGGGATAGCTCTGATGTTCGCGCACGAGTTCGAGTTTTCCGCTCGTGCTGTGTGCTGTGAGCTCAGCTCAGTATTCGTCTGCTTGTAATCGGGAAAGGTTGTATCTTGTTTAACCGTGGAACGACATACACGCGACGAATTAATTGAACCTGGAGTTATTTACTAATATTAGTGACATTCATAGTTGTAGATCAGTGTTTAATAATAGCTTAAATAGTGGAAAAATTAGTATTTAGATTGTTGTAATCAAATATTAGTGTTGTGTTTATTGTTGTAATCAACTGTTAGTGACATATATTCATAATATAAGTTGTGTGTTACAAATAAATGATAGTTTTCAAAACAATATTGTGACAAGGTTATGTGAAAAGTGTAAAAAATGGCAAAAATATTCTTGTCAAATACAAAACAACACAGACTAACACTACCCCCGGAATCTATTACAAGTTTTACAGCTCTCAAATGGCCAATTGTGACAACTGATACGTGCTGACTCTATTAACAGTAAACAATAGTGTGTCTGTGATATTGGTATAGTGCAATAAATCTAGTCAAATTAGGATGAAGATGAAATACTTCAGTTCTGGACACAGGGAAAGTTACACCCTCATCGCACGGAAACGGTACATGCGGAAATTACTGTATGTTTTGTTTGCTTTTCTTTTCTTTTCTCTTACTTGACAGTTTGGTTGAGGTTATGCTATTATGCAAGTTAGCTAAGCAAAAATGTATAATTTTGATTGAGTTGCACAATTATTTGCTTTAATTAGAGCATTGATTGATTATTGCGAATATGCTTTGCTATGTAGCAAAACTGCTTGTTATAACAAACTTTTCTTTGCAGTAAGCGTCAGCAGTTTTTGTTTTGAATGTAACTGTAAATTTAATACATGCCTATAGCCGATTTTTAATTAATATTTACGGGTAGAACGTTTATCGAGTGTTTATACAGCCAAAATCATTCATTTACATGATTATTTTACGAATTAAAACTACTTTTTAACCCCCGGCAAATCGACCATAATATCTTAAAATAAATAGATTGTTTTTGTGTGGTCGTAAAATACATAATCGGGTCTATTCTGTAACTCAGTGGTTAAATTTTAACAATTGGTTAGAATAATTACCCAATCAAGTGTATATATAGATATATAACAAAAAATTAGATTTTCAGTTGTCAAATCAATATCCATCGGATAAAATTTTTAACCAGTTGTTAAAAATTAACCACTGAGTTACAGAATAGGCCCAAATGTAACGTTTAATAAACACACTAAACTGGATGCCCCAAAAAAGGGCTTTGCTTGTTAACAATTATATGAGATACGAAGAAGTCGGGTAAAATTGACAAAAATTGGCCTATTGAGACAACCAGACAATTTTAATGATGTATCGTTATTGAATATAAAATAAATAGGTCATTAGATATTGACGTAAATGTAAAATTAGAAGTTTTTTTTTTAATTTTGGAGATAACTCCCAAATGGAGGCGATTAGGTAATACTACTCTTGAGGATAATTTTTTATGTTCTTTCGGAAGGCAATCTTCAAATTATGTTTATCACTGCCATTGTTGGATTTTAAGTTATGATGTCAAAATTTTAGTTTTTATTTGGACGTCATATTATTTATATTCATTTGTTTCATGAAGTGTATATGTATGTCGTAACCAGATTGTAAAACTTATTTTTTTAATAAAACGCCCAGGCGTTTTATAAAATGCGGGTGAAACGGCCCGATTATCAAACCTTCAAGTTAGCGATGTATTACAAACTGGCTAGTCATCTAAGGGCTGGTTGTAGAATCACAGTTTAAACTATGTTTATTACAAAACCATTGTAACAATGTAACGCGCAAAAATCTTGTACACCAACGGTTTACTGTTTATACTTAGTTTAAACCACTGCACTTTTGTTAAACACTCGTGATCGACCGTTTAAACTACAGGTAAACTTAGTTTAACTTTAAACTGTTGATATCTTCAGCTGCAGTTTAAACTGTAATTGTACATCCGGCCCTAAGACTTTTATAAAACGGTGAACATATTAATTACCTAGCTTATTTATTTTTCGAAATACCTATAACAACTCGGTCAGAGTTTTTCAAGCTTCACTTTTGGTCCTAAAATCTAAAACTTAAAAATTTACATTTTGTCCCATGTCTTGTGACATATACATTTTTTTCAAACAAAGGTACCCCTCTGAAATGATCTTCTAATTCTAACTTTTGTCTAAGGTAACCGACATCCTCGCCGACATCTTATCTCTTACAGTTCTGGTGATCTCGATGCAGGGCACATTTTTTGAGTTCCCCTGTATACGGTATAAAATATGTTTGTTTTGTAGAGGTTTCAAATTTTAATTTATTATTCTAGAAATGTATTTTAAATACTCAATGTTGCATTTGAAATAGATTATCTAAAATATTCTCTTGCTTATTTATACTACGCATCTTTTTGGTACGCGTAGAACGAGGAGTAGAATATCAAATAAGTCAGTATTTGTCAAGCTGTTTCTCGAATCAAACCGTATATTTCTTTTTACCTTCCGTCACCTTTAGGTAAGGAAGGTATTGTCTGGTCAAAAAATTCGATTGTGAGTTTTTGATGAATAAGCACGTTTTAGGGTCCCTAGAATACGAATTTACTATTTTTACGATGATGTCTGTATGTGTGTGCGTGTGGATGTGCGTGCGCGCGCGCGCGCGCGCGTGTGTGTGTGTGTGTGTGTGTGTGTGTGTGTGTGTGTGTGTGTGTGTGTAACAAAAATTTCGTCTGCGATAACTCTAATACTACAATTTCAATAATTATATTTTTTTCGTATTCTTCTTCGTTGCATCCATATGAAAAGCTGATTAGATTTTGGTTACAATTGGTCAACCGGAAGTACCATCATCTGAAGATTTTAGCAGTTATTCTTGCAAAACTATGTTAAATATCAATTTTTCACATTTAATGTTATTATAAATATTAAAGAATATTTTATTCTCTATACGATTTGACTGCATTTTATACTTAATATTAAATGGATATAGAGTTAAAAAATTATAAAGAAATTAAATTTCATAAAGTAGCCATAGCTAAGAAAACAGTTACTATATTAAGAAAATTCTGATTGAAAGATGTCAAAGTGTCAAGTGAAATTGACATAATGTGTTTGTCTTATAATTTTACTGGAAATATAGGATCTTTTGCTATAAATTTTCTGTATGTAATTTGTATAAAATAAATGCAAATGCCGGAATGTAATGTACAAGAAATAGAATCTTTAGCAAGGAACTTTCTATATGAAATTTGTACAAAATACATAGAATTGACGGAAGGTAATGTGCTGGCCACATCAGATTTTTTTATTGTATACATGCATACAAAAAATTATAAAAATTTGCAATTTAAAATCATATTGTGGGACTAGGATAATATTTTTCTTAATTATTAATCTTTTAACAATAAAAATCGTAGGATCTTGTGATTATACTTTCGTAATATGATTAATAGGCTTGCGAGATTTTTAAATCCTTGAATGCAATGCATTTTAGGTAGTATGATCGATGAATAATTATAATTTATAGTTATTACAACCTACACAGTTTTGCGTTGATTCTTATAAAATTTAACCTATAATATTTTAATGCTTTTATACATTGCGATATATTGTCTCATTTTATAAATTCTTTGAATATTTTTATCCTGAAATATATGGAAGTGAAATGTGCGTCATTGAAATATATCATCGCTTAAATATTTGCGGATGAGAACAGTTTTCTGTGATATAGTAGGTCAATAAGATAAATTTATCGCTATATCAAGGGATTGTAACGTGTAGATTTTCTTCGTACAATTCTAAGGTCTGTCTGTCATTTTTAGATATGTATATAAAATTGTTTGTTTGTATTCAAGTTCAATGATGTCTAACATAAATATCAGTTGGTTTACAGCTTGGGTTTAAGTAAATATGACAGTTATATATATATATTTCTGTTGCGTACAACTATTTTTAATATTTTAATCTTATTTCAAATATGTATACTCGTATATATTTACAAAAGTAGGTACAATTTGAAACAAATCTCACTTTTTTAATGTGCTTCAAAATTTTGTACATACATATATGAAATTAAATAATATTTTATAAGCTTTTTGATTATTTCGAACAATTCTGTCTAAATTCAATGAAAAGTAAAATTAAATTTAAAAACAAATATTTTTTTTCTTTTCTCTGGCAGTTCAAAATAATCAGAAACTAAAAAAAATATTTCCTCACCGAAAGAAGGTGCAAATATTAAGACAAACAGGTAAAGCATTGATTTTAAAAATGAATAACTTGGTTAATTAATTAATAAACGATTCTGTTTTTGATTAATATAAAATTATACATAAGAGGGGCAGGTTTAGTTGCGATTTTGTTCATTATTTACAGATTTACAGATCTGTAAGTCCGGGGTTGGACTGATTTAAATCATTGTTTTAAATCAAATTTTATAAAATAATAATTTTTTTATAAAAACAATTGGTTTTTGAAATTATTTTAGATACCTACAGAGTTAACAAAAAAATCTACTATGGTAATATAATATAAAAATATATACATATATACCGGGTGCCTACTTTTTTATTGACCATAGGAAATACAATGGCAAAATTTTTCATATATTTGTAAATTCTATCCTATTAATTTTAGAACTAAAGCATAAATACAAAAAAAAAATTATTAAATACTGGATGAAATGAGCCTAAATTTATTGATATACCTAATAGGTTCTTATCATGAGAGAAACGTAAAATAAAATATCCATTTTAAGCTTTTTACAGAGTGCCATGCAAGACATTTTATTTGAGTAGGCAGGGTGTAATTTTAAAATTTAAACAGGCGCGCGTGGTCTCGTTATACAGGGTGTTTCCGAGATTTGAGGCAGTGAAAAATGAGTTTTTACGGGGTTTACGTCCGCTATCTTGAAAACTATAAGAGTTACGACTTTGATTAAATGGGATTTTTTGTTTACCTTTCAGAGGTCTTCTTAGATGTGCTTTTGTTTTTTTTTTAAATAAATAATTGTACTATGTTAAATGTTGTGGCGACCTTGGCCAATATTTAATTTTCAAATAACTTCGTAACTGTTAGAAATTGAGAAAAACGTTTCATATAAAATTTTGTTTTTTTTTATAGTCTATTTACTGACAGATACATTTTTTTCGATCACTATCTGTGTCAGTTTTTTTCGATTTTTCGCTTTTCTCGGAAACAGTTGAAGATCAGTCCTACGTTGATTAAGCTTTTTTACTTATTTTAATCAGTACTATAAGCCCTTAATTTTATTTACAGTATTTTTGAAATACCCTGTATACTACGTATAAGGAAAAATTCAAATGCATACTTTGGGGTTTTATTAGCGATTTCGTTTTCGTTTATGAAATAAAATATTTATATTGCTTTTAAAATAATAAAAAATCAACAGGTCTTTAAAAATAATAAAATAAAAAAATCATGATTTATTTCATTTTAAAAAAAAATCAATGATTTTTCATTTTTTTAAATAAATCACGATTTTTGCCAACTCTGTGTAAGACTTGCAGAGCTATAATTTACTTTCAAAAATATATAAATTTATATCATTTCATTTGAAATATTAACGACGATGTCGCTTCAGGCTTCTGGATCTTTTTCCACCAAAAAGTGACAAAATCAATACTGAAAAATAAAAACAATAATTAAAATTTATTTGTTAATTTTCTAATCGTACCTACTTTAACATAACCTAACTGAACTCACGTTTTAAAATAGCCTACAATTCATTGTTGTCGTGTGTTTCGTTAACTGAGCGTTTTTGGTTTTGGCGTCTAACATACTGTAACATACACAACAATAAATAATTTATACATTATTTAAACAAGCCGTGATGATATATTTATTTAAAATAAATATATCATCACGGCTTGTTTATTACATGGATTTGTATGGTTGAGGTGTCATCTCACGGGCCCTCAAAGCTGTCTTGGAGAAAGTACCATAATAGTCATATTTGTGTTATCGAATCGGAACTATTCCAATCACAAATCGTCACGTAACGTTCACAACCACACGTAAAAAGATCTATAATTTTATTGTTATATAAGTTGCAGTAGTTCCTCAAATAGACTGTATGTGATTTATTTAAACATAACAAGAGTACATATTTCATGTATACAAGTATCTATAACAAATGATAGTACTATCACTATCCGTAGAAAAACAGAAAATAGTTTCGTAACATTAACATCTGTAACCAAGCCTATTTTTTCGCACATAAATATATCTTCTACCAGTAGAAATTCTATTGATCATAATAATACAATATTGGCTCCTTTCCAATGATACCATTACACGCTATTATACTAAATAGTCCCGTAAATATGTCCAACTTTCTTTTTCTTTTATTTATCGCGTTTGTTAATCCAACACGCCAGAAAATCTCTTCTAAACAAGGCAACAATTGTTATAAATCTAACAATCACCAATCCACCTTAAATTTCCATCTACACGAAGTCTTACGTAACTAGATCCGTGATTTTGGCTTATATAAGAAGTACTTGATATATCGTGCTATTTTTTTTCTATAATTTATTACCGACGTTTTCGTAGATTTAGATTTCAAACCTGTTTGAAAAATACTCTTACTTTAGATTGTCGATCTTTGACACTGCTACCGATTGTTAGCATAGCCTACTTAAGATTCGATTCTGATTTCAGGTTGATGTATGAGCGTAATGCAGGGTACCGTTGGGACTGTCAAATGTTACTCTGATATACGATTGTTTTTAAAGTCTGACCCACATAGGGAAAATTAATTGAAAGAGGTGACAATGATGATGGAAACAAGGAAATTTAACGTTGTTTCATTTGTCAAGTTTGAAAATTATTTAATGTTGATAAATAGTTCATGTTAATAAAATATATTATGAATTGAAGCATTCAAAATTAAAATGTGCCGTCTTTAATTCTAGCTGTATTTGGTGAGATGTAGGGATCGTGCTAAAAATCGCATAACGAGATTTTGGTAAATAAGCGCGATTTAAAGTCCCTTCTCACGATGATGTCTATGGGAGTATATATATATATATATATATATATATATATATATATATATATATATATATACAGGGTGTTCCGCGACTCAACCGACAAACTTATACCATGTATTCCGGGGGTCATTACGATCAAAAAATGTTATATGACCTATAGATGAATTCCTCTTTGTTTCGGAGATATCGAAGGAATTTTAAAAAAAAGATAATTGAGTTAGCCTTGACGAATGAAAGTATGTTTCACAAATGAATGATTTCTGTGCTGTCTTATTAATTTAAGCCATTATGCCGCATTTTACTAATACAAAATATGCTGATATGGTTTTCGTGTATGGTTTTTGCAATAGAAGTGGACGTGCTGCAGCTGCGGAGTACCTCAGGCGATACCTAGATCGCATTGTTCCTCACCACATAACATTTTCAAACGTTTTTCGTTGCTTGAGAGAGACAGGATTTTTCCGAATTACATGGAAGATATTCCTCTGGAAGCTCGTCGTGCCATGTGGTTCCAGCAAGATGAGGCACCACCAAATTTTGGGAGACAAGTGACGGTGTTTCTTAATGAAAATTTTCCGGAAAGGTGGATAGTCCGAGGTGGTCCTTAACATTGGCCAGCTCGATCACCTGACTTGTCGCCTTTAGAGTTATTTTTAGGTGGGGTTGCTTCAAATCTCGTGTGTATAGCAATGGTACACCAGATACATGCGAAGAGTTGACTGACCGTATAGTTGAAGCTACTAATTCTCTAAAGAATGAATTGGCAGTAATTAACTAGCAACATTCTTTGACTCGAAGGATAGCTGTATGTTTAGAAAATGGCGGTTCTCATTTTGAACAGTTGCTGAAATTTTGTGTTAATTAGCTATCCATTGATGAATAAATTTTCTTTTATCATTTTTTTTAAATTCCTTCGATATCTCCGAAACAAAGAGGAATTCACCTATAGGTCATATAACATTTTTTGATCGTAATGACCCCCGGAATATATGGTATAAGTTTGTCGGTCGAATCGCGGAACAGCCTGTATATATATATATATATATATATATATATATATATATATATATATATATATATATATATGTATATGTATATGTAGATATGTGTATGTATGTGGATCCTCTTTATACTGCAACTTAAATACTAGCGTTCAGAAAATTTTGGAATATTGTACTGCTACTCTGTACTAATATGGAAATGACCCATTAAATTTTGGTGTCAATCGGATAATCGGAAATGGTAATTTACTTGCAGCTTTAAACAGTTTTTTACGTCCGTTAAAAAGTGCACTTTTTCATTAAAATGGGTTCATAGAGTGCCTATGTACACAATAAGAGTGAAAAAATCTGATGTGGTCAGCACATTACCTTCCGTCAGTTGTATGTATTTTATACAAATTCCACACAGAAAGTTTTTTTACAAATGATTCCGTATTTCCAGTACATTACCTTCAGTCAGTTCTATGTATTTTGTACAAATTCCATCTTACAGAGAGTTTCTTGTAAGATTCTATATATTTCCAGTAAAATTATAACTCAAACATATTATGTAAATTACACTTTGACATTGACATTTGTCAATTTTCTTAATGTTGTAGATGTTTCCATGTTTACAGCACAGCTGGCTGCTTTGTGAAATTTATAATTTCTTAACTCTATATCCATTGAATATGAAGTATAAAATGTAATCAAATCGTATAGAGAATAAAATATTCTTATATATATTATATATTTATAATAACATTAAATGTGAAAAAATGATATTTAACAGCATTTTTTCAAGAAAAACTGTTAAAATCTTCAAATTAGAGTACTTCCGGTCGATCAATTATAACTAAAATCTAATATATACATATATACTGAGTGTCTACATTTGTTATGGACCATAGGAAACACAACGGGAAAATTCTCATATGTTTGTAAATTCTGCCCTATTAATTTTAGAACTAAAGAGTAAATTTATTGATATAATAGGTTCCTGTTCCTGTCATGAAATAAACGTATAATGAAATATCCGTTTTAAGCTTTTTACATAGTTTAAGTTTATAGTTTAAAAAGGCGCGCTTCGACGCGTTATATACGTATAAGCAAAAATTCAAATGCATTCTTTGGGGTTTTATTACAGATATCGTTTTCGTTTATGAAACAAAATATTTATATTTCTTTTAAAACAATTAAAAAGTGCAAAAACACCAAAAAGTCTATAAAAATTTAAAAAATCAAAAAAATCACGATTTATTCCAACCCTGTTTAACTTATAGATAGCGCTGTTAGTAGTTCCAAATATTATACAGGGATAACATAACTTACAACCGGTAAATTCTATATATATGTCGTAGGCTCATAGTGAAATACGGATTTTCATGAAATGCCTAGGCAGTTCATGTAGAACCGGTAGGTTGGTTACGTTAGGTTAGGTTCGGTTCGGTTAGGTTAGGTTCGGTTAGGTTAGGTTCGGTTAGGTTAGGTTAGGTTTGGTTAGGTTAGGTTCGGTTCTCCATGAACTGCCTAGGCATTTCATAAAAAGCCGTATTTCACTATGAGCCTACGACATATATATATATATATATATATATATATATATATATATATATATATATATATATATATATATATATATATATATATATATATATATATTAAAAAAGAAAATTATTTCGGTTAAATGAAATTAAACATATCTTAATATTTCTTACCTATCCAAACTCCAACAGGTAGTAGTTTCTGACAAAAAAACTGATAGACTACCCTATTAAAAAACTAGTAATTATCCTTTATTTTATGACCATCAATGGTGTAGTTATGAAACTAATGAAGCTACCCATTTGATATGTTAATACCAAACCGTAACGTCTTCAAATTCTTCCGCCATTTAATGATATTGTCACCTGCTGTGTCTCATATTAATTATCTGATCTATAATTATACGGATTTCCTTCCAATTATGATTCGTGAGCAATTACAAATCATATTAAGTCGACACCTGCAACACAGGTATATTATTGACGACAAAATCGGGAATTTTAAATTTTACGCTCAGACCATGAACGATTTTAACATAATTTCACCTTTTACAAGGCATTATTTTTGATTTTAAAGTTATTGTACAACTGTGAAATAAAGCAAATAATTAAAAGTGAATTGGATGTCTGTAAAGTACATTTAAATTAGATATTTAACAAATGTAAACTTAAATGCTGTAATAGGTTTTACGGGGAAGACAATTATTGCAATTCATTAGAATTAACTAATATACTGCTCTGTATTTACGACTTTTTCACGATATAAACATCTTCATAGTTGCTATGTCTAATACACATGTGAATTGTAAATTATAACTCAACAGGTTACTGGCACTGGCAGTAGTAAGTTATGAATGATGTAAATGAGGTCTTCATTTAATTATTTTTATGTGCAACTTTCTACCTAAAACTATTGTATTTTGTGATATAAAGTTTCTAGTTTAAAACAAATTTTTTTTAAATGTAAATAAATAATTAATACGTCATAGTTTCATGACATTGTTTTTCCCTGTTGAATAAAATTGGAATTACATTTGACGTTTGTTATTATTTTGATACGTTGACAGCAAATTGTTTTGTCCGTCCTGTCATATTATTAATTTAAATATTTCATTATTTGTATAAACTTTGTAAATCTAAAACCACATGTAAGCTTGGCGTCATTTTCAAAATTGTAGGTTTTTTGAATAATTTGGAATGATTAGTTCTTTGATATTTGACATTTATCTGTCAGTTACATACATTTGTGATATGAACTGGGTAACCAAGGAGTTGTGTTTGTTTATAGTGCATGCTCCGTGATTCAAATTATAGATAATTTTATAAATTATTCCATAAAATATATAGAAAAAGTATTTAAGCAAATCTGTAAAAAAAATTTAATAATCTTTAATTTTTATAATACCACAAATCTCGAAAAAATAACATTTGGTATTTTTCGAAGAAAAAACTATTTTAAGCTTCAAGTAAAGTGCCGTTTCCGGTTATCTGATTTACACCAAAATCTAATGGTTGCTTTCTATATTAGAATAAGGATGAAATACACGATTTCAAAATTTTCTGAATGTAAGTATTTGATTTAGAGCGTATAGAGGACACACACACACACACACACACACACACACACACACACACACACACACACACACACACACACACATAGACACACATACACACACATACACACACATACACACACATACATACACACACATACACACACATACACACACATACACACACATACACGCACATACACGCACATACACACACATACACACACATACACACACATACACACACTTACACACACATACACACATACATACACACACACAGACACACACAGACACACACAGACACACACACACACGCACGCACACGCACACACACACACACACACACACACACACACACACACACACACATATATATATATATATATATATATATATATATATATATATATATGCATACATACACATACATACACACACCTGCACACCATGCAGACATCATCGTCAAGATGTTAAAATCGGACTCTATGGGCCTTAAAACGTGGTCATTTATCAAAATCTCGGTATGCGATTTTTAGTACGATCCCTATACCTCCCTTACCAATGATAGTGGGAGATAAAAAATTGTTTTTTAAAAATTTATTTTATTCAATGATCAAAAAACGAGTACATGTATTACTCAGTTAAACAAGTAAAAAGTATAGTAGTAATAGCAATAACCACAGCAACAGTTGTTTATAATAAAATTTGTTATGCTTGCTTAACTTTCTACTTCGTAGGTAGGTATTCTAAAATTTAATGATTTAACTGTAAAATACGAGTCCGATCTCCTTATAAATATTAATTCACTGTTTAAAATTACAAATCAAAGTTAAAGGGCAAGATATTACACGATACATAAATCCATATATTAAAATACATATATACGTTGTTATCGAAGCAAAAATCTGTCGTTATGTTACAAATTCCGCGGCTAAAATCATCCCTTAACCGGCGTTTATCATCCTGGTGAATTTAAAAAACGACAAATAACAATCTACACTGTTAAATTTCACCGCTAATCCTACACGAAAGATTTATTGGGGAGATTTTAAATCGTCACGTGCCAAATCATCCCCAAACCATCTTCAGGGTTACGTTTTACGCAAAAATCTTATACAGGGTTGGGCAGATAATAATATTTGTTCCCTCTACAATAAAATATTTTTTAGTGTAAATAATATTGACATTTTTGTGATTCACTGCAAGAATTTCGACGTAAATTGCTTATTTTTTTTTTCTCAATCTCATTAATTATTCATCTTCTTTTTGTCGTTAAATAAAATAAGCTAAATTATTAATTAACATTTGTAAATATATAATATTACAATTACTCTGTGTCTACTCGTGTATTGTATATCTTGTGCTGTTTCTCACTCTGTAATTGAGACTTTGTCCTATTGAGTGAATGATTTAAATAAATAAATAAATAAAGCTCCCTGATTTACCGCCGCTACTGCTCAGACGCTGATGGTAGTGTCGGGGCCTACTTGTGCCGTTATGTACAGCCTTCCTTGCCATTTCAGTCGTCAATGGCGTGGAGTAGTCACCACCGTGCTTTCATTATTGATAAATCTCTGAATATTAATTGTTAAGAACTATGGTCGGTACGAATTTTCCATTTTTTTTCTGAGAGTACAGTTCAAACTATACTTTCGAAAATATTTATTTTGTCACATAAGTTTCTAATTTGACAGAAATATTTTTTTAAAGTTTATATAAAATTTCAAATATGTCATAATTTTGCGACCGTTGACGTTTATGTCCATTACATCTTGAGGCATAAGAATACGAACAAATATTTTATTTTTATTTCTTATATATACAGGATGTTATATTTTAATGGACCCAGCAAATATCTCGCTTATTTATTATACCACTTCCGATGAGTAATTAATATCTACTTTGAAATTTCAAATGGAATATACTATAATTTTTACAAATTTAAAAAGTACATCAAATTTGCTTTACAATCATGTAAAATAATCCATAAGTTACATGATTAAAAGTTAAAATGGCGGGCACTTGAAATAAAACAATCAACTAAAACAATTTTAACTATTATTATTAAACGAAATAATTTTTTTTGTCATAATAATGCAGAAAATAAGAATAAGGAACACAAGCCACAGTCATGGCTCACTATTCTCTTTCCAATTAGGTGTATAAAAAGTACCCGCCATTTTAATTTTTAATCATGTAACATATGGATTATTTTACATGATTGTAAAGCAAATTTGACGTACTTTTCAAATTTGTAAAAAATATATGTTCTATTTGAAATTTCAAAGTAGATATTAATTACTCATAACCGGAAGTGGTATCACGAATGCACATCCGTCATCAAGTAGCTTACATGTTCCTGTATAAATCACGTTATATGAAAAAAATTGCCAACTTAATAAATAAGCAAGATATTAGCTGGGTCCATTAAAATATAACATCCTGTATAGATATATATTGTACAAACATTGTAATATTATAATCAAACATAAATTGTATTTATTTATAATTTTTATTTAGTTATTTCTACTTATTTTTATTTTTTTTAAACAACTTGTTGCAAGGATATTGACGTTACTTTTAAAATGTTGGTTATATAAAGTTATGTTAGAAAAGTGACAGATCTGATTCATGTACAGTACAAACACGAGTACGTGTGTGCCTCACTATCGTGTATTTGTGTACAAAATTATGACGTCACAAAATCAGACTCACAATCTTTATAACGAAAATTATAAAATATTTTTGATGTACATATGCATAATATTAGGCAAATTTTTCATTTATGAAAGAAAAGTCAACATTTTTTCTTTTTGGTATAATTCCATTCTTTTCTTCTCTTAGGGTTGAATTCGCCGGGGTTGAATTAAGAATTCATTGGGATTAATCTTTGGTAGTCGTTTTGTAATGGTTATTGCTAACAATGCCCGCAACAATGAAATGGAAAGTGCACATGCGCATACGTAGAGGCAATCATCGTCGTTAACGTTCGTGATTCTGCATTGTTATGGTCTGAATGTTATAAGTGTCAATTTATTTTATTTCGAAACGGACAGAATTGCGATGTATGCAGTTGTTTATTACTTGTTTTGTTGTTTTTTGGTAGTTTTATTATGTTGCTAAGTAAAATATTTACGCATTTTGTTGTTTATTATTTTTCATAAGATAAAATTTACGGTAAAATGCAGTCAGTAAAATAAACATTAAAGTTTAATAAAAATTGTAGATTAATTTTTTGGGACGGCGGAGTTAAAAAAGCCCAGACATTGTGACCTAGATTCTGAAAGATAATCACTTAATACTAAATAGATATAATAGACGAACTTAACTGTAATCTGGCTAGACGTCAAAATAATGCCAGTTCATATTAAAAAAAAAAACTTGTGGTATTTATACGTTGTTGTTTGAGATTTGATCATAGATTTCATTAGGTCTGGTGAACCTGAAATAAATTAAAACTCCAGAGATCTCGTCTTCAATCTCATTTAAGAAGAAAAATTATCCATATACTAAAATATGAAGCAAAAATTCAAATAAATTGTTCCAGTACTAGAACTATTAACTTCCGATATTAACTTGCAATCTAAAATAAAAGTTATTGAAATCTATTAATGCTAGACTTTGATTTTAATGGTAAAACCAAAATTTCGAAGCATTTCTCGTTTTGATAGTCAAATACTAATAGATTTCAATTTTTCTTTTTAAATGCAGTTTAATATCGGCAGTATGAGTATCGTGTTGATTTTTGCGTAATTTTTACTGTGCCTTTTTTTTACCTTCCGTCACCTTTAGGTAAGGAAGGTATTGTCTTTGGTCAAAAATAATCGGTGTTGAGTTTGTATTCAATAAACACGTTTTAGGGTCCCTAGAATACGATTGTACTCTTTTTACGCGCGTTTGTGTGTCAGTGCGTGAGTGCGTGCGCGTGTTGGGTGTTTGTGTGTGTGTGTGTGTGTGTGTGTGTGTGTGTGTGTGTGTGTGTGTGTGTGTGTGTGTGTGTGTGTGTGTGTGTGTGTGTGTCTGTGTGTGACAAAATTTTCTAATGCGATAACTCTAATACTACAATTCCAAAAATTATAATTCTTTCGTATTCCTCTTCGTTACATCCATGTGAAGAGCTTATTAGATTTTGGTTATAATTGGTCAACCGGAAGGACCCTCATTTGAAGATTTTAACAGTTTTTCTTGAAAAAACGATGTTAAATATAATTTTTTCACATTTTTTGTTATTATAAATTTAGAAGAATATTTTATTCTCTACACGATTTGACTGCATTTATTTTTACTTCATATTAAATGGATATAGAGTTCAATATTATAAAGAAATTAAATTTCATAAATTAGCCAGCTACGGTATAACTATGGAAATAGCTACTATATTAAGAAAATTCTGATTGAAAGATATCAGTGTCATGTGCAATTGATATAATTTGTTTATGTTATAATTTTACTGGAAATATAGGATCTTTTGCTAGAAACTTTCTGCATGGAATTTGTATAAAATACAAACAACTGCCGGAAGGGAATGTATAAGAAATATAATCTTTTGCAAGGAACTTTCTGTAACTTTCTGTATGAAATTTGTACAAAATACATAGAACTGACGGAAGGCAATGTGCTGGCCACATCAGATTTTTAAAAAATGTTATAGTTCTAGTAGTAGAACAATTTATTTGAATTTTCGCTTTATATTTTAATACAAGAGTAACCACGGGCATAATCAAGATCATAGCACTCTGGATATTCAAAATTCTCCGCTACGCGTCGAGCTTAAACATTCCCCCGTGCTACAATCTTTTGATTATGCCCTTAATACATAAGTATCTATTATTTATTATTTATTTATTTATTGATATAACAATGATTATAAATTTTTATTATATACGTACTTTCAACAATAAAGTTTTCTATTTTCTTATTTGAAAGTAAATATTTAATTCACTTTCTGTGCATTCATATGAATAGTTTATTATATTCTCGTCTTATTAATTATTATCTCTACAATATTTCTATAAAAAGTTACACTTATGAAGAAATATAATACAACGTTTCAAAGTTTATAATTTATTTGCTTGATTCTATTGGCTAATTTCCTAACCGTAATTAATGAAAATCTGAATTGAGCAACAGAACGGAAACATGGATTGATGCATTTGTGAACGCTGTATGCGTTCATAATAAAAGTGTAGTGTACAGATTTACCAAACCAAAGCTAAATTTTACCGTGAAACAATCTAATTTCGCAGGTACTAAGGTCGACAATATCAGTTTACTCCAGGAATTTATTTTAGTTACAGGTTGAAAACAGAAAAGTAAGGGCTAGTTTTAACAAAAATTTCAAAATATACCACAAAACACCCTATTATTTAGGTACTAATAAACAAAAATAACCAGAAATATTTTTGTGGAAAAAAATTTGAATTATTATATTTTGTTTTATTTTATTTATATTTTTTTAAATCCTGGGTTTTATTTTCATTACACATTATTGTTTTACTTTTTGTACATATGAAAATATGTTGTATAAAATATTGTATATCAGGAGTAGTTCAATATTGTGAATATTATTTTACCCAATGAATTTTTGTTAGTTTATTTTTCAATATCGTTCATATTTAATAATTCAAGTTTTAAACTGATGTGTATGACATACGAGTACATAAATTCTAAAAATAGATTGTTAAATAAAATTATTTCACAAAAAATATTAAACTGTTTTTATACAGTTATATCGAGAGTTATATATAAATAAAATATAAATATATCATCACGGCATATTACCCATTGCTGGGTGCGCCAATCTGCTTTGTACACTGATATCGGTTGTTAAGACCTCTGGCATGGTTGACATGTTGAATAATCTTGATTACTCTGTTTAACTTTCCCTTGTTGTACTACTGATGATGAGAACTTAGTTTTCGAAATACGTATTTATTTTTTATTAAAATTAATTTTAAGGTTAAGGAATAATTATATTAGTTTTAGTTATATTTAACCTTAGTCTCCATCTATTATTAATTTTTAATGTAATTATTGTATTTTGTAAAAGTAAAATCTAGATAAACTCAGACCCGGCCTAAAATGAACCAATTTTAACGAAAATAAATGACGATCCGGAAAATATGAAGCTGGAATTTTAAGAAAAACTGTCATTTCTCATTCAAGTAGATAATATTTATCTTGCACTTTGTAGTAAAGTTTTATCTTTTACCGGTTTCAGGATATTTTTCCATTGTTTGCATGTATAGAAATAGGCTGGCAACTAAGTAACTTTACCATACTGACTTGTCAACAACGGTCTACAATATGAAAATAAAATAAAATGAAAATATAATGCTCTTCATTAATACATATAGATAAAGTAGCCTATTGTTCTAAATACGGTCTATTTTATTCTAAAGTAATAAACAAGAGGAATAAAGCACATAATTTGAATATTTGTCATAATGCCATATGTCAAAATAATTGTACTGTTAACCATAGCAATCTGAAAGTAGCATTAATGAGAAAAATTCAAAAAATGATATTTATCAATAATTTTAATTTTCTGAAACCGATAAACTATTGAACAAATCAGGGATGTTATTAATCATAACAAGCCTTAGATGTCTTAAATTCCTCGCTCTACGAGCTCGGATTTCAAACTCACATCTGCGGCAGTTGTGATGTGCATAACATTCCTAGGTATGTTAATAGATATTATCATATATAATATAACAAGTGATATGATTATCATAGATGATATTCTCGAGTGAAACCGAGTAGGAGATTTCACGAGTCCGAAGGACGAGTGAAATGTGCTGCTTCGGTTTCACGAGTAATATCTTCGATTATTAATCATATCACGTGCTTATATTTAATGAGAGAATATAATGAATTTTTGTGACACATTGTGTGTGCGCTAAAATAAATTTTCATATAATGTATTACAAATGATTAATTTTACAATTCCCTTATTATTTTGTTCATATCAATCTAACGATTATCGCACATTTTTAAACTCAAAATTAACTGCCAATGTTGTAAATAAAAAAAAAAATGCCTTACTAACGAATATAAATAAGGTGATAATTTCTTTGTTTTTTATCATCGCTTTGATAGACATGTAACTAGGGAGACTCTAAATGTTGATTGGCGGAAAACATGTCACGTGACTAATGAATTATATTCTCTGTAAAATATTAATAGTGAAATCGATTTTTTGTTTCTTTCCTTGACGTCTTGATTCTTTGTTGGTAACAGTGTACCTCGTGGCCATCCCCACGAAAATGCGTCTCGTCTCCCAGCCCTCTTTGATTGGGCGCAATCCTGGTCGTTTTACTTGCTTTGTACTGTATAATTAATAGCCATATCTAAACTTGGACAACGCTTTTGGTCACGCTAATAGAATTTACGACCCGATCAATACAACAGCGACAGATGCCGTTTTGTTTTTTGCCTTTTGTTTTGTGATTTTTTCCTAATCGAAACTTTAATTATCCTTTTATTTTTCAAGTCTATCATGCTCCGAATTCGATTAATGATACGGTGCACAGTTCCGATGAAACTTTTTGTCGTTTTTTGCATTGACTTCTGTGCGGTGCTCTCTTTTTCAATGGTTACACTTCTCGAAAGAACTTTGTCATGATTTTTGTCTACATCACTCGCGAATTAATTTGCAGGAAAAAAATCTGTGATGTTTGAGATAGAGAAAGTAACTTAATTCAATGAAATCTAATTCGAAACTGTATCGCAGGGTTGGCCTGATTTAAATCTTTTGATTTATATCACATTTTATAAAACAATATATTTTTTGTCGAAAAATCAATTGTTTTTCAAATTATTTTAGATACTTACAGAGTTAACAAAAAGAAAATTCTACTATGGGAATATAATACAAAAATATATACATATATACAGGGTATCTACTTTTTTTATGAACTATAGGAAATACAATGGTAAATTTACGTTACGTTATTTGGTAACGTTATAAAAAATATTTTTACTTCGTTATTATCACGTTAAAATAACTATTCTTTCTCAAATTTGTAATAAATATGCATTAAAAACTAAAATAAAAAAATATTGATAATGTTTTTTATACTTAACTTAATCTAGAATTGAAAATTATTTATTTATTACAAAAAAAATACTGATTTGTAAATACAAAATTAGAAAAAGGAATAATTATATTTAAATAAAAACGGGTAAATAAAAGGTGTCATGTATTTTATTATAAATAATATATTATTAACAAAATTAACAAAACATCGGTAAATTAGAAAATTATATTCTCAATGGCAAAATCTTAAATTTGTAAATATGGATAACTTTATAGTGAATCGTTATTTGTTACGTTACGGTTACATAACGTTATTTTGTTATTGTTACTGTGTTGAAAAAAAATTTAAATGAAACGTTATTATAACGTTATCGGGTATCGTTACGTTGTTTTCCACCCCTGGTGTAAATGAGCCTAAATTTATTGATATAATAGGATATTGTCATGAGATAAACGTAAAATAAAATATCCGTCTTTAAGCTTTTTACAGAGTGCCATGCAAGACATGTTCAGACCTGTTTGATTTAGGTAGGCATGTTTTAAGTTTACAGTTCAAACAGGCGAGCGTACACATGTTATATACTACGTATAAGCAAAAATTCTAATGCATTCTTTGGGGTTTTATTACAGATTTCGTTTTCGTTTATGAAATATAATATTTATATTACTTTTAAAACAATTAACAAGTGCAATAAACACCAACATGTCTTTAACAATAAAAAAATCAAAAAAATCATGATTCATTTGATTTTTTTAAATAAATCATTATTTTTGCCAACCCTGCAACGTCGTCAAGGGTACATATATTCGCTTATCAATACATGGTATGCAAGTAAAATTCTCAAATGCCATTGGCTGAATTAATTATGAATTGTATAATCTTTGATATACTCGTATTTATAGAAGAATTAAAATATTGAATTCTTAATCTTAATTCGAACACATTTGGAAAATATTATTTTTTCGATATTTCAAGACAAGAATAGACCTTTTCAGCGAAAAGAGATAGACAATGTTAAGTAAAATTGCGGCAACATAATGTTTTTTTTTAATATAAAATTTCAAACGACGCAAATTTTCAGCGGTGATACAAGTACGAGTACATTTGATAGCCTAGCTAACGTTGAAGACGCCATTTTACTTAATATTGCAGAGATAGAACGAGACAACTTGTAGATTGATGTGTATTCAGACATACATACAAACATACATATAATCACGCATTTCCGACTTAGTGGGTTCTGGGTTAGCACAACCCCGAAACAATAATAATAATAATAATAATAATAATAATAATAATAATAATAATAATAATAACATCAATCACAAAAATAGTCACTCTCTCTCTCTCTTTCAACAACATTCTTAATAACCTGACATCATACAACAAATATTCCTCACTCTTAACATATTAAAATGATCGATTTTCGGTAGCGAAATACCGCAACCGGACCACAATAATGTAGTTACGAAACAATCATCCTTCGCCACACATTCCTGTCTAAACACACTTCTTTCGCCTCTGCCACATTCATAATCGCATTCATACACGCTCTTCTTCTCTTCCCACTCGGAAACTTTCTCTCTTTTAGCACGTTATCAATCACATCCATCCACTTACACACTGGACGGCCACGCAATCGAACACCCTCAATTTCACCAAGATATACATATACGCTTTTCAAGCCGTTCGCTCTTCATTCTCTCCACATGATCAAACCATCTCACCTGGCTCATTCCTACTCTTTTAACAACATTCTTCCTAATCATGGTTTTTGTCACGAAAATTCGATAAATCTCAATAAAACAAGTTGGTACTTATTTCCTCACTGGCAATGAACCAGAATATATTTAGAAAACAAATTTGCTGTATTCATAAACATGCATTCAAAAATTCTTATTTAACACATTTGAAGTTTACATAATATCACTTGCAATACATAAACTTTACTCATTTGGCGTATTCCCATGCGCAAAAATAAACATTATGCGTCACTTGTTCCTGGCTAGTTTCATTGCCTTCGCAATGCATGTTTCCTTATTCATAACTTCATTAGTCATTAAGATAGTTTATGTTTGTAAACACATTTCACACAAAAATTCTCGCTTTACAGCTAGAAATGACCTTCACTTTCACTGAAAAAGTGAAACAGTTTTAATTACAGTAATTAAAGCATGCAAAAATTATTCAGCAAAACTTTGCTAATGAGTTTTTGATTTCTGATAAAGGAATTTAATGTTTTCTTTAATATATATCTAATAGAGTTACTATAATATAATATTTGTGTTATATAATTATATACCTGTAAATATATTGGATATTGAGTTCTACGTATTTATATATTAATAGTTTTGATATTTTAATTTTGTGCGTGGTGTTCTGATATGTAAACTTATATTGTAAACTAGTTTTTGTGTGTTAATCAATTTTGTAAATCTCTTATGTAATAATGGCAAATTATTTAGTCTATAATGAAATATATCATAATCATATTCATATAAATAAAAAATTGCTCTTAATGTTATATTAATTTATATTAATTTTGCAATCGTATAAAAATAAATATCAGTACCTATTGGGAAATTGAGGTTACCAGCAAACTTAATGTGTTAATTATTTATATATGAAATTAAATATCTTGTATTTTTTAACTTTATGAATTTAATAATCGATTAATGCATGACATATGTAGAGCCAGGGGGATAAAGATGAATGTCACAAAATGTGTCATTTCAATACTCGAATTTTAAAGTTTGAAACATTTTTTATGTAAAATTCTGTTTTCAATCTTAAACCAAAACTCAGATTAGACATTTACTGAGTTTACATGCAGTTTTGAAACCGTTTTTAAAACGTTTTTAGTTTTGAAATCGCCATGTATACAGTGTCAAAACGGTTTTGAATTATCTCAAACCAAAACTAAAATTCATAGGTTGGACTTGAAAACTAGTTTCAAAACTACTCATGTAAACACTTCAAATTCAGTTGCGATACTGCGCATGCGTACAGAGCATAACGTTTCTGTCGCTTTGTGTTACTAACCTTCAAATAAACTGATAGTTGTGTAGTTTTAGTGCGTAGTGGTACGAAGTATAAAAAAATATTTGGAATAATAGCAAAACGAAGTATTTGGAGTGAAGAGGAAGTGTCACTTACTTCAGCTAAATACGCATGCGCCGAAACTAATTTCGAATCAATTTTGAAACTTGTTTTGAAAACTGCATGTAAACAGGTTTGCATAATTTTGACTGAAAACTGAAACCATTTTCAAAACTGCATGTAAATGTAGTAATTATTATACCAACAGATGGTTCGAGTTTCAATAGACACATACTAAGTTTATCCCGATAGTTTCAACCCGGTCGAATTTCAAGGTTAACTCTCTACCGTTTATCTCGCTCTTGTTATAACGGGTTGAGTGAACCCTATTTAAACCCGATCAAAAGCGTTGGCGAAATGTCAATATTTGTTTGGCTATGTTTACTTGATTTTTCCGGACAAATATAATGGAAAGTGGAACGAGAACAAGTAGTGACATTACGCACATATTTAAGTAACAACGCAGTTTTTGTGGTAAGGAATATAAAAAATACGTTTTTCTTCAAGCGTATTATAATATGCATATTATGCTACTGTACACACGCTGCAGAAGATATTCATTGTCTTACTAGTACAAAAATGTTGTTATTGCTGTACTAGTAAAAAAATGTTAGTTTCTTAGTTCACCGCTGGCGGCGGCAGTAGCCACAGCAACACAGATCATATTGAAAATTGTTATTTGACAGTTGAATCGTTTGTGTTTTGTAGTGTACACAGCCAGCTGAGACTAAAATTGTAAATTTTACAAATAAAAAAATTCCAAAAAAATGTCAAAAAATTATTTGAAACACTTGAAGAAAAAATAGTATATGTCATTCGGAGTAGAACGCTCTTTTTGTGTTTTACCCAACTTGCCAGGCCTCGGCTAGCGCCTCGGCCGCAATAGCTGGGTTCAACACAAAAAGACCGCTTTCTACTCCTAATAACATAATATACTATTTGTTAAAATAAACTGTGATAGATAACATATCTAGTTTTAATTTTGTGGTGAGATTAAATATAAATATCTATTTAAAAAAAATCATATCAAAACCAATTATTTTAAATCACAAACTTTATATTAATTATTAACAAATTCTCGAAATCTCAGTCATACAGCATTTATTCTTTCAAAACCGACGTTTCGGCATACACTTATACATTCACCAGTGTCCACAAACATTCCAAAAAAAATTGCACTTCGTATAACATTCAAATAAGCATTATCAATTGATAATTTATCACACACAAAATATCGAAAGGAAAAGGCAAATTTCAGACCAAAAAGACATTTTATTTAAATTTCTAAAGCTGTAGGTGCTATTCGTACATAATCATTGGTTTATCGATGACCAATAGGACCTGTATCGATAATAGCTGAAGGAAACCAGTCCACAAGATATTTACGGCTGCTTTCGGAAGTATTCTATTGTCGATATTGAGAGCGCACAGATTTGTTTGTTTGAATATGAACTTATTTTTTATACATGAATGTATGTTTAAGAATTTGTACGATATTACTTGTTTGATAATGCTTATGTCAATATTATATATGCTACATTCTATATCCAAATTCGGAAATTGTTCGAAAAATTTGTTCAGAACAAAGTTGAACACTTAAAAATTCCTGGCCCAGAATTTTACTACTTTAACGGATATTACTTCATCAGAATTGAACAATATAGTCCGTTTTAAAACTAGTAGGATTATATTCAAAATTTCCCTAGTACAATTCATACGTCGATTGGCCACTGCTCTGCCAAAACATAATATCTACATATTTGTGTATTAAGAGCGCAAAATGGGACATTGTCGATTGAAAGGTTGTTGCCGCGCAACACAAGAGCGCGGCATTTTCTCGAAATCGACATGTCCATTTGCGCTCGGAACACACAAGGTTTTTTTCTACAGTCGCCACATAGAGATCCTCCACCATAACAAAAATTTATTTGTTTCAAGTACATTAAACTAGTGCAGTGAAGAAGTGGATGTCCATTGGGAGCGTTCATGCCAAACTTTTGAAGGTGGCAACACAACTGTTCACACAATTTACTATATATTTAATTTTAATTTATCGTTATTTTCCTTTCTTCTTGAGCTATTGCTTCAATCTAATCTAAGCATTTTATAGTTTCGTTTTTGTAAATGAATGTCATATTTTATATTCACAACAGTGCGCTATTTTGTTTGGTTATGTAATATATCTACAGAGCAGTTAGAATATGTCAGATTGACTTGTGAAGGTGGTAAAAGTGTAACTACAGTGCCATTAGTTCCTGACTAAACGTAGATAAGTGACATTTCTCAATATTGTATAGTTAGAAATTTGGACAGCGAGCGTTTTATCTACTTTGTCGCTCATGAGCGGCAAAGTGACATTTTTCGTTGACTGCAGAAAAATATTTTTTCCCTTTTGACATTAAGTCATTATCCAATAATCTATTTTATTTAAAAATAGACAGTTTTTACATAAACAAAGTTTTTAATATATTAATTTAGACCGAAAGTTCAGTAACTTATATTTATTATAAATATTTTATCTAGTTTTTTTGTTGCTGTAAATCTAACTTTTTTAGTTACTCTTCGTAGTTTAAGAACAGGGTATAGTAATGGTTAGGTGTAAGGTTAGGTTATGCTATGGTTTGGGTAGAAAAATAATAAATAAATATCAATCTTTGTATACGTTTAGGTAAATCTAAAACGCGTTGTTTACATATTTAAACAATATATACCATCCCATTTAAAAAATAACTCTAACTAGTGATGGGTCAATTCCCGAAATTGAATGATGAGGAAAAATTCCCAATAATTTTTTTTGTAATTTCCCAATTAATTTCAAATATTGCATAGCACTACAATATTTGTTGACCGAGTAAGAGTAGGTAACAGGCAGGCATAACGCACAAACATGCAAAGCAAAAAACAGCCGTCAAGGTATAATATTATCAAAAATATAATTTCAAAAAAATAATTCGGGAAAAATAGTCAAGATATTTTCCCCGCAAATCGTAATTGCAGGAATTTCCGGGAATTTTCCCGGGAAAAAACAAAGTCCTGGCGGGAATTTTTAGTGGCACATCACTAGTTGTAACTTGAGAATCACTGGTTTAAAAAAATATTTTTCTACAGTCTATATACAAAGTAGCCATTTGCGCTCTCTTTTGTCAACGCAAAATGTCACTTTGCCGCTCTAGAGCGACAAAGTAGTAAAAACGCGCGCTCCTCAAATTTCTAACTATACACTGTTGAGAAATGTTACTTGGCTACATTCTTAATGGAAACGTTTAGTCAGGAATTAATGACACTGTAGTTACACATTACCCACTTACATAACCAAACAAAATGCCGCACTGCTGTGAAAATAAAATAGGGCATTCATTTACAAAAACGAAAGTATAAAATGCTTAAATTAGATTGAAGCAATAGCTCAAGAAGAATGGAAAATACCGATTAGTAAAAATAAATAAAAAATAAATTTTTATTATGGTAGACGACCTCATTGTGGCGGCTGTGAAAAAATCTTGTGTGTGTTTCGAGCGCAAATGGACATTGTCGATTTCGAGAGAATGCCTCGCTCCTGCGTCGCGCGGCAACAACCTCTCAATCGCAATGTCCCATTTTGCGCTCTTAATACACAAATAGCTATTTCCTCCATAATCGAATCGACTAATTTTTAACACCGACAAATTTTAAATTACCTAATTATTATTGAATAATTTGCGTACTATTCTGTTTTATAACCCATATAATCTTTTAAACAAATCGCCTATAGACCCAATATACTTGTTACTTGACACTCTCTATACTACAAAAACAGTAATATCCCATTTCGTAATCATACCAATCCATTACCATCTCTCTCATCACTTAACTGCTGCCTTAAACACTCTGGCGAGTTCCTCCACCCTTCTCATAACTTATTCTCGGATTTCCGCATTAATTTGGCTAATCCAATATTCCTTCTTCATGCTGCATTATTCCTCGCTTCTTGTGTGGTGACAGTTCAATATCGGCCGTGCCGTGACTCACGGGCCCTGCAAGGCTTTGTGCGAAGCCCTAGGCCGCCGGACGGATCCTCAAAGGAAGGCCCATCAGAAATTCAATATAGGACGCCGACATAGACACCCCAAGTGTGAACAGGGGAAACCTGTTGAGGAACTGGTTTGAGATTGAGATGGTGGTGATTTTTATCTTAACACTTAAGACTACAGGGAGGGGAGCCGTAGGGATGTGTGGATTATGAGATTAAGGATGTTTAGTAAGATGGATTATGCGAGATTAACACTGTAATGGTGTAATGACAATATGAAATCTTCAGAATATAGGTCAATTAATAATGAAATAAATATATCATCATGGCATATTACCCATTGCTGGGTGTGCAAATCTGCTTTGTATGTAGATTTCGGTAATGATGATGACATTTTTGTATCGTGCGGGGGTTTACCAGGCGTCACCTCACGGGCACTCATTGCTGGCCTGGAGAGTGCATCACACGGATATCAATTTTGTGCCATTTAAAATTCGAAATATTTGACGTCGGTCGGGATCGAACCCGGTTCCCCAGATTCGCGACCTTACACAATAATAAATTTAGTTTTTAAATCCATATATATAAATTTTTAATCATAGATATAGACTATTTTGCCTTCAACGATCAAGAATAAGTTAGATAAATTAGAGAAAGAACGAATTCAATGTTAAATTGTCTATGTCACGGATTCTCATGTTTACCATGTATATGTCGGCGGCAAACACACGAATCCGTCAATCCCGGTAATTTTTAGTTGGTGTAGTTAGGACGATTTTATTTGGCGAGTTGAAGTAGGTAATTTAGAATTTTTCTGTGGTTATGGAAAATTTATAACAACCATAGGCATAAAATCAGAATGAAATAAAATACGTAATATGTACATTGAATCATTTGTACTTTTCTTATTGTCAATAATAGTTATTGGTATATCAAGGCCGCGAAATCACTCTTTCGCGTACCGAGAGAAAATTTGTCGCCGAGGCCGCTCGCGGACAAGGTGTACACACTATTTTTTGTGCAACCGTAAAAAATATGTAATTACAAATTTTATTAATTTTAAACAGTTTCATTGCAAATAGAAAGTTAGCTTTTAAGGTGGCTTTGGGATTGACATTTGATAAACAAAACCATGCAATTCTCAAGTGTCAAAGTGATTGTTTACCTAATTTCGCAGCCGCTACCATTACACGGTCGCGAAATCCAATTTCGCGGCCTGTATTGCGGCTGCGAAATGCTTATTTCGCGTCCGGTTGCACAAAAAAAAATTATGCAGGCCTACGTGCAAAGATAACTGTTTGTGTGTAAGTCTAAAGGTTGCTTTAGATAGATGAACAAAGAAATTGAACTTTTATTGGACATCTATTTACAACATAATTTTTGATCAAATGGTTACGCTTTACACGTTTAAATTATATGAACATTATTTGCTTATAAGTGGGCTACATTACATTTTATTTTGGTTTGATATTTCATCTGCGCGTTTGTCGTTTAGTCAAAACAAAAACAAATATGACATTTATCAAAAAATCTTTATGCCAACATTACAAAATACAGTGTATGTAACCTAGGATGAAATAATCCCTCGAAGTAACTAAAATTTGTAGTAAACGACCTTAAATTGGATTTTTTTGATCAAATGATTTGAACACCGAACGTTCAAATTTCTTTTGTGTAAAGTTCTAGAATCTTATAGATCAATAAGAAGTTGTAAAAATTGATGTAAATATTTGATTGTGCGGAATCTAAGTAATATATATATATATAAAGGTGTTTCCAAAATACTGTAAAAAAAATTAAGGGCATATAGTACTGACCAAAATAAGTAAAAAAGCTTATTCAACATAGGACTGATCTTCAACTGCGAAAAATCGAAGAAAACTGACAAAGAAAGTGACAAAATTTTGTCTCTGTCAATAAATAGACTATAAAAAAACAATAAAATTTTATACGAAACGTTTTTCTCAATTTCTAATAGTTACGATACGAAGTTATTTGAAAATTAAATATTGGCCAAGGTCGGCACAACATTTAACATAGTACAATTATTTGATTTAAAAAAAAAACAAAAGCACATTTAAGATCACCTCTGAAAGGTAAAAAAATACCATTTAATCAAAGTCATAACTCTTATAGTTTTCAAGATAACAGACGTACACCCCGTAAAAACTCATTTTTCACTGCCTCAAATCTCGGAAACTATGGAAGATCGGACCCATGTTGATTAAGCTTTTTTACTCATTTTCGTCAGTACTACATGCCCTTAAATTTTTTTACAGTATTTTTGAAACACCCTATATATTACAAAACGCTTATAGGAATAGGGAGCCGAAGTGCATTCAACCAAGTAAAATCCTCTAGACTATACCGGGATTGCCTGCAAACAGTGGAATAGTCCAAAAGAATTCATTTTTGTCCAACGTTAAATTCCAGCACTTCCTTCATCACAGTTAAAACCACTCTTAATGTAGTTCTTGCCGTCCCTGAAAAGTTAGTGATGTTATATTAAGCATCGATGGGAGCCAACACGGAGAGAAGCAGAGTGATTGGTTTCCGGCGGATCACCAGTGTAACGGTTTTCTGATCATTTCACAGTTTGTCAGCAAATCCTGTACTAACCAGACATTACCTGGATTGACGGATTTCAATGTTTGCCGCCGACATATGTATAACCGAATATAGCTTTTCGAGTTACGTCGTCTTTCGACTTACGTCGCAAGATTGGAACTAATTAACGACGATAGGCGAGGTATTACTGTATTTTATTCTTTACTAAGGTATAAACTCGTACAGCCGTATTCATAGTAATTCTGACGTGGTTTAAACCAGGTCTATCTTAGGTCTAAGGTTTTTCCTTATTCATAGTAACGGTTGACTTAGTCCTAGTTTAAACCTAGTCTAAAACTTAGACCGTGTGTACCTCTAGTTTAAACTAGGTCCAATGCCCGGTTGCAGAAACGTTAATCAACGCATTGTTCAATTAGCGGTTAATCAAAACGAACAAATTCGAATCAGTTTTCTTGTTCTTATGACATTTAAATCATTGCTGTAAAAAAATCGAGTTGCATTTGTTTGTTTTGATGAACCGCTAACCGAACAATGCGTTGATGAACGTTTCTGCAACCGGGCATAAGTCCTGTCATTGTAACGAATATATAGTGTGCTTTAAAAAAATTGCATTCGTAAGACAAAAATTATTAATTATTAATTGTCAAATTGACAATTTTGATATTAAATGAATAAAATTGAGGATATTCAAGATATTTGTGCACCGTAAATGATGTAGATGATGAAGAAAAAAATCAGATGTCATTGTTAAAGGTACTTTTATCATATCTGCAAATTTGATATAATAATTGAAATTTATGTTTAATTTTAGAAAATGAATGAGAGAGATTGAGAAGATAATACTGAATTAAATAATGCTATATGTAACGAAGCATATTTAGACAAAATCACAATAGGCCCGGAAATGAAAACACTTCAAACCTCACATGTAGTTGTCAAATATTTTTATATAAAAATTAATGTGTTAGACAAATTTGGAGTATAAATAAATGATTTTTAGTTAATTTCACACGTTTCCTGTCAATTGCAACCAGTTTCATACCCAAATAAAAGTCGTGATGTATCGTCAAAACCAGCACCGCCGTTAGCCTCGAACAATTTTATTCATATTTTAATTTATAAATTTTTTTCTTTCCTTTTTCCTCATGTATACTCGTACATATGAATACACGCTTCTATAAACCTAATGTTGTACTACATACTATTCTTATTTTAGATAATATTAAGTATTAATTTTTACACTTACAACTAAATGACTTTTGAAAATATTCCAATATTTATGTCTGAAGCTTACTTCATATTCATCGCAGACCATGTCCAGATGGATACAAGGGCAAAACTCGGTCTACGTAGACTAGGTTTAAACTGGGTCTAAAATTTACTATGAATAAGTCCAGGGTGGTCTAAGTTAGACCTAGTTTAAACCTAGTCTACTTAGACCTAGTTTAAACCGGATCTATCTCACTTACTATGAATACGGCTGGTAATGTAAAAGATTCTTCTTTTGTTTTATATTTGATTGATTCTTAAAAACCCTATTGAATACCAATTACGTTTTTATGTTTTGTTCACGTAAATAAAACAAAATATCCAAACTTAAAAATACGGGGTCAGTGTTCCAAAACAATCCACAAATCTAGTAGCCGAGCAGTCATCCGTATTTATATTCTGTGTGCATGCGATTATGTGAGGTGTGAAATATTTACGAGTAGCTCTCGAAAAAAACCCGGCTTCTGTAGATCGCTTAACGCATAACCTATAATTTATTACCCTATAATTCATTTTGTTTCACGTTTATATTACCAAAATCAAGGGGTATCTTATCAGAGATTGCCTAGTGTTATTTTACAGATTTAATAGCGTCCCGTACGGGTTTCAATTCATGCCAAGTCAAGGGTAAAAATCATGGTAATTATCTCAATACGTAAGGGCGTGCTACAGCGGTGTGTTAGACCATCAAATTCTAAGCCAGTGGCGACCAAAATGTTCACCCGGATGAAAGTAATTTACATAAAGGTATAGAAGCTATTATCCCTAGTGAAAAATATCATATTTCATTTGGAATATTTGCATACTTTTTTGTGATTGACGTTTTGAACAAAAAGATTTGTTTGGATTTTTTTCGTGTACCCCTGTAAATAGATTCGGACAGGACTAATACGCTGAAATATGAGTAATAGACTCGCAGTGGATACTGAAATTAGAATCCGATAACTCAGGTTCGAAACTAACAATATATTTTGCATTAATTATGTATTTATTATTGTATATGGATGTTCATTTAAACAAAATTGAGTCCTTTTTTCCTGTGATTTTTACTTTCCGTCACCTTTAGGTAAGGAAGGTATTGTCCTTGGTCAAAAAATTCGATGAGTTTAAATTTCATAAAACAGCTAGCTTTGCTATAAACATGGAAACATCTACTGTCCTTTCATCATCTCCATCAACGCAACGCAAAATATTACAAAAATGTAAGGTAAAAACTGACTCACCCTCATTAATATCAATTGTAATACTTTATAGTAAGTTAAATATAAAGATGGGGTCTCGTGGCTGCGTGCCTAAGTGTCTGGTCACGGATCTGGGGAACCGAGTTCGATCCCGACCGACGCCAAATATTTCGAATTTTAAATGGCACAAAATTGACCCCTGTGGTGCACTCTCCACGCCAGCAATGAGTGCCCGTGAGGTCATCATAATTACCGAAATCTGCGTACAAAGCAGATTGGCACACCCAGCAATGGGTAATATGCCATGAAGATATATTTATTTATATAAATATAATAAAGAATTGTTATTAAAATAGTTTGACACATCTTATGCTGTAGCTGTATGAACGTTGACGTCACATTCTGTTTCAGATCATGTGATTTTTTTCTTCAAAATATTATATACATACATATTTCGTGATATTTTCAAATTTGAGGATATTTAAAGAATAATATATTTTTAAATTTAATACTTAGAATGCATATAAAAATTCTTGTAACTGTCCTATTCTTTCGCAGTTCACAATAGTCAAAAACAAACTGTACTTTTATATATTTATTTATTTATTTATTTATTTATTTAGAATTGGAAAACCAACAGTCAATAGAGACCAATGACAGGTTTTCACGATTTACAAATAGAAAAATACAAACAGTTTACAAAGAAATGACAAAAAAATTGAGTATTGTCAAAACATAAATGAAGAATAATTATTATGAATAAATGAGTGTTTATGGTAGAATATTACCAATTATTAAGCTTCTATATTTGTCAATAGAAAGGCTGAAAATCTACGTGCTGAAATCTGTTGTTGTAAGTTTGCATCATTCATTCATTAAATGTCAAATAATGTACTCCAACGAAGGAGGTACAAATATCATGGCAAACTAAGTTACTTTTTGCTGTCATATTTACGAAAAATTTTGGTGTAAGCAATTTTGATGAAAACGGGAAATAAGAACGAAGCAAAAAATAAATTATGGAAAATTTGGATTTGTTGGAACAACAGATGAAATATTATTAAACATTTTCAAATGTACAATAATTATACGGTTTTTAATGTTTTTTTTAAAATTTATTTTGTTTAATACTTTATATGGATTGTTCTGTTAACAATATTTTGCCTGATTACAATTACCTTCTTTCTAATGATTTTATATCCAAGTCGACCATGAAACAAAAACCATTTCAATCACATCAATTTGTCTTTATGTTGAAATCTTGACCTGTTTTAATTTACAAGTAATTACATACATTTACACATTATGTACTACTGGTGTATTAACATTTATGACACAACAATTCTAGAAAATTTAGAGCATGTATTTCCTAGTCCTTCGTTTGTAATGCTCAACTCACGATCCGAAAATTGTAGTGATTTGAAAGTTTTGAATTCAGCGTAATAGAAGGGGAGGACTATGACTATAGGATTGTCTATGGCAGCAGTTCGCAAACTGTTGTCGAGAAGGGCGATAACTGTTGGCGCGTATGCGCTGTCAGCGTAAGGATGATAAATGTGTAATTACTGCTAGTTGTGGTCCTGTGGTTAGCAGCAGATTCATAATTGAAAACTAGGCGTTAGAATGGGAATAGCTAACAACTAATCATGAGCGAGATATGAGCAAACAGATTGAAATTCCCTGTATGTAGGTTTACAATGCACTATACCTAAGTGAGATACATATAACATACTGAGTAGTATTTTAATGGTGAAGCTTGGCATGCTATATCCTCTCTACAATGGATAGGATTTGAAGCATGTAGTAAATTTCTAATTACACGAGCACAGTCATCAACATATGAATTCATAACTTTTTTTCTCTACTAGTTCCTAAATATATTATTATTATTATTTTATAGTGATCAATTAGAAACCAATCAAAATTATTACGTACGTTTTATTCCAATATTTTTTTCTAAATAATAATAATTGCTGTATAGACTTTAGCTTCCCTTCAAAGAGTGATTTTAGCAGACACTTCGTTCAGACTTGTTGGGAAGAATTTATTTTAAATTTTACAGTAATATTTTTTTTTATAAATTCGGAACTTTCGGCCATGATACCTGAATTATAAAAACTTTAAAACTATGTAATTCTGCATCACTTAAAAAAGCATCAACTAAATGTGTTAAGCATCAATCACTCAAAAACACAGAATGGAGGAGAAGGATTATGTTGATGTCATAAGGGCAAAAAAATCAAGAACAACTAAACAAGCTACCTCAAATAATTTCTATATTATTAAAGATACAATAAAATACTATAAGACCAAGGGGGACATCCGAATATAGAAGAAAATATTTTTTTAAAGCAGTGGTTCTCAAGTTACAACACAAAAGTTATATTTTTGTAAATGGGATGATATATATTTTTAGGCCCATTTAATAGAGTATTTTTTCAGAATGAACCATGTAATCATTTTATATCTTCACATAAAAAATATTGGGAAAAATTCAATTGATATTTAAATAAATTACATTTTTCAGTAAGCTATGTATGAAAAACATTATAATAATGGAAGAATAATGTTCAAAACTTTTTTTTAAATTTTGTGCTTTGATCTTGCAAAAACGTAATAAGCATTAAGCTACATTCACAGCTACTTTTTTAATGCGTAATTATAATGCATAAGACAACTTTAATACATAGTGTTAATGTGTAAGGTTAAGAAAAACATAGCATTTTCTGCAACAAAATTTAATTGATAGTTGACATCTGTATTTATTCAAATTACCTGTCAAAATTGAAGTTTATCATGGCAGGTAAGGATTGCTGAAGCGTATTTTCTTGTTTAATTTTATTTGACCATATGGTATTACAAATGTAGCACTAGATGCAGCTATTTGATTACTTCGAAATTGAAGATTTTAAGATTTTTCGCAAATTTATTTTGACAGCTGTCACAAATTTACTTAATGCGTAATGCATAAAAGTTTGGTGTTTGCAAACATTTGTTGCTATGCATTGTGTTTATGCATTATGCGTTAAAATTAAAACTAGCTTTGAATGGTCCTGTGCGTTGCAATATAACAAACTTCGTTACGCTTTATCTATTAGCATTATGTATTAACGTTATTCATTAAGAAAATAGCTGTGAATGAAGCTTTACGGTCAGTAAGTGCTCTTGTACTGGTATGAATTGGAAGCCCTTCCTGTTCTTCAACTAAATGATGGAATAAATTTCATAAAGAATTATTATAATTACAAACTAATAGTGTTAAATAGTTATTTATGATATAAGTGTTAAAAGTGACATTTTATTGTGTGAGAAGGAAGTTTGGAACACGACGCGAAGCGGAGTGATCCAAACCTTCGAACAAAATAAAATCACTTTTAACACGTATATCATACACTATTTTTTCTACAAACACTATTTTTTAATTTAAATTTGTATTTCTAATAATTTTTTGACATTCACTTTTAACACTAGTGTCAAAAGTAACAATGATCTGTCACTTTTAACACTTGTGTCACAAAATGACATTTTAAACGCTAAAAACAAACATTAAAAAGCCCACTTTTAATAGATTTGTAGAAAAAATAATGTATTCATGTCCCACGTTCGTTAAGAGTGTTATGGTTTTCGCGAATTATATCCCTAGGTTACCTCCGGATTATAATCTAATTGAACGATGTGAAATTGTACTTGTACCCCTAATTTTTGTACATAATTATATTTATACTTATATAAAATATTTGTATCTGTATACTATAGATATAGCAAATGGTGTAATTTTATATTCTGTAAAAGTTTTATCAATTTAGGTCATGAGCAGTTCGGAAAAAAATTAAAAATTCATATATCATTAAATTATGATAATGAAAGCACACAAATTTTATTATCGCGCGGCTAATATTACTACAAATTAGTTTCATAGATATTTAAAAATATCTCAATTTTTATTAAAATATATTTGATTTTTTTTAACATTATCAATACCTCTGTGGTGGTCTCAGCGATAGCATTGAGAGTCGATTAAGAGTCCGTGACACCTGGTAAGCGCACTCAACGATACAGATGTTTTATTGAAATCTGTGAATAAAAATGAATGTTGGTACACCCAGAAATGGGTAATAAAATAAGCCATGATGTTATATCTACTTATTTATTTTCTTTTTACATATATAAGTAATTTTGTTAAAATAATATTAAATATAGAAACAATGAGCCAGTTTCACATTTTTTATAATGTATTTTAAATGTAAGTTTATGCAATATTTTTCGTAGTAATATAAAAGGTAATATAAATTTATTGTTACTTTCGTAAATAATTAAAAATTAAAAAGATTGGCGCCAGAAATATAACACCCCACTTCTGTGACGTCGGAGCACATACAGTACGTCATTCATAGCCAATAGGAAAACAGTTTACGTTATTTATAAAATAAAAATAGGCGATAGTTTGTCACATGTTAAACTGTATATGCTCTGACGTCACATTCTGTTTCAGATCACGTGATTTTTTCAAAGTATTACACAATTTTCAATAATTAATTGTAAAATATCTAATGGATATTTTGTGATACTTTCAAATTTGAGGCTCTTTAAAGAACAATATCTTTTAAAATTTAGTACTTAGAAGTCATATAAAACTTCTTGCAACAGTTGCAACAGTCCTATTATCGTTGTGAACATATCTGATGTACGAGCTCAAACTCATATTAGTTGGGCTGGTTAACATTTTCAACAAACAAATTATAAAACCTACGCAAATGATGCGAAATTTCTACAAAATTTCTTTCGACTGATTTAAAATATAGATTTTAAACTTACAAAAACTGAATTTGTTATTTAAGTATACCGCCATTTTATATTGGGTTACATCGCCTGTATTAGTAATACCAGCTTTAATTCTATTAGGCATTCGAACCCTAAGTCCTGCACATTTTCCGTTGAGTATTGTCCCATATGTCTTGCAAGGTTGGTTTTACTGTATGCATTGGATTTATCAAAAGTTTGGGTAGAAGCTAAGTCTGGACTAGAAGATGACCCTTAAAATACCGGTTGAACTATTATCACTAGTCATTCAGCCCACAGTTTTTTTAAAGTTTTAAGTCTATATTTCAAGTAGCCGAAAGAATTTTGTAGAATTTTCTAACTATTTGTGTAGATTTTATAATTTGTTAAAAATGTAAACCGACCCAACTAATATGAGTTTGGTTTCGTATGTCGAATTCATAAGATGTAATGAGTTACTTGCGTGTCATTTTTTTATTTAATATTTTTGAAAAGACGATAAAAACTTGCTATCCGTATTTTTTTATTTGGCAAATTTTTCATTAATTGGCCAGAAAAAAATTAATAAAATTTTAATATTAAAAGTACCGCCTTGTATGACGTAGAATTACGCCGAACCAATGAATGGCCGTAAAAGCAATAACATCGGTACATCCAATAGCAACGACAGGTGCGGGTAATTTAAACATGACAGATCATCTGTTTGACGTTTGAATAATAGTTTGGAGGTTAATATTTTCGTTTGTCATTTCAATCTTGTACGAGTATAAGCTAAGTTAAAATTCCTCAAAATCCTGCTTAACAAATCGAAATACATAATAAAAGTAACAGAAACCACGCAAATTGTAAATAATAAAGAAGATAGACATCAGTGACATAACAATGAACTAATGTCAAAATCAAATTAAAACTCGCACTCGCTCGCCATCTACAGGTTACATTCTTAAATATGCATACCTTTCTCCAGTTCAAAATAATGACGTCAAAGATAATCTTCATTCTTAATTTATTAAAAAACAAATATTTTTTTTAGATAAAATTTATATTTTTACCTACGTTTTCAACTTTACTTTAGGTAGTGTCTACTCATAGAGAAATGTAAAATTTGTCTACCACCTGGACAAAAAAAAATATATGAACAATAACGTCACCTAACACACAGAATTCATTTTAGGAAAACTTGGGGAGGTTATTGTTGATGATTTCTGTGCGTTAGGTAATGTCATTGTTGATATTTTTTTTAAGTAAATAGTTACATGAAATGGATGGGATTTTAGTTCATGAAGTGTATATCCAATTCATAAAATGTACAATTGCATGTTATGAAATAATAGATTAACAATTAATACATTTGTCATATTTTTTTGAACCTATTGAAAGATTGGTGACAACCATTGATAGGCGCCATATGTTATGCCCAAACTAACATTCACTAAAATCCATCTGACAGCCCATTAACAGCTTGTTGGCTAATATTTCCTATTTCCAATCTTTCTGCACTTAATGTAAGTGTAACATATTGGCAAGCGCTGATGTCTCCCCTCTAGGCAGTATTGTTCAGCTGGCAGCAGCTCGGGTCAGAGGGCAACAATGGCCCACTAATTGCAAGTTGGCTCAACCTCAGCCATTGCCATTGCATCACCGCCAGGCTGCCTTGCTTTGCTTTCCTTGCACTTTCATCTCCTATATGCATGCTCAAATCTCCATACAGCCAACAAACTTGAGACTAAAGACGCTGTTTGCCAGATGGGTAAACTGCTAAATTGCATCTTTACCCTTTCGGAGAGATTTTGAAGTTTTCGTTGTCAGCTTATACGTGGTGCATAAGAAAATGTTATGATGATGTAAACAAATTTAATATGTACCTATGGAAAAAGTTTTAAACAAAATATTTTAATAATTTCAGTACCGTCGAATATCAATTTTATTCACAAAATTTTGTTTTATTAGCGCCGAGTTGATTCTTAAATCAACGCTGATTCCTGATTCAATCCAATTCACTCTTAAAAATCAAGCTAATATAGTAATCATAATCAAGGATCAACTGATTCATCTATTCTATGAATGCCCTGATCGCGATAATATGTTTTGACGTTACCTAATTTTCTAATATTCTATTCTAATATTCTAATCATATTTTTCAGCTATATTTAAAAACTTGTCATCGCCAGTAATTTATAGAGGTAAAAAATATAATATTACAGGAAAATTATAAAATTTAAATTACATTTACGGGCCTATTCTACTAAAAATATGTATAACGATATCGTTAGCATACGACTGTCGCTAAGCATTTGGTTGAACGACTTTAATAACGACAAATGTCAAAAAGGTATTCTACTAATCATATCGTTATCGAGTTATTAGCCGTGTTCCTTCAGACTGTGATTCGCAATCTAAATGATAAAAGTGATCATGATTAAGAAGAGTAATGTTTTCACGTTTCCTATTCGTTATCCCCACTTTCTCATTTTGTGATCACTAGACAACCTTCCCCCTTCCCTTCAGAATCAACCTTTTTGAGTGATTCACATGGATTCAATTCAGAACAAATTGAAAATATACTATTTCGAGCGTAGAAATTTACGAATGTGGGGTTTGTGGCATCAAGGGAAATACTATTTTTCTACAAAATCGTGTAATGAACCATATAAAGATTTGTTTGAAATAAACATTCTTCATATTCCTTACCATGAACATTATTTTTTACTTCAATATAATCCATTTTTAATTCTGACTATAACACTTGACCGTTGATTATTTATAAAATAAAATAGGATAGTTTGTATTACTCTGCATATGACATTGGCATTTGACACTAGATTGTGTTGTTTTCCTGATATAATTTTTAAATCGTGTTTGAAAAGGATCACGATTATATTAATCAGGATTCACAAAATCATAATCACAGCCCGAAGGAACACGGCTATTGTTATGATGAGTTCAACGATAATATCTAACTTCATGTTGATTTTGACAGAATAAATTTATATTTGTTTTTCAATTCAAATTTGAAATTTTCATCGTACATAAAATTATTTATTCTCACCCTCGTTTTACAGTTTGCACGCTCTATATGTCTATAAAATGATCAACAATAATATTGCAGATTTCTGTAAATGATATGATTATTAATGATTGACTTAATATCTCATATGAATCCTTTTCTACTGATATCCTCCTTGCTACTGATTTCTGAAAGCTTCCATAAGCAAAAAAATGCAAAGCTGCCATCATCTGAATTGAAAACAAAATATTTATGTGCATTCATATGTAATGTAATACGCATAAATAATAATTTATAAATAATCTAGAAATTTTTAGCAAACCATCACTTCAACGAGTTCCTCATATATGGTGATATTTGCGTAAATAAATCTCTAGAAGCTTCTTTACTCAACAAAAAAAAAAAAAAAAAAACTCAGATTTTTCTCCGGTACAGTAAAAGGATGATTATATAAAATGTCGTATTAAAAAATGTAATAATATAATAATATCTTGCTCAGCTACAATTAATAAAATATTTTCTTCAGCCATTTTTACTTTTGTTTTCAAAATATATCAAACTTTACGACTTCGATGCATGTGAACTTATAGTTCATAAACGACATAAAATAACGATAAGTAACGATACGTAACGATAAATAAATTAGTAGAATAGGGTTTTGGCAAAAATCGTTATTATAACTACATGTCGCCTGGTAACCACTCGTAACGATACAATTTTTTTTTTTAGTAGACTAGGCCTGTTGGGCTCAATATTTTCATTGAAATTGAAACATTGAAATTTCAAATGTGACATTTGTATCGTTCTTCTTCTTAATCTTGTACTAGCAATAAATGTATAGACAGTTTGTTGCCTAGGTTACACGACGTCGAGATTTGTGATTCGTTGATCCATCCTATAATGGATATGAAATTATATCCTTTCAGTTAACTAGTATTGCCTACATATCCACTCTGCAGATTGTGAAGAAATGATAAGTTTTTCAAGTGGGAGTAGAAAAAATTATATTATTTGTGAAATGATCATGATTACTTGATTCAGTTCAATGAATTAGAAAAACCCTACAGATCAACTTGATTCCTTAATCACATGTTCTCAACTGACTAAAAGTGAATTCAGATATAATAGAAAATTATATGCCCAAGAAATATTTTTTTGAAAATTTATTTACTTATATTGTTTCTGAAGCTGTGATATATGAGTTCTTTTGGATTAAAGCTTCATACGTAGTTGTTAATTGTTTATTGTTGTGGATACAATTTTTGACGACGTATGAAGCTTTAATCCAAAAAAACTCCTATTAAAGAAACAATTATTTAGGTTCATTACGATTTTACCAGAAAAATATGAAAATAAAACAGTGTCAGGAAAAAATCCAGTTAAAATTTCATCTGAAAATGTCGTAATTAAGTAATTGAATGTAGAAAATGAAAAAAAGTTATTACTCCTGACAAGTTCCAAGTGCTTTGGACTGGTTAAATATTTAATGAGATTAATTAGAAATTTCATTTTAGCTTTCATGAGCACACTTCGGCTGCTGCAAGTTATTAAGTCCAATATAAAACTTCATTATCATCAATTACAACAGGGCTACAGTCAAATGTACTCACAGGATTAGAGACACTCCAGATCCAGAAAGCTTTATCAATAGGAAGAAAGGCTTCTTTCTTGACTCCGTTTCTGCTGACCTAATTAAGAGTTTGCGGATAATGATGCTAAAGTGTTACAAATAAAATAAGAAGTGATTCTTGTTGTGCGGTTTTCAGCAAGATCACTATACAATGTTTAATAAAAAAATAACTAGAATATTTATTTATTTAAGGCCCACTTTTACATTTGATGGATAAACTATGGTATAGCTATCGGAGGTATAACTTTATCTTAGCAACTATACCTTCAACAAACAAAGCTGTCTTGTACAAAACATTTTTATCTATCAGATATCAGATGGTTATATCAGGAATTACGTTAAATCACTATAGGTTGGTATTGACACAATAAATTTTCTTTTTGTTAGACTATTTTTCTTCAATATTCCTATTATTTATGCCTTTTAATTTACATTTTTCACTAAAATACCTGTATTCTCGGTGTGAAAATTTGCATCGTTTGACATTTTACTTATTTTAGCTTCAATAAAAGCTTTTGTAACTTCTTTTGAATTTTTTTTAATGTTGTCAACAGACTTTCCTGACGTTTTACGTCTAATTTGGTCTAAATTTTGAAAAAACAAACACCATTGCATGTGACTAGCATGTAACCATGGCTCCCGCCATTTGTTGGCTTACTATGTGCAGATCCCATTGCGCATACTTGCGGTCTCTTTAAATTGAAAAGGTATATTTAAAGTGACAATGTTTAAAATTATAGTACAAATTTTGTTTTCCACGGTCTTCCTGATTTTCTTATTCTCTCATAATTCTATGTCTTTTCAACTTCAATGGCCCGTCCAAGTCTTTGGCTTTTTAGAAAGTACATGTCGCCTATGAATTTTGAATAGAAATAAATGACAACGAAATAAAAATTGCTACATATTTTTTTTATACCGATAATAATCTAATTAAAGTTTTTAGCGTAAAATGGTTGCCATATTTTGACGTTAGCGTCACTACTACAGGTATTAGATAATACATAGATGACCCGTCCGCCTTATTGGTGGCAAAATCAATGCAGTAAATTATGAAATAAAAGTGCATTTCTTATAAGTTTATGTACTATTGTTCATAATTAAATATAACATCTATATTTGCCATTTTATACTTATTTAAAATAAAACAAGAAAAAATACGGTTCGTTAAGATTTTTGAGGTTAGGGAAAAATATATGAATTGCATAAGTACCTGTAGAAATTATAACCATTTCTCAAATGATTTGCACAGTTTAGAGCAGAACAACCTGTTATTATGGATAATTTCTATGATTACTAATACTGTAACGTTGTATTGAATAATTTAAGTTGCTCCACAATGGTGGACGAGTCAGCTGTGTCATTACAGTCGTCTAGTTACAATATGGAAATGTCACTATATAGTGGACCATGCATATTTTACTCATAAATTCGCGATTGGCTTTACACATACTCTAACATACACATATTTCATATATCTGAATATTTTTTTATTAACATCAAAAGAAAATTTATTTATTAAATAAATTTATATTATAATTTATGTTTTAATTATTGTAATCTCAATACTTGTCATTGTTGTAATCATTTAGTAAATAGGATTGTAAGTATTGAGTTACTTTTTATTATGAACTATGTTTTAATTATTGTAATCAATACTGTCATTGTTGTAATTAATTATAAATAGAAAATAGTTTAAATACTATTGTAATAACAATAACGACACGTGTTGAGTATAATAACCAGGGCCCCGAACCGAAAAATTTTGGGGTTCGGTTACGATTAACGATCTTTACATTAATAAAAATTCGGTTCCGGTTATCGGTTACGGTTTTTACATTTTAATTCTACGTTTTACTAACAATTAGTACGAATAGATATATTCGACTTGTTCGGAATTCGAAAAGAATAAGTAAATATTTTAAGGTGTGATCTAAAAATAAAAATTGTGGTTCACAAAGTAACTAAGTTAAATAATAATTCTATTCCAATGAGTAATTTTTTTATTATAATTGCAAAAAATAATTGAAATATGGAGTATAATACCTTAATTTTTTTTAGAATGAGAAAATACTTTTTTATGAACCCAAAGGTATGCAAAGCATTTCTACAAAAAAGATGTGGGTTAATAAAAAATTCCTATTTTTAAATTTACGGTTTTAGTACCGATATTATTTCGATTCGGTTATGTTTTCGGTTACAGAATGAATTTATTTTTCGTATCGGTTTTCGGTTTCCATATTTGAAGAAATAAAATATAGGTTTCGGTTTTCGGTTACGGTTTCATAAAAAGTCAAATATTGGTGCTGTTTTCGGTTACGGTTTCGTTACGGTACGGGTCTCTGATGATAACCTTCAATTATATTAAAGAAAGTCTTAAAGTCACATTAATTAAAGCGAGTAATTAACCTGAAAACGAGCTAAAATTATTAATTTTACTTACCTAACTTTTATTTACGTAGGTATAATGCGTATTCGTATTATCAGAGGTTTAAATAAATTAACATTTAACCTATATTCATGTAAGTAGGTAAATCAAACAAATATATATTTTGAAATAATATAATAACTACATGGCTTACTTCATTACCATTAACTTTAAAGTTTTTTGATCACAGTTATTAATGGATACGCAGTTTTATTCTTGCACCATTTATTGTATATTGCCATATTAATGGTAACGTATATCGGTTCTCACTACGTATGGCGGAGTGACGCTAACGTCACAATTTTCGCACCAAAACTTTAATAATTATTTTAGGCATTATTAAACATAATTTCAAGAAAACAAAAAATACGTAATTTCTAATTTTAAATTCTTCGTAATACATAAAGAATAGAAGGTTATACAGAGGCATATTTTCGGGATGCCATCGAATGATATTTTCCTTGTACTACACTTGTGACTCATTTCACTCCGTTGCTAGATTACAAATAAATCGCTGTCACGGTGACAGTTGCAAGATGGTGTCAAATATGAAGCGAGTGTATGGAATTTGCAATAGTGATTCCCGCTATAATTATAAAGAATACATGACAAATGTGAAATTCTTTAAGTTTTCACAGCCATCCAAAGACAATAAATTATGTAAAACTCAAATATCAAAACACAAGTGACAGAAGACAGAACTTTAAAAATGGCGATGGTTTGTTTGTAATCCGATTTTACATCTCAACTTATATATTGTCGCGCTCTTTTTTGCGTATGACGTCAAAATCATAACCCTCCATTCAAAAAACTTGGACAGGCTCATTTCAGAAAAAGTAACTACAATTTCAGAAAATTATATCGAAATATCTTCCAATCCTATTTTTAACACTCGTTTAGTATGCACATCTTATAAATAAATTATCTACAGAGATTTATCTGGGTAGAGAGCTGCCACACCCAAAAATGTGTATACTAAGCTCGATATCATCCGCAACCAGTTTCTTAGACATGAAATAAAACCTCTCCAGCTGTGACAGCCTATCAATTGAAGCCTATAAACCGTATTTACATCTCCAATCCGCTTAATGTAATGAAATTCATCCCGTGCAAGGTTTTATTGTCCTGGTGGAACGTCACGCAAAATCTGTCCCATACCCTTTTGGTTTCCCCTTGCTATACCCTTTCTGCTCGCTGATTGGTTGGGGTTGACCACTGGTCGCAGTTTTCCACCAGCCTGATGATGCATTGTTGCTAAACTTTACGTGCATCAGTTAATGACGCATTGTGGATCACTTTGAAATGACACGTGACAGCTTTGTAACACAGGATGGGGTATTAAATGTGTATTAGCTATTGTTTATTTTCCAAATGCAAGCAGAGTAATTTATGGATGCATATATTAAAGGTTTTTGATGAATTGTTTAATTTAGAAATGAATTAAAGATTGGAGAATATGTGGTCTAATTTTTAATGAAAATCAAACAAATACATATAATGTATATTATGTTCGATAGGATTGTTTAGATTTTGATGTGTGGACAAATTCTGTTTCATTACAATTGAATTTAGTTTGAATAAAAAGTTTTTGAATGTGATCTAATTTTAAATACATTCGTAACGGTAAAATGTAATTATTTTGTTTTATTGTTCTGTATTTTACTATTACTAAGGGACAGAAAAATATTTTTAAAAAACTTTCAGTTTGTAGAGGAGGGTGATTTAGAATGACTAGGGTTTGTAATTTTTTTTGTTACATTTCGTTCAAATTGAAACAGTTTAGCAATTTCTGGAAAGATTACCTAAGTACAAAAAATGAATGAAATGAATCAGTTAGTCCAGTAAACAGAGATCGAAAAAGGGGGTTACCTTACAAAATGTCGGGTAGTTCTGAATTTTTGATATATTGTATAGGGTAGTTGGTTAATGAAAAATCCAAATTTCCACAAATCTCCTTCCTCCGCTCGCTCCGCCATCTTGTGAAAACCACCATAAATCAGCACTTTTTTCAGTTTTTCGCCTATAACTTCTATCTGAACACATAATTACGTTTATTTTGCATCAATATAGGATATTCTGTCTTAAATAATAGTTGTATAATTAGAAATAATGAGCCAAAGAGTGTTGCTGCACTAAACTTGAAAAAAAAAACAGACATTTTCGTTTTTTTGTAAATTTACCCCTACTATGTTGCATTGGTCGTAAAAAGAAATTGATAAATGGATTTTGTAGGTAATTAAATTCTCTATGAGACTCATTTTGAGGACTTTTACGCTAAAATGAAGTGTTACGGAGTTATTGCGATGTAAAGTGGAAAGAAACTCAAAATTTTGCTAAGTGCGCAATAGTTGCCTTTGTTGGGTGCTTCATAGCTCCGTTGCTATGAATCGTGGAAAAAAAATTCGTATCAATTTTTTAGGAAATTTCATCCTCTACAAGTTGGCAAATAACTTTTATTCGCTAAAATTCACCTGATATAAAAGTTATAGGTGAAAAGCTGCAAAAAGCGCCGACTTATGGTGGTTTTTACAAGATGGCGGAGGACGGGGATTTGTGGAAATTTGGATTTTACATTAACCAACCATCCTATACAACATATCAAAAATTCAGAACTACCCGACCTTTTGTATAGGGTAAAATCCTTCATTTATTGGACTAAGTAATGTCCTGGCAAAATTGGGCATTGAACCAAAAATTATTCACGAAAAGTTTATCTTACTTTATATGAGGAAGAAGAAGCGTCATATTCAGGGCCGTGCGGTGGTATTTTAGCGCCTGGAGCACGTAATATTAATTTTGGCGTCCTGAGAGAAATATAATATTCAATTTGGCGCCCTAAGAGAAATATTTATAAAAGAGTTCATTTTTCATTTATTTGGATCAAAATAGAAAAATATAGGACGAACTTGGGCTGTTTGCCTAGTGATTACAGTGAGCGCCTTTTCACAAACGCGCCTCAGCGATTGCTCCTTTCCCCATATCACCGCACGACCCTGAGAGTAATACATTATTTTTCATCTTTATGTACACTCAGTTAAATACTTTCTGTTTCATATTTGAACTGAATATTTAGGAGACCATATACTTTAATTTCCAGAATACAAATTTGAGTAACAAATAGTAGAAGAGTAATGCATTATTTTTTATCTTTATGTACACTCAGTTAAATACTTTCTGTTTCATATTTGAACTGAATATTTAGGAGACCATATACTTTAATTTCCAGAATACAAATTTGAGTAACAAATAGTAGAAGAGTAATGCATTATTTTTTATCTTTATGTACACTTAGTTAAATACTTTCTGTTTCATATTTGAACTGAATATTTAGGAGACCATATACTTTAATTTCCAGAATACAAATTTGAGTGACAAACAGTAGGGGAAGAGTAATCAGGGCCATATGTGCTATTTTGGCGCCTGGAGCAAATAATATTAATTTTGGCGTCCTAAGAGAAATATAATATGCAATTTGGCGCCCTAAGGGAAATATTTATAACAGAGTTCATTTTTTATTCATTTGGACCAAAATAGAAGAATATAGGACGAACTTGGGCTAACTGCTTGCCCAGTGATTACAATGGCCGCCTATTTACAAAATGCGCCTGGAGCGATTGTTCCTTTGCACAGCCCAGGTTTCATTTTACAGTGATATTATGGTGTTTATAAATATTGTTGGAGCCGGAGAATTTGAAGATGTGATTTTACCAGAACGAAGGATAAAAGTTTTAGAGATGGCAATTAAACATTTACTTGTTTTCCTCCGTGGCTGATGTGCAAACTTCCTAAATCACATTAGCAGCAATTTTATATTTATTAAAAGAAAAATAATGTATTATATCAAAAATCTAGTCAAATCGCTACATAACCAATAATACCTGGCAAATTTGAAATATTTGTTCAAATTTCGGTATTACCTACGCATTTTTTTTAAGTTTCTACTTGGTACTTACACAGATTGGGATCTTGCATGTCATGGATACGCGCTTGTCATAAGATCCATGGCGTTTGTTTCTAAAAAAATTAGACGTAAACTGTGAGAAAAATCTCAGAAAACTTTTAAAAACCATCTTGAAACAAGTTACAAAAGTTTTTATTGAAGCTTAAGGTGCATTCAGAAATGAAAATTAGGTTTATGGTTTTTGTTTAGGGTTAAGTAAGTCATTCATAAATTTATGTTTAAATTACCTGAAAATTTGTTTTGATATGTACAGACATCTATGTCAATGCTTCAAAAAGAAGATTAAAATATCGGTAGAGCAGTATTCAACAAGACACCTGTGCGCCGTGAATCTGTCATTTGCTTGGCTTATTGGTTACATTTCAGCAATTGTGACAGACTATTATATTGAATTTTATACACTTATGTAAGAAATAATTTCGTTCCTATAGGTAAAATAATTTAAAATACACTTTTTCTGTAGTTACGAGATGTATTAGAGCTGAAGGAATTCATAAATTTTATTTTTATAAATGTGCGTATTCAGGCTATAAAACACACACGCCATAAACGTTAGGAAAAACCAAAATTATGTATGGAAACAAGCACTTCAAAATAAATAATGGTGATTGATGATATGATTAAACTTTTTTATTATCTGGGAATATTGCCATTTAAATAGGTAAAATGTCGTTTCGGATATATCAAATATTCCTCGCTTGTTGTGTATATCTGTGAACGTTGTCGTTATAAACGAGAAATAAATGTACAAAAATGTCCGAAATTTATTCATAGTTGGCTCGTTACATTCAACATTTCATCGTATATAACCGTACTTGTAATGAACGAGTTCAACAGTATTGATATAATATTCTACTCTTCGCAAATACTAAAAATATGTTGGAATATCTTGTAAGATATTCTCAAACTGGTTCAATCATCTCGTATAATATCTCGTCTGAGCTCTGGATTGATTTGCTCGCCTGCTTACTAAGTACGCGACTTAATTTGTAACTGTAAAGGCTATTATCATATTTAAATTCACGGTACGACCCTACTTGTACGTATTACTACACATCCTGCATGCCTGACCAGGTAGGCTTATCTACAATCAGCGCACACGACGTCAACTACTTCACATATTTTTATTTTTCTCCCCTGGGACACAAATGGAAATATCATTTCTAGAAATCTCCATCCGTAAGGAGGTTATATGGATATTTGGAACAGGAGCTGCAAAAAAGAACAATTACATTATGATTTGTGCATAATTTTATTCTTATAGCTTTATAATGTTTATATTTGTGATTTTCAAATAGGCGATAGCAAGGATTTAATGTAGAAAACATGCAGGAAAGAGGTCCCTGAAGTTGGCACAACAATTCCACAAAATCAATCAGAAAATGTAGTACTCACTAAGTAATTACCGAAAAATATAATTTACTACGGTTGTTTCTTAAAAAATACATCGAGTTGTGCAAATACTAATAAAATATTTACTAGGGTTACAGGGTCCAACTAGTGATGTGCAAGTTTCGGAAACTTATATTTTTGAAAGTTTCACTGAAAATTTTTGTTAAGTTTCACAAAATGTTTCACTATAAATTATCATAAATAGATAAACAGAGTTAAAATATGATTATGAAACTAAAATTTAGAATAGTTTATAAAAAGTTATTTATTTATTATTGCTCTTACCCTCGCCATGTCACAATTTAGAAGAATGTAGAGTTACTTTTATTTTTCAGTAAAATCCAAAATAATCTATATGAACTTACCATAATATAATATAATAAAAAAATCTAATGTGGCCAACACATCTCTCGCCAGATATTTTACCTGGTTGTACATATAAAACGAAAAATATTTTTAAATACAAATACATATATTCATGTCTCACTACAAAATAATGCTCACATATATTTGCAAAATATATGGAATATTTTAATATAAATTATGTACAATACATACATTTTCTTTATATTCAATATCCTGAAATTTTCTTTTTCTACTTTCCTTACCCATTATTGTTAGATTGAGGAATCCGTAGTTAAAAATGTCTTAAGTCTTATAGTATTTGAGATATCGTGAATCCAACTTCCACACATCCACACACATACCCACACACACACACACACACACACACACACACACACACACACACACACACACACGCACACGCACACACACGCACATACGGACATCATCGTAAAAATGTTATAATCGGATTCTAGGGACCTTGAAACGTGCTTATTCACTAAAATCTGGATATGCGATTTTTAGCATGAATACAATACCTTGGCGAGAGGTAAAAAAACAATAAAAATGAATATGTGATCAAAATCACCCCACGCGACTTTCTCTGTATGCCGAATTAGGTGCATCTAACTAAAGGGAATAATTTTAGTATGACCCTTGTTCTAATTTGTGACTAGAGGACCCCATTATCATTAAATATGTGATGTTCTTATCGTATGTTCCATAAAAATGTTAAAAGAATTAAATTAGAATAATTATCTCACTAATACATTTCAACAAACATGTTAATTTTTTCTATTTTAATGTTCTCTCATTAAATATCTGAAATTGACAGTTTTAAAAATTGCTCAGTTAACTTAATTAGTTGTATCCAATCCTTCAAAAAAATTAAGAAATAAATCGTAATAGTATTAAATGACATTTTTTCTTCATAAAAAACCTCCCACCTATTCGTGATTGTCTGCTCGCGAGTAGGATTATTATTGATGTGATACTCGTGCTAATTTAACAAAAACTAATTTGCAATACACTTGAGCCAGACTGGCAAATATATAGCACCTGTCAACACAGAAGCTTCAGACATTTATTAGTTCACTAACCCACACACAAAAAACGCACAAGCCAATAGGAAACCATGACGAATGTATAGTTAGACTCAGCAAGATACAAAAGATTTGATTTAAATCGAACAAGATCAAGATATCTATGAGTTATCGGAAAACAAAAAACTTATTTGTTTTTAGATCAATCTTAATACAAGATATCTACATACTTACAGTTATCTTCAAAGGCTTCGATACTTTCGGTAAATATGAGCTTTAAAGTTCTATTGTTCATATTATTTTAAAATAACTAACATTTGAAGATCATCAATTAAAGTCTTGCATATGTTAACTGGTTTATTTTCTTGAACTGCCCTTTAATTATGACAAAACTAATATTGTCCGTACCATTCATTTAAATTCGATTTGGTTTTTTAATTGTTTTACAATATTTTGTTGAAAGTAGTAAAATCGATTTTTGATAGTGATAAATTATGACAGATTTTGCTTCTAGGAAGAAAATATGTCAGAAATAACCGCTAAGGTGTTTTGGTATCTGTAGAAACTGCATCAACAAAAAAATCTATGTATTTTATTCAAATTATATACAAACAGTTTCTTGCGAAAGATTCTGTATTTCCAGTACATTACCTTCCCTCAGTTCTATGTATTTTGTACAAATTCCATACAGAAAGTTTCTTAGAATTGATTCTATTTAAGCAGTAAAATTATAACACAAACATACTATGTCATCATTGTTGGAATCGGAAGTAGCACTGTGCTCAGTTTGTTAACTACGTGAAATTTAAAATATGTTTCAAACTTTCAAATATTTTTCATAGGTTAGAAATCTACCCTGTTTACCACTTGCGTTCTTAAAATATCGATTCGGGTAGCTTTAATCTGGTAAACAGCTGTTTACCGATATAAACCGGTAACAGCTCATCGGTAGAATTTTCGTAAATACCTATTTCGTACAAATCTGGTTTGTCTATAATTATTAATACGAAAATGAAAAAAAAAAATAATTTACGGGCCTAAAATATTGAATAATTTCCACGTATTTGGTATTTTCGGATGGGGAAATTATTTATCTTTGTATTGGCAACGGTTTGCGAAAAACTGATTTCCCATGTAAATCTCTTATGTACACCTTGAAAAAAATAACCCTGTATAATGTTACATTCTATACCCGAAATCAGACATTATTCGACAAAAATGCGCAGAACTAGTTTTGAATATTTGAAAATTCCCAAATCAAAATTTTTCCCCATTAACATATAGTACTTCATCGAAATTTATCAATACTAGTAATGGTATGGTTAAGGTCACGATTTGTTTTTAAATAAAATGTATCAGCCTTTAGGGCCTCTGTAACTCAGTGGTTAATTTTTAACCACTTGTTAAAATTTTTATCCAATAGATATTGATTTGACAACCAAAAATCCGTTTTTTGTTATATGTCAACATACTTGATTGGTTAGAAAATTAACCACTGAGTTACAAAATAGGCCCGTTTGTAAGTTTAGATATATTCACAACGTGTTGTGGCTGTTGGGCATTGCCCGAATTCGGGTATGGGGTGCAACATATTCACCTCAGGAGAGAATGTTATATATTTCTCTTTCTTGATTTATAATGTAGGTACCTACTATTAAAGTAATATTTTAATTGAGACCTGTGATGCACTCTCCACACCAGCAATAAGTGCCCATGAGGTGACGCCTGATAAACGCCCGCACGGTACAAATATGTAATCATCATTACCGAAATCTGTATACAAAGCAGATTGGCACACCCAGCATCCCAGCAATGGGTAATACGCCGTGATGATATATTTATTTATTTATTTATTTTGTTAATTACTCCAGCGATGTATTATATTAAAAATGAATTTTAATGTACTCTTTAATTACTTTTTAAAATTATTTTATGAATTTCCAATTATTAACATAAACAAATAATATTTTTGACATTTTCATTAAACCTCGCCACAAATTATTGCAATATTTGGTCTCTCATTCGAACTGGAAATACAGTTATTTATGTTTGGAGTTATTTGTTCAAATCAGTAATATATTATCGATTATATATGTTGAGCATTTTAATAAACATTTATAATTAGGCATCGTTTAAGTATACGCTCAAAGCTATAAATATAATTGGGCAAGAAAAAAACATTTGTAAATTTATAACCTGGCGTGTCTTCAAGGAAGAATAAATAAAACTAATCGTTTTCATATCAAAAAACAGATTGGATTTATCGATATGTTGCAATTATTATTAGAGAATGTAACTGCAGCTTTCTTTTCCCATGTCCTTTCAAAAAATAAACGTAAACACATTTATTACTCTGATGACCATGGATTATTGATAATTTATTGTGCATTTCGACAAATTTTAGTGCGAAAAGATAAATATTTATTTCTTTCCGTTTTCGGAGAGCATAATAAAACGATACCTATTGTCCAGAATCAAGGACGTACGAGTATGTATTATCTATAATTCGTTTTTAAACAAAGAGAAGTAAATTCATATTTTCCCATTTTGTCAGATTGTTTACGGTAAAAATATAAAAATAGAATTATGGAATTAGGTACTAGTACTAGCTCTGTGGTGCGTCAGTATATAAATTAGTAACATGAACTTATTATAGCCATACTCATATTTATCTTACTTTTATATATCTGACCCCCTAAATATAGGAATAAAAAATCTATGTATTTGACGTCAAGCAGAATGGGGTATATGAGCATAATGTAATTTAAATATGTCATAAAATATAAAAATTAATCAATAATAATGCAAATTATTTCGTAATAATGTAGTAACCGCTATTGTAAATTAGGTTTGTTCGCACAACAGTCAGAAACTGTCACAAACCATTCTGAGCATGCGCATCTGTTTAAAAGTGTTCGCACAAGAGATATTTTAAATCTACGATTAAAAATAAATTTGTTCGTTCAGCAAAATATTTCAATCCCTGATCAGTTTCCAACGGTCAGAACAGTCCGCGGATGTTAAAGAAATTTTTAGTTTCTAACATGCGCAGTGGAACTTCTGGCTATTAGTAAGCATTGTTGCATTAGTACGGTGACTAGTACTAGCCAAAACGAGAGACCAAATATTATCTTTTATTATAAATTCTTCCAAACCACTAAATATTTGCCATATTGTCATATAGACTTCGAGTAAATTTAAGAAAAGCAGTGTAACACTAGGGGGTCTCTTAAGCTGATGAAGACTGCTAATACTTCTTACTCCCATTACACCCAACGATGATACACTGACTCGTACTGACTGGTGATAAGGAAGAAACACACATACACTTCACTTTACACTGATGAACACTACGGACATGAACAAATACTTGTGATTTAATATCTAATAAACTTTATTTACATTTAAACTAATACAACTATAACTAAAGCCATTACTAATAAGTTACATTCCGTAACCCAGCGGGCGGGCGTCGCCCCAAAACTAAAACACACTACATTCCGTCAACAACAAGACGTCTTCCCGATGCGACGAACTTACCTCGACTCTTACATGTTAACTCTCACGAGTATCTAATCCGACTATCTTTAAAAACAAAACGCTATCTTCAGGACAGGATTATCTAGGGGTACGGGGTGCATAGGCTAGGCATTCAAAGTCGCGCACGTATACATAATAATTTCCAGACTTAATTATCAACAAATAAATGTCGTGACTATCATAATACAATATGAATTTCTAAACTGAATTTTGACATTTATAACTTAAACAGATAAACAAAGTTAAAATATGAACTTAGTAACTAGGTAGAATCCTGAATTTGGATTAGCTTATAAATTTATGAGTGAAATTGTCATGATTTAATTTGTTTTTCCCACTCCCGATATCGTAAGTAGGCTATTATGAGATTGTTTGTAAGGATGTTTATTTTACTGTCAAGGTATCGGTTTCTATTAGCGACGGGATGTAAGGATTGTCCTTACTTATCTGCAGCTGAACTTATCTCCCTCTTTGTGAAATACTAACAGTTATATATTTTAAACTTGTGTCAAATATTTGCTAATTCTTATAATTCATGATTTTGAATTTGATTTTTATGAAATTGTCCTCATTTCATAAATATGTCCATTTAAAAGTTACCATTGAAGTGTCAAATGTGACAGATGACAGCGTTTTTCTTCATAAATTTTCCATGGAATATTAAGATTCTTTTTTTAAATGTATCAGTATTCAACAGTATTCCCTGACATACCTGGCAGTGAAAATGAACAGGTAAAAAATAAATCATCGGAAGTGTAATTTTTTTTATATGCAACACGAAATATAGGTACACTTGGCCACTTTCGAACTTATTTGCCAAAATAGTCCTCGATTAGTAAATGGTACCTACATACCTTGTATAGGTATAAATAACTATTATGAAACCGGGATAAGAAATTATAAAATTTAACTAAAAGTTGAAAATAGCCAACTTCTTCATTTAATTTTTAATACGGAATGAATAATAGAGAAAAATTACTATGTATTATTCTCGAATATGGAATATGAACCTACAACTATATTCACAAAACCAGTGCTTTAAGTAGGTAGTAAAACAGCACTGTCAATAAATAAATGAATATAGCGGAGCAAGAGTTGTGTGCGAATGCTTGGTGAATATTGGATGAATGGATTTTGGGGTCCGCGTCAACTTATCAATAATGTAGTGAATTATGTGTAACGACATGTATGTAGGTACTCTACGTTGTATACCAACAGATAATATTTATTATTCAAATTAGATCGAGGCGTGAAAATATGTACAATGTCGATCACATAATCAATTCAGACTGTATTGGAGATGTATGGTATAAATATGGTAAACTAATACTAAAGGGTGCATCAAAACAAGGGTTATTTTAATAATATTTCCTCCGCTGTAAGCATATGGTAGTGCACGAATAATTTCAATAAATTTGCATCTTATTTTATACGTGCAATATGGCTTTAACAGCATCTGTGTGTTCGGAGATAAATGTAGAAATTTGATGGATATTTGCATTTTTTCTTACTTTGTTCCCTAAAATTTAAATATGGAATATTTTGGGTAACGACTTTATTAAATTGTAGAACATTTCATTTACATTGTATTTTTACACCCGTTAAATTTATAGAAGAACAACGAAGAATTTTAAGGATCTTCCTAAAGACTGCCTATATGCCTACCTCATCCAGTTATATCAACTGATACATAATAAATTATTTTTATAGGTATGAAAAAAATAACTTAAATAAGTTAAAAGGGTGCCAAATATTGTATTTTTACACCGTAAAGTTTTGGGGTAGAAACAGCGAAGAGTTGTTGAATCTTCCTTAAAATTGATTTAGGGTAAGAAGGTCGAAACATGGTAAGAAAAATGTAGGAAATTTTGGTAGGGCAGATTCAATTTTTAGACCTTTCAGGTTGATTCGAGCTGAATATTCTACGTTCAATTTGAGCTACAGTTCCTATCATAAAAAATACGGACTTGATATGAATTAAAAACGATTATCACTATAACGAAATGACGTCACAACTGTATTTTTGTATCAGTGTACCAAGCGAAGAGATATAATTTTATATTATTCATAACTTGTGAAAATAAAATCCATATATTTATATGTAGTTCTCTTTTACATGGAACATTTATAATTTTTATTAAAATAAAACATATTTTTTTAAAATATTTATAACTTCAGAATTTTCGTTTGACTAGGTACAACTATAGTTTTCTGAAAGTGACAGCTGTCACTAGTTAACCCTCCTTCACATCAATTTTTGGCAGAATTAATGACATTGACAGATATAAATAACTTTAGTTAGTAGGCGAAGTGATATGACGTCACACAAAATTAATTAAATTTAAAAAACATATTTCAAAAACTATACACATTTGGAAAGTGTAACAAACGTTAAAATTCATCATTATATTAAATCTTTCAGAAAAAAAATTAATTGAAAAATGAGTACCGGATCCCATTGATTTATAGCATTATTTACCCGTATTCATAAATATAACAAGATCAAAATATATCTAGAAAACCATATAATTAAAAAAAATAGCTATTAACGAGAATAGGCCGGTAGCAAAGCAAAGCATAGTTTACATGGAACGGTATTTCCGACACGGTCTCTATCCGAACCATCCGGTTTCAACGGAAATTTTCTGGTTTTCATTTACATGAGACGGAACGGACTTGTCCAAACGTTAAAGAATTTGTCGTAGTGACATTAGTAATTTGTAAAAAAAGAAAAATCAGTAGATTTATGTTATAGCCTAAGAATCTGGTAGTCAATATTAAAATAATAATAATAATAATGTCAGGGAAAGTCATGTAATCAGGAAATATCAATCTTTGAACTTATTAGTCTCCCTGATTAGATATATTTTGAATATGAATGCTTCATTTAGATTAAAAACGGACTAAAATCTATTACAGAATTTAAACAATTTTTTTTATCATATTATGTGCCCGTGTTACTAATTACTACCAATTGTATCTGTCCCCAAAAATATATACTTATATTTCACCCACATATCTAGTATAGTGTTTAAAACTATCAATGACATTTGAGGTATATTTAATTACCGAATTTTAATCAATAATGAGAGTACCCCATAAAATCCAGATGCAAATGTGATCAAATTACGGCTATTTGGGAAATATTAATACTATAATAATCGTAATTGGCGTGCACGTATAATAGCCGATGATTATGGGCACCCGTTCGGTTTCCTACGCTATTATTTCCATTCAGCTGCTTTTTTAACCCCAGGTCAAAAATATGAAAGAAATTTTTCTCTGCATTGCCCAAATATAGACACACAAACAATATGAAGATAAAGTATGTATTTATTTTGTTTTGTTAAATGAATTTCGTTTCGTTTTAATTTGATTAAATTGAAAAGTCTTTCTAAAAATATATTTTCGTTATTTGATTTGTGATATTCAAAAAATATACTTTTATTTGTAATATGATTTAAATTTATTTTTATAAATTTCAATTATTTGAAATGGTTGAAAGCATTGACATTTTCCTTTCCTTCTAGCTTTCTGGTTATGAAATTAATTAAATATTAGTATAATTTATGAATATTTTCCTCTAGATATTTTCACTTGCGCATTTTCTAATGAACACGAAGAAATTTAATTATTACAAATTTTTTTGCAGTAGCATAATTATTAGAAATAATTCACATGAAAGTTGAATTTGAAATTATACAACTTTAATATTATGTACTCGCACTACAAATAATATTGTACTATAGTTCTATATTTTATTATCTTTGTTACGGAATTGTTCTCATACCTTTGTAATATCATGTAATATGAATATTACGGGATACCAGAAACAAATTGCAGTAATCTGAAGGATAAGTAATACTCCTCGTTCTGCACGGAAGACGAAGTTCATAGACTTATGAATAATATGTAGCAATTAATGATAGTGAAATAGATAAATAAAGTATTACGGAATTAAAAAAAAATTTTTTTCATTACTTCTGTCTGTAGATCTTACAATTTATTTTAAAATGCAACATATGGTGCATCACTTCCATGGTTACTCACTGCTGTCAAAAAATGACAGCAATTTATTATTTGTCCATTTTAAAATGCAACATTATAAATAGTATTGCAGCACAGGAGAAACCTCCAGAACACAAATGGTATTACATTTTTTTATTAATCTTATGTAGGCTAATTTATTGGAAATTAGTATTGCTAATACAAAACTAAATTTTTGTGTGTATTTTAAAGTGGACAAATATTACATTGCTGTCATTTTTGGACAGTAGTGTGTAACCATGGAAGTGATTGACCATATATTGCATGTTAAAATAAATTCCCTGTATATATTTGAGTAAGGCAAAATATATACCATGTGAGATATAAATATTTTAAAAAATCATCTAAATTCAAAATTTCTATTTTGGCCCACTTTTGACGATCATCCGACATTGACATCCGCAGCTAACTTTAGCCCTAAACACACATGTTCATAGACAGCTATTTGTCTGCTTACAGCTTTTGAACAAGAAAACGTCGGTAAACATTTAACACAGTTAATAAAATAAAATATCAAATAAACTATTATTCACGAAAGATGACTATTCAAGGTCATTTATGAGCCGTCTGATATAATATTACTTGCAGATAACTTCACTGGATTCGGTATGCATAGGTGTGCAATATGAAATATTTATGGACACATTTAACTGAAAAAATAAAAGTAATTTATTTGAAAATAATGTTTCTTTTTAAATAATGCCTTTCTCAAAGATTTATGTTCTTCACTTCTATGTTTTTGCAAAACACAAAATCATAGAGTTGACTTATAAACCATGAAATAATAAATAAATAAAATGCACTATTCCTTATCTTCACTGAACTTTATTGATACTTATGTACATTTCGAGTGCTAAGCCCTCATCATGATGAGGGCTTAGCACTCGAAATGTACATAAGTTTCAATAAAGTTCAGTGAAGAAAGGGAATAGTGCATTTTATTTATTTATTTAATAAAATCTTCACGTAGCTCAACGAATAATTAATTATACATGAAATAATATTTTATTTAAACGTCAACGCCACTGGGTAACCATCAGCAGAGGACAGTATAGTAGATAATTAGGTATCTGTAACTCTACAACAGACATCCTTATTATTTGTAGTATGTTAGAAAGTAATGCCACTAATTACGTATATCTGTTACATCACATATATTAAATAGACATAGGTCAAATAATATTTCTTTTTCTAATTCAAAATATTGCTAAGCTACTGCTATAAAGTGATGTGTATTCCTTCTTCGAACAAATGATCTTGAATAGTCATCTTTCGTGAATAATAGTTTACAAAATACACACGCTTCGTAACTACTAACGCCATTTGTGTTTCTAACGGCATATATTTAATCTGAAATGAGGAACGTCACAGTTTTCAAGGACTTTTCTAGCTATGTAAAGAAATTCAATTATCTAATATCAAATTATGAATAAAATTTTTTTCCTAAACATATGTAATTTTTACAACTTATGCTATAATATCGATACTATATTTTTCCTTTTAACTGACAGTTAACAAACAGTTTAACGATTAATGTAAATATTTGGCATTAAATAAAATTGTGAAATAACATTTATTCATTACCACAAAGAATAATTACGGTGTTTTCAAATTTATTCCATTTAAGATGTTTCCCATTCTTTATACACATAAAATGGATGATAAATTAATGTATTTATTTTCACATTTAAATTCTCATATCAATTATCAATCATTATGAGTCATTAATCACTTTTATATTACAAATAAACCTAAAAAAACATCCTTACATCCTACATAAATGTATAACAAATTTCCACAATTTCTGCGTCTCTTTCTATCATTTTCTCATCATCGTCAATCTCTCGTTAAATCGATGATTGATCAGACGGACGCGGAAAGTCGACTCCCAGCGCCCATAGCGACGATGACGTCATAACGAAACGTTAATTTCCACTGGACATTATGACTGTGGCGGTATTCGCTCGAATAGGTTAGATTCGGGTGAGTGCGCGATTATCGGATGAAAGTATTTTTGTATATTTATAGGTTAGATAAAAATGTATTAATAATATTATTTTACTTTGAATAATGTCATACTTTACAGGACACAGGGTCAATCTTACAATCTCCGGTTAAAATTTTAAGTGCCAGTTAAATAAACAAAACCGAAACGTAAAGATCTGTCAAATAACAAATTAATTGCTGTCAACAATCCGATTTAATAGACCAATCCATAATAGATGAATGTAGTGGAGGGCAGCTGTCAGAATTAAATTGCATACATATTTTACTCAATGATGGAGCCATGGAAAAAATTATGGTTTAATTTTATGAATAATTTGTATCAAAATTCTTCGATTTCTATCATGTTAATAAGATAAATACATAAATAATTTTTACAAATATTCAACAGTGAGGTTAAAATCACACTTGCCCTCCACTTATGACGTCATGTTGGATTGCCTTATATTGTTTCTTTATGTGGAAGTCAAAAATTTGACTGAGGATTGTAAGATAGCTCAAAGTGTAAAAATTATTTGATTTATGGTGTGAATTACTTTTGCAAAATAAATGAACAACAGAAACATAAAATAACACGTGTATATTTTTTGTGACATATAACATAGATACTGATGCTTACGTTATTGTTCTCATTATATAAATTATCATCTACCTGACAGAATTATGTTTCCGTATGACAATGGTTGTTGACAACATTACAACTATAATTTTTTATAGATTTAACATTTTACCGATAAAGTATACTGTGGTGACAAAGGACATTTAAAAGTAAAATAGTGCGCTCATCGTTCCAATCTTTAAAGTTATTTTATTTTCTAATTGTTTTTCTGTAGAATTTATTTTAATATACTGGTATATTATACATATAAATTTAGATTGTATAATTTTATGTAGAACATTATATTTAGATTTAGACGGATATTATGGCAGGATCTGCCAACCTAGATATTACTATTCCATTCCATCCCATCCTACACATTTCCTATTACATGTTGCAAATACATATTTTTAGTGTAGGGTCTACTCATAATACAATTATACCAAGAATGTAAGTTGCACCCAAAATATTAATCCTCCATGTCCACTACAGCTTCGAAAGTCTTTGAAGCAACGCTGTATGGCAATGATTTAAAAGAATCATAAATCTTATTGAATTATTTTTTCAGTTTTGCATAAAAATGATTCTTCGCTAAAATTTTACACTACCAGCCTCCATTGATAATGTTACAATGGCACGTATTTATTCGCTCGGTATTAAATGATCAGTGACATAATAAAAATGTAATTTAACTTATCTAACCTAACCATAACTTAACCTAACCTAATCTAACCTGGACAATATTCAGTTATTCAGGGGCGCGCCGTACCATTGTGTCGCCCGTGTGCCAATGCTCATCTTGACACAACCCCCCTACCCCCCGGGTAGCGAACTAAAATCTAGCACTATTTCATATTTGGAAAGTATGTATTACAAAAAAACTGCAAAATTTACATTTTTGCCTATTAGTGACCTACGGATTTTTTCTCAAATAACGACACCACTAAAATGGTCTTCTAATGTGGCAACAATTATGTGAACACGTTAACTTGAACAGCCTGTGTACTTTTTCATGGTTACAATTTGTTTTAAATATACTACAATAATTGTGAAACAAATACATCCTTGGAAAGCTAAAATAAACTGTCTTTCAATGGTATAATTTTGCGACTATGGAAATTATAAATTGAACCCCATTACTTGAAATTTAATAGTGAGTGATAAAAAATCTGAGCATCATCGTTTGAAGGAAAATAAAAAAGGGTCCGTAAAGACGTACAAACCAAAACTCCATAAAATTTCATATTTGGAAGTTATTTGTGAATATGGCCAGAGTACCGAACGCGGGACCGTGTTCAAAAAATTAAGATCTCAAATTGACATGGTTTTCGCAATTTCTCTAAATGTACCCCCACATTACCCAACCTACCGCCCAAACTCAGGCTTGGAAAACGCGGGTCAAGTATTATGCGTTAGGTGAGGTTATTGTTGTTCTCTTTAGAGTAATATAAAAGCAACCTTAGTAAGCTATTCAACAACGGTCTCGCGTTCGTGCCGGGATTTGAATTTTTAACAACGGTCCCGAATATTAAGACACCTCTCTTCTACATTTCTAGTACTAAACTAGGTACTAAATCACGCCATTTGGAGTTTTGTACAGTAACCATTTATATATATACATTTTTCGGGGAACACAAAAACATCTTTAAAATAGTCTACTAATGGGGCAACTTTGCCCTAATTTAATCTTTTGTAGTTTACGAGATCCCAATGTGAGCCTCGAAAAACGGGCATATTCAATTAAAGAACTTAAGTCTTATTACAATTTTGCTCGCCGTGTCGCCCCTAACCAAGTGTCGCCCGTGTGCGACGCACACATCGTACCCTGTGACGGCGCGCCCCTGCAGTTATTATATATTGCAAGAGCATCGAAAATTATCGAAAATATTGCGGCAATACGTCGATCCACAAATTTCACAAATAACAAATTTAACTATTTAACATTCAACATAACGTTTCAATTTTGGACATTTTGACATTTGATTGCAAAATAGACAAATCAGGTAAACAAATTTTTGTCATGGTGGCGATATTATATTTGCGACCCAGCGATTAAACTAAAAGTAAAATTCTCAAATGCCATTGGCTGAATTAATTATGAATTTTATAATCGCTGTAATACACGGTTTCTATGCAAAATAAAGTATTTTAATTGGTGTAAAACATGATGAGGGGAATAGTCATGTAAAACAATACTGTTCAAATAAATATAAACTTATTACTATTTCTATTTTAACATTCTATACCTCTTCATTCCCAATATTTCGATGTTATCTCTGAGGTCAACACTCCAGTTACCATCACATTCATCAACACACTCGCACACACACATTCATCATCACACGAACACTATCATCCATCTCATATCTCCATCATCTCCGCTCGTGCATTATGCTAATTCTTATCTCTCTACATATGTTACATAAGTCTACACGTGAGTGTACCTACCTCGCACGAGCTTGGAGTGTACCATGTGGCGATGCGTGAGTCATCTTGCGGTCACGGTCGGGTATTACCAATAGTAGGGAGGTATTATAGCGTATAGGTGATCTGCTTTTGCTTCTGTTTTTGCGGGGAACATTTGGTTGAATGCTGGATGAAAGGGGAGATTATTGAATTAAATGGTTGTGGGATGATAATGTAATTAGAGGCAGATGGTTTTAAAATATGGAAAATAACCGAATTAGAGATTGATAGGATTATATTAAGGGCTCATATACATACAGGGTAGTGACATTCTTCTGCTATTCATAAATTATAAACATGGGGTTTTTGGACAGTTACATGAAATAACTACTTCGGATGTCAACTGTCAAACGCAAACAATACACTGTTTAAAATGTTTGTTTTAATGCTCATGGCGCAGTCTGTAAATAGCTAAAAACAACTTTTATTTTGCCTCTTGCGAACGAAATAATTTTGGTGGTACTATACTATGTTCCGTAAAGGCTTGTGTCCACGATCCTAGAAATCGATCCGAGTTCTGGGATATAGTTCGCAATTCGATAGTGGACACTACCAATTCGGACGCAAAAATCGAATAGAAAACTAGAATGGAAAAATGCGTTCTGTCCCATTTTTTCAAACAAGTTGCTAATTTCATTTAACTGTTACCAATTTAAAATCTTGACTTTTAAAATATTACATAATTCTACTCATTTTTGATATTGATTATAAATAATTACTTATAAATAAATTAATATATTCGTTGTAAAAATTTATTTTACTTACTGCCGGGATAATTTTTTTTTTTAGTTTTTAGTATTGGTAGAAATGGCTGAACTAACTTCATAAATTCGACCAACCTGACATCTGTAGTCATACAAGTTCAATGTTTATAATCAAAAAATGTGATCGAGAACTCGGAACGATTTCTATCATCGTGGACACAGGCCTTAAGTCAACCAAAAAACCAATATATTGATTCCTGGTACACCATGGTTCATGTAGTGACAGCACGCACTTCAGAATTCTATCAAATGTGGCATTTGTTTTCGCTTTTCGCCACGAAGCGAAAATTTAGTAGCATGCGTTTCTCAAAATATTCGCCTGCAAGCGTACGGGTCCAGGCGAAAGTATTAAACTAAAGTCATTATTTTGTCACAATTCACTTCAAAACCAAATTATATATTTATTATATATAACTGTTATAATATTTTCTGATTTAAAAGTATAAACCCCGAAATTCCCAAAATAAAAAGCGAATATAGAATTCTAAAGTTCATGCTACCAACATTCGTAAAAGTAAAATCACATTCTATAATAGAATTCTAAAGTGCATGCTGTCACTACTGAATATTTTCATCTATTTTGCGACAGATTGCCATTGAATTATATGACATTTAAAATTGACACAACCTAATAAAAACTAACCAAATGAATGATAACGAAATTGAATATTTTAATACATTTAATGCCAATAATAAAAACACAAGCAACAATATAACAAATATAATTAATGTTTTCATACTTATATCTATAATAATTATTAGCAATACCACTAATGTGGTTTAAAAATTTGACATTGACATATATCGTTTAATTTTTTTATGATGATGTTTGAAAGTAGCGGTAGTGGGGATAAAAATACCAGAGAAACCAGGATTATTTCATGGTTGCCGTGGTCGGACTTTTTGCCAACCCACAGTGCCAACCTTTTTCAGGAACCGCGTTCCGAATAGAAACCGGTAAATAATTTCAGGACTTACGGAACACTAAACCGTTAACCAGATCGAACCGGTTGCGTTGCGGAACATAGTTGCAGTTTTTAATTTTTTGTATTTACACTTTTGTTCTAAAATTAATAAGGCCGAAATGACAGTTATATGAAAATTTTATCATTGTATTCCATAACAAAATAAAATTTTGTTGATGACATATTTGGTCAAAATTTAATGTTGATGTACTTCACATTCGAATTAAAATGTACGTATCAGTTTTAAAGAATTCAAGAAGGAATTAATATAAAATTTAATGTTACTAATTTGTACCACTCCCAGATTTATTGGTACAAATTACTCTATAAATTAAACATTAAGGAAGAGAATATTAATGTAAAATTTTATATTTCGTGATTTATAATTCAGAATTAATATCAGATAGGAAATCTGTTTTGCAATATGTACTAATTAAATAAGTAATTATTATTAGTCAGCTTTTTTTGTTGTATGTATATTAGTAAGGTAATTTGGATATTACATAATAATGTGTCGCGGGAAGTTGAAACGTTTTTGAGTTTCACTTTTAATTATGGTATTAATTGTTGAGAAATTAATTTACAAATTTACTTCATCAAAACAAATCAATGTCTAATAACTGTTCTCAAAAAAAGGTTTATGATCACAAACTCTTGCAGTTTGTCTCTGATAGTTATGACGCGCAAACATTATGTACATTAAATTTATTTATAAATAAATCGTGCACCTATAGAATAAAATATTCATTAATATTTAGCATAATATAAATAGTCACAAAATTATATTAAAATACGATTTTCAAGGAAAACTTTTAAAAGCATCAAAGGCGGGTACTTCCGGTTGACCAATGGGGTATTCTAATGTAGTAAAATTTAAGCTAAATGTTATAACATTGTAGATTATGTTAAAAAATAACGGTATCTTGAAAATAAATCAAAATTTGATTTCTGCAACATGAGTATTCTTGCACTTTATTTTGGCGCTAAAAAGACATCATGTGGTTTGTGATGTACGAGGGACTGATGACATTTCTAACAAATTTTGTACATACACCATTGACAAGAAACACTTTTTCTGCCATTGACGTGTTGTCGATTGTCTTTCTTTTCTTAGTTTTATTACGTTTTTTGTTGTTATACATGGTTTCTATTTCTATGATATTTCTAAATGTCATCGGCTCCTCCTACGTCACATCCGGTAAAATTCAAATTGTCGTGTAATATTTAAAAATTCATCTCACTTAAATTAAATAAAACAAAACTCAAAATTTTTGTAATACAAATAAGAAAAATTTTCATAAAATAAAATATTTTTTATTGGAACATGTATCGCATTATAATATATATATATATATATATATATATATATATATATATATATATATATATATATATATATATATAGAGTGAACAAAACCATCTGATAGTCACATGACCTGAGCAGTTGTCAATATTTTATTCCGCGGAAATTTATATTAACAGTTCTGTCAAATATCTGTTCAAATATTCGTTACGCTCTTTGTTTATTTTTACCGTCTTTATTACATGCATTGTATAATTACATTATCGACAACAGTCTTTTTCATGACTCTTATTAGTGTATTTCGTTATTTGCTTGGTAAGTGAGTTAGAAAAATAATTTTAATAGCTTAATTAATGAGTTTTTTTTAGGTTTAAGTTATCACCCGAAATGGTTTTAACGGACGAACACCACAAGCTTATTATCGATGCGTATTCTTTATAATAAAAATTCGCACGTCCATGAACTTACATACCAAACTTTTCTTCCCAGATGTCTAGTTTTGATGTCATTGACGAAAGATGCGGGTCACGTGACTATCAGATAGTTTTGATCACTCTGTATATATAATATAATATAATATAAAAATGAAGAACGCACACAGACACCCACAGCCACATGCAGACATCATCGAAATATAATAATATCGTATTTATAGGTGACGGAACGGAAGGATTTTTTTTGTAGACTCTTATGAGATAAAAGAAAATCAAACAATCAAGGAAAGATAAGTCCGCGTCGGTGATTAGATGGGTTACCGCCTGAAAGTTACATACTTATGCCTTTCTTGTTGACGACTTATGACTGTAACAGTTTCTCAGTGGCTACAATAAATATATACATTATTTTCTTCTTTATATCTTGTTTGTAAATTCGCATCCCGGTCATCTTTTCGCAAGTTGGCTACGGCACGGAGATTTAGTTCTTCTGTTGCGTGCAGCATCTGTTTGGCCGTGCACGCCCAGCGAGCTTAATTATCATTACTAAACGATTTTAATAAGTGAACAGTCATCGCTCGAACCCTTGGGAATTTAATAAATGCGATTTTTCACGGCCGAGTAACCGAGACTGTTCCATCACACTCACTTTGTTTCAACGCTCATCTCATGACACTACGCTTAATGTTCAACTGTTTTTCATATGACCCGTGGACTGTCTTATTCTAATAGGTCGTGAAGATGAAATATTAAATGGTTCGAGATGCGTGCATGATTAATTAACAAAAAATAAAGACATGATGGAAAACTCATACGGTTGTCAGATTGAAATCGGAAAAAAATATGCTGCAAGATTTGTATTAGATTTTTTTTAATTTGCGCTCAGTTGTCCATTGCCCCTTGTGAGTGATTCAGTTGACAGTCGCCCCAGAAATAAATTTTACAGTTTTTTACGGCGTAGTGAATAATTTGACAGCATTGGAAGTTTTTAAAAGCATATACATAAAACTTTTCGCCGCTTACCCTTTTCCGACCGGACTCACCGAGCCGTATTGTTTTACCATTGCCTTACTACCGATTGAATTTCAGACATTTCAACATTTATTTAAGATGTATAAAGTGCAGTGACGTATTATCCTACAAGCCCAAGAAGCCAGGGCTGTTGCGCCAAATATGTAAAACCTGACTCGCCGAGGCACATTGTTTTACTATTGCCGAATTACCGGTTGGATTTCAGTCACTGCTACATTTATTTAACCTTCTATTGGTGACGTGAAAATTGTATAACGTAACTGGTGACGTGGTGCCATCTTGACCCCAACAGTTTAACTAATTATTGCACAGCAACTAGTAACAAATTGTTATTGTTTACTTTAAATATGCTTTTAAACAATGTTAAGGTAACACAATTAAATAATTGACATTTGGAATAAAATATATTCACGATTAAAGGAAAGGCGAACGAAAATGTGTTGTAAAATGTAGAGGTTTACAAATGTTAAAATAATATTTTTTTGTAGGTATTTGTTAATGTTGAATATATATATATATATATATATATATATATATATATATATATATATATATATATATATATATATATATATATATATATATATTTAAAGATTATACATGGCTTATTTACAAAAAAAATAGAAAAGCTTAATTAAACAACTTGAAATAAAAAACTGCAAGCACTAAACATAATACAAAAAAGTATAGACGCAATTATATAAATTTTTTTGTCCTAATCCATAGCAAGCTTCATTACAAAAATCAAAAAGTATATATGTTTTAAATTTACATATCTCGCTTATACAAAGGGCTAATTTAATAATACTTGATGTGCTAGACGCAGAATTTAATTCTCTAAAACACTTATTTGAAGCATTTATTTCTAAAATCAAAATGAAACCATTTTATTCAAGAAAAACTGTTAACAACTTCAGGTAATATATAACTTCCGGTTAGCCTGTTTTAACCAAAATTTGCTATGTTATTCGAATTGATATAAAAGTCTTATATTCTAAATTTGAAAAGTTTTGGATTATATTTTAATATAGTTTTTCATTAAAATCTATTATAGGCTTCAAATAAAGTACCATTTCTGGAAATTATGTAATGACCAAAAAGGGAGGTGCACAACTAGATGTTATTGAAGTCCTAAATACAAAATTTCAACTTTCTACGGCTTACCGTTTTTGAGTTATGCGAGATACGTACGTACGTACAGACGTCACGACGAAATTAGTCAGAATGGATTCACGGATGGCCAAAATGGATATTTCCGATGAAAACTGGAAACCGAAAATTTTCGCGAATACAATACTTCCTTTACTTTGTACAAGGAAGTAAAAATTATTATATACAATTTATTGCAAATATTTGCTCTGCAATCGTGACACATAGGTATTTTACATAGGTTACATGTATTTTTTGTCTTCTTGTAATTTTTACGTGGACAAAATCCACATCTTCTTTTATTACCCGTCACAGGTTTATTCAAAATTCTTCCTATAGTGTTACGTTGTTCTCGTGGAAGTTTTTGATTTATTAATCTTCTATTCATATGATCCTATACAAGTTGCTTTGCAAGTAATTTGATAAATTCTGCACTGCACACTTTTGGAAGTAGTTGTCATTATTAAAATAGTAACGTAAACGGTGACGTGATGCCAATATGACCCCAATCAAATTTTTAATTACAATAACTCTTGAAAAAACCAAGTGATGAAGTTACAAACATGTGAAATGAATAAACTTCATCTAACTTAAGGGTAGATGGAGCCACTGTACATTAGCTTTAAAACTATTCAATTGACGTTAAATTTAAAAACAGCTGGGGTCGTAATGGCACCGCGTCACCAGTAGAAGGTTAAGATGTATAAAGTACAGTGACCAGTAATACCTGCATCCGAGTATGATAAATACAAGTAACTAAGTATTTATTTTTTGCAACAAATCATACTTTCTCGATACAACACAAATGTGCAGTAAATATTGAAATTAAATTTTATTATTCTTAATTTTTATTTTATACAGTTTGCCACAATGTCGTGAGATTGTATCTGATACGAGCAAAATTAGTTTGAGGTTTCAACAAGTTTTTGAGAATCAAAACATAGTCGAACGAAATTTATTTCAGTATACCAGTGGATATGTATATAGTAACAGTGTTTTTATTTAATTACATATTATTTCAAGTGCATTAGTATGAAATTTGGTCTAAATTTTTCAAATAATAATAGTGTGATAGTGATTGTTTAATTTATGTTGTACAATGAAAGACAAATATGATTTATTGTACGTATTATGAGAACTGCATCAATTTATTCCCTTCAGTTAGTTTTTACCGGCCAATAAAAATAAACAAATATAGTTTACATACTTCGATTTTCACTCGTTTATTTTATTATATGATCAGTTGATAAGTTAGTTGAAATGAACTGAGCTGAGATATATATGGATGAGAAGTAATACTAAAGGTGCATTCACAAATGAATATTAGGTTTATGGTTTTTGTTTAGGTTTAAGTAATTCATTCATAAGTGTAAGTTTAAATAACCTGAAAATTAGTTTTGATATATACAGACATCTGTGTAAATGCTTCAAAAACAAGATTAAAATATCGGTAGAGCAGTACTCAGCAAGACAACTGTGCACCCTGAAACTGTCATTCGCTTAGCATTATTGGTTATATTTCAGGAATTAAGTTATGGCAGTCTCCATGTTCTCCTCGCATTTGTTTAAAAAGCCGAATCCACCAAGTGGATACTAAATAAAGATGGGTGGATATATCTATATCATTTCAGACTCGTTCTCATTGGTGAAGTTTGTGACGTCAAACTAAATCATAAACCGAAATGTTTAGCTTTATAATTTGGATTTAAGGTGCATTGACAAATGAAAATAAGGTTTATGGTTTTTGTTTAGGTTTAAGTAAGTCATTCATAAATGTAAGTTTAAATTAGCTGAAAATTAGTTTTGATATATACAAACATCTGTGTAAATGCTTCAAAAACAATATTAAAATATCGGTAGAACAGTACAGAACAAGACACCCATGCGCCGTGAAACTGTCATTCGCTTGACATTATTGGTTATATTTCAGCAATTAAGTTATGACAGGCTCCATGTTCTTCTCGCATTTGTTTAAAAAGCCGAATCCACCATACTAAATAAAGATGGGTGTATATATCTATATCATTTCAGACTCGTTCTCATTGGTGAAGTTTGTGACGTCAAACTAAATCATAAACCGAAATGTTTAGCTTTATGATTTGGATTTAAGGTGCATTGACAAATGAAAATAAGGTTTATGGTTTTTGTTTAGGTTTAAGTAAGTCATTCATAAATGCAAGTATGTACCTTTAAGGTGCATTCACAAATGAAAATTAGGTTTAGATTTATGGTTTATACTTTAGATTTAAAGACTTTGGCCACATATTATGTAATGACAACATTCACACTTCAGAATTTAGGGTCTCTAAAGGTGCATTCACAAATGAATATTAGGTTTAGATTTATGTTTTATGCTTTAGATTTAAATACCTTGGCCGCATATTATGTTATGACTCCATTCATACTTCAGAATTTAGTGTCTCTAAATCCAAATCATATAGCTAAACATTGCAAGGTCCAAACTTTAGCTTTATGATTTAGTTTGACGTCACAAACTTCACCAATGAGAACGAGTCTAAAACGATATAGAAATATATATCCATCTTTATTTAGTATTCACTTGGTAGAATGCGACAAGGAGACTGGCAAAACTTAATTGCTGAAATATAACCAATAATGCCAAGCGAATGACAGTTTCACGGCGCACTTATATCTATTAAGTATTGCTCTATCGATATTTTAATCTTGTTTTTGAAGCATTTACATAGATGTCAGTACAATCAAAACTAAATTAGAGTTAAATTAAACTTGCATTTATGAATGACTTACTTAAATCTAAACAAAAATCATAAACCTAATTTTCATTTGTGAATGCACCTTAACATTGTAAAATTCATCATCGTTTTTCATTATCATTTTTAACCACGAAGGCTCAAGCTTCATAATGCATACATTTATAACCTACAAACTGACATTTCGTCTCGCAGCATTGCCATCTCAAAAATAACAGTTTATTGAGTTTACCTGAGACGAACTGAGATTTTGAAACAAAAATATTACAGCTAAAGAATACATTAAATGATTAAAGGTCTTTTAATCAGTTCTATTATCTATTAATAATTTTTTCTAATCTAACTTTTATATCTTTTTCAGACGACAACACAGTACAGGAACCACCTGGCACTCGGTGGGCGGGGGCGTGACTCCTGGGGCTCCAGCTAGTGGTGGCGGAACTCCAGGAGGCGATGTGGGCCCCGGGCAGAGCCCTGACCGACTTAGAGGGGCCACACACGACCTCTTCGAGCTGCTGGAGCGAGTGCAGAGTTCCAGACTGGACGATCAGAGATGTGTGCTGCCACCGTACTTCTCTCAGGTAGGAAAAAATTGAAATTTCATGTTTTGGAAATAGAATTAGAATTTCTGATGCAAACATTATAAGATGTAGTATAATAGTACATTAAAACACAAGTATCATAAGGCAATCTGTTAACGTACGAGTCCAAGTTTGGAAAACGAGCCGCCAGGCGAGTTTTACAAAGGACGAGTGCGTCAACAGGCCTTATGATACATGTTTTTTATACTATTTTTTCTATTGAGGTAATTTTACAATTAGATTTTTAAAAAAAGGAGTTGTCAAAAATATGAGTTGGTGTTTTTTTTATCAGTTATGTTGGTAGCGTTTCCCGGTAAAAATTGAAATTTCACATTTTGACAGTTTGTGTATCTTGTGATTTTGTCTGATTGTTTACAGTAATACATTGTATCAAGCATTATACAATTATGAAAGAGGAAAACCAATACATACAATGAACTCCAAGGTTATTAATGAACCATCCTGATTTGACATATCGGTGGTTCGTGTTGGTTATTATCATAAATAAAACTTGAATATGGGATTGAATGACGTTACGTGGACCATCAAGCCTTTTTATTGAGAAAACAACATATAAATAAAACTCTTTAAATAATGAATTAATGAAATGCTTTAATGAACAATTTATTGCTCTAGACTTTTACTTTCCACCATTTTTACAACACTCACTGCTCAGTTGCATAGATAACGGCAACAGCTTTTCTTACAATTTTTAATACAAAACATATATGGTATATATTCGATAGTTCGCCACAACGTGGAACTGCAAATCATGGATTAAAACGTCAACTTTTCATATTTGTTTGCTAGTAGCCGCCACAAATTGAGTAGACAGTGTTAACATTTTCAAGTAACGTGCATCATACATTTCATAACCTGCCTGGAATAACAATACATTAAATTCAAAATTGTATTACCATAAATTTAAATTGTAATAAATAAAACTTACCGTTTTAATTATTTTGACAAAGTAAACCTGAGCGCATTGTTTCTTGTTTCATAATTTTTTAGTTGAAATTTTAACTTCACAGATTCTTATTCTTTCTTAACTAACACAGCTATAGCTATAAATTTCTTTTCTTTCTAGTCCTATCACCTAGAGAAAGAATAAAAATCCACAATTAGAAATAATATTTCAACACAAATAATTTACCATTTTGAGGTTATCTGTCAGTTATGAAAACATGACTACCACCTCTAGAACATGAAAGGCGCCAAAAACAGTACGTTTATGGATTTTCTAAACGTCGTGTTTTCAGTGATAAACAGTGCTTTTATAGAAACATAAGAACACCGAAATAGAAAAAATATAGTATACTCTTGCTTTTAGCATGTTAGTTATACTCTGCTTGGTGAAATAATGAAAGAGTCTTTTACAAAGTACGGTTAAAGGGACTTGTAAAGCTCACATTCATTAAAGCCTGCAGCATCAGCTTTGAAGCACAATGAACAAACGAGAACTTTTCTAACTATCTTGTAATTTCGGATTATTGTGTCAATTTAATAATGCTGCTTTAACAAGATTGTCCTACTTTCGACATTAAAGGATTTGGTTCTTTTAAGAGACTGCCAGAGGTATTTTTACTTCATTATGCACTTTTCATAACAGATGAAATTCAAATATCACTGAGACTTATTTCTTTTCATCTTTTTCACTTGTTTTTTTTTATTTTATCTTATTTTATTAAGGATGTTTTTCAACTTCGGGTAATAGTACTGACCAAAATGAGTAAAAAAAGATTACTCAACATAGATCTGATCTTCAACTGTTTCCGACAAAGTGATCATTGTGCATTAGATTTGAAAAAAAAACTAACAAAGGTCGCGATCGAATAAAATTTTATCTATGCCAGTTAATAGACTATAAAAATACTCGTAGTTATGAAGTTAGTTGAAAATTAAATATTGGTCAAGGTCACTACAACTTTATAATAGTACAATTATTTGATTTTTTTTTTTAAACAAAAACACATCGAAAGTCATCTCCCAAAGGTAATTAAAAAATCTCATTTATTTGTAGTCGTAACTCTTAATTTTTGAGATAGCAGAGGTAAACCCCGAAAAAACTCTATTTTCACTGCCCTATATTTTAGAAACAATCTTTTAATTTAACATCGTACTAATGAAATTAAATAAATTAATAGATCATTGCACATTTATTTTAGCAAAATTTATTGTGCAATAGTTATTTGTTTAACTATAGACACTAAAATACCAAATTTACAGCAGGGGTTACCGTTTCATTGAATGCTGTCACATTTTTTTGCAGTGTGTTTAAAAAAATTACCAACTTGGAGTTGGCTATGAACGGAGAAACGTACGTCTGATCATTATTCAATTCAATTGATATTGAAATGTAATTTTAAGGAGAAAAGACAATAAAGAAGCATACAGTACATTGGCATTCGCCCTTTTCTTTAAATAACATTTTTGACAATATCTTATGTCATTGACATTTAATTAAATATTTTTAAATTGACAAACGTTTCTTTCTTCATAGCCTACTCAGAGTTAGAAATTTTTTGAATATACTGTACCTATTTTGAAACTTATCGCCATTAAATAGACCTTTTCAATTGAAAGAGATAGAAGATATATGCGCAATGGAGATCTGCGCATAGTAAGAACAAATGGTGGGAGTCATGGATAAGCGCTTGTCATAAGATCCATGGCGTTTGTTTCTAAAAAAATTAGACGTAAACTGTGAGAAAAATGTCAGAAAACTTAGAAAACCTTCTTGAAACGAGTTATACAAGCTTTTATTGAAGCTAAAATGTCTAACGATGCATATTTTAACCGAGAATATGGGTATTTTAACGACTGCAATATTTTTGACGTTTTATTTGACAGTCCAACTGGCAATTGTTGGCGACATTTTACTTAAGGCGTTTTTTATTCATGTAACCGGGTTACATATGGTTAACCGCACGTAACTGGTGTGAATAAAAAATGCCAGGTTACTACAAAAGTTTCCGTCAAATTAATTATTTGACATTTGTCGAATATTTATCTTGGTCATAGTGTGATACATTTAATTTAAAACGTATTGATCTTATACAAAATAGATTGACAGAAAATGACACAAATTTCTGAACTGAAAGTTGCCTAACCGCCAAAATGTCAGCGTTTTGACAGCTAGAAAAGGATAGCAATAGTAACCTGACATGTAACCGCCCAGCTGCGGCCCAGCATACCGCGGTTACATGTTTGACGTAACCGCAAGTAACCGGTATGCTGAATAAAATGCAGTTACCATGTAACCGAAGGTAACCGGTCTGAATAAAAAACGCCTTTACTATTTGTACCGATAGAAAGAGATAGCCGTTAAATTGAAAAGGTCTATTATGATGCCATGAGTTTGTTGAACGGTTGCTATGCATTGGATGAGCGGTTGCTATGTAAATAGCAACAATAGGCAGTAAAATAATATATTAAAGAACGTCTTCTAAGTCTACTATTAAATTCATTGCTGGAACCAAAATGTAGCTTCATGAAACAACTAGAAACCGCAATGTACACCAGTAAACTGTAAAGTATCTAATAAAGAAAGACCACAAAATTGTGCTATATTTGGAGCACAAAAGTTTCATGGAACGTAAACCACCAAAGTAGTAACAATTTTACTATTTACTACATTTTATGTTTTGAAATAAATAGTGAAATATAAAATCTTTATTCCTCGTGTGAAATTTGCCAGAGAAAATTAGACTCATTCACTTTCTCACACAACTTTTATGCCACACACTAAAAAGCAAGATTTGAATCGTAAAGATTTTACTACAACATTGGTACTAAGTATCGCCAATATTTACTACGACAATTTTCAGTTTTACACGACCATATATCTCCAGAGAACAAACTGACCTATTCCAACTGCGTTTAATTTATCGAAGTATCCTGGGACGTTTTTACTCGAAACCTGTTTCATCGGAAAGCCAGCCCGCGCCATTTTATAGCAAAATAAATATTTGCAATGACTCCAGCATATGACGTTCTGCTGTAAAAGCATGCTCTGTAATAATCCGGTGGGTGGAGGATAACATATCTTCTTTATACTAAAATTTTATACCCATAAGAACTTCAAATATATTCGTCCTAAAATCAAACTGGAACAGACATAGGGCAGTTGATATTGGCAGCTACTGGAAGGGTTGGTTCTACATATTAAATGTTCATATCCGAGAAGCAAATAATTTATTATTATTATTATTATTATTATTATTATTATTATTATTATTATTATTATTATTATTATGGCAGTAACAGAATTTTAGAAAAATAGGGGGTAATCAGTTTCTAATATCAACAGCATGACCGTATGGGGGTTTCCACCGTAATCAAAATAGTGAATAATAACACTATTACACTAAAATATATCATAAAACATTTATGAAAACTAAATGGTTAAATATGTTTCCAATTTTTTTTAAATGCATGAAAACATTATACTGCGTTTGAAACGCTGCTGGCCGATGACGTCACATGCCGGCTCGATTTTACACTGCTATGTTATCTGTCAACATGTATGTGTCATGAGTAGTTTACAGTATTCGATTTTACCTACATACATCAAATAAATTCAATATCTTACTATGTGATAATAGATGGCAGCATATTCAAATTGCAACATTATATTTAAAAAAATATTGAAAGTTAGTAGTTATTATAAACTACACGTGTTTTTTGGTCATACCAATGTGTTTTTAAGTATAGCCATGGTAATTAGTTAGTTAGGGTGACTAAAATTTTGATAAATGACTGCTAGTCATAACTCTTAATTCAGTAGTTTTTTGGTCATACTGAAACCAGCTAGTCATTTCGCTTAATTCAGTAGTTGTTAGTCATACTAATACCAATGTATTTTGAAATGGTAGCCATGGTAACTAGTTAGGGTGACTGAAATTTTTAATAAATACTACCAGTCATATGTTTAGCCTCAAAGAACAAACACATGTCAAGTGGCATAATTTTTACTACAGTAGTTCTATTTAACACAGACAGATCTGTTTATTTTTATGTGGTGGTATTCGGTATTGTCAATTTTTTAATCAGATTAATTGCAAGTTTCTTTATTTTTGTTCTTTTAAGGTTCAAAGTTCAAAGTATAAAACATTCTTTAGCTTAATATTATAATAATAAATAAAATAAATAAATAAATATATCATCATGGCTAATTACCCATTGCTGGGTGTGCCAATCTGCTCTGTACACATATATCGGTAATGATGAAATATTTGCACCGTGCGGGCACTTACCAGGCTTATAATAATAAAAAATAATTTTATATAAAAACAAAATTTATAAAAATACATTTTAGCTTTCCAAATAATTTGTGAGTCTTATGTATGTTAGTTCAAGAAAACTGTAATAGAATAATGTAAATACACCATCAATTGATACCGCCATCCTGCACCATCTATTGGCGACTAAAACTACCGATGGCGGCGCTAGTGTTGTAGCATACACGTGCTCTGACAATGGTATTGTGTTATAAGATCGCATTCAGAAACATTTACTACGTTTACATGCAATTTTGAAAATGGTTTCAGTTTTCAGTAAAAATTATGCAAAACTGTTTACATGCAGTTTTCAAAACAAGTTTAAAAATGGATTTGAAATCAGTTTCGGCGCATGCGCATTTAGCTGATGTAAGTGACAGATCCTCTTCAGTCCAAATACTTCGTTTTGCTTTTATTCCAATTATTTTTTATACTTCGTACCACTACGCACTAAAACTACACAACTGTCAGTTTATATGAAGGTTAATAACACAAAGCGACAGAAACGTTATGCTCTTTACGCATGCGCAGTATTGAAACTGAATTTTAAGTGTTTACATGAGTAGTTTTGAAACTAGTTTTCAAGTCCAACCCATGAATTTTAGTTTTGGATTGAGATAATTCAAAACCGTTTTGACACTGTATACATGGCGTTTTCAAAACTAAAAACGTTCTAAAAACGGTTTCAAATCTGCATGTAACCTTAGTAATTGTATAACCAACATTCGTTTTGAAGTATACTAACAAATTCATTAAACTTTATATAAATAGTGTTAGTAATAATTTTGTGTACGTAATTAAATTATTTGGAATAGAAGTTTCTGAAGCTGCGGAAGTTTATTTGTAGGATATTTTCTTGGATTCAAAGCTTCAATTGGTTTTTATATTTAATCCTTTATTATTAAGAATTAGGATTTGACGTTTCGGCCTTGAATAAGACCATTCTCAAGTGTGTATTGTAAAAAAATTATGAGTATAACAATAAATATTTAAATTGAATTTGGCTTACCAGAACAATTGTGGTTTACATATTATAAAGTTTTGTCAAAAATAATAATTAATATGGTATTGGTTTATATTTAATTTTGTTAAAACTATATTTGAGTCAAAAACATCACAGGCTGTGCAGGCTGCGGAGTCAAGTTAACTGAACCAAAAATTGTCTTTTTACAAAACAATAATACATAACTACTTTGATATTTACAATTATTTATATTAATTCAAGTCACTCGTTCCTGGATGAGAAGAGTTGACAATCACTGACAATCAATTGACAAGGATAGGATCGATATTTGATCGATTTTAAAGTGTCAATGTAAACATGAACATTCTCAGTGTTGCTCCGTTATAGTGCGAAAATCAACTACAATTATTTCAAATAAATTTATATTCCCTAAAAGGAATAAGGATTGACTTAGAAATAAAGGTAAATTTCATTAATATATACGTTTCTTAATACTGGTATTTTTTATTTCTCCTTTTTTAAAAAAATAAGTTATATTTCATTTTATAAGGTTTTTTTCAGTTTGATACGTGCGTCTGCTGCTTATTCATTTTTACTATATTACAATTCGAAATATTTAGAGGGATATTTCAAAATGTCATTTTCCCAAAACCTGTCCGTATTGACTGAAATAAAGCAGCCATATTTTTGTGAATACTTATCTGTCCTTGTCAAATTTCATTCCGACAAATAAACTTCTATTCTAGTAAAAAATGATGCACCATAACCATAAAATTCACTTCCAAACAAATTTCCCTCCACAAAAACGATTTTATTCCATTTTGATAGATAATAAAAACTTTTGCCTAAAAATTGCAAAATAAACATAAAATTTATTTACAATGAACCGACAGCAACTCAATTTGATAGACTATAAAAACGCGAATCATAAAAACAGACAGGTCTACCATAACGGAGATGTTTTTATTATCCTTTCTGTGTAAGAGAATGATCCTCTAACCGTGGACTTTTTGCTAGGACTACATCATTAGCTTGTCCTTTAAACAAGGATAATAACATCGAGTGTTTTGTCGCTGTCGATGTTTCTTTGTCGCATCGTCGCCTACTTGATTAAGCGGAGTGTTTTTGCGCTCCAATTTGCTGATTCTGTTTAGTAAACAAACCCAAGCAAATATATAAATTTACAGTGGAGAAGTTTTATTTATCTACTTTTATTTGTGAAATGTACGAAGCGTAAATTGTTGAGTATATGTATACGTTTTATTTTACAAATAGATATTAAATGTTTTCTTTATGTTTTGTATTTAAATTACTATTTACAACGGAGATTTATGTGTAGTTCTAAGTGGCACAACATTACCCAAAAAAATATTGTACAGAACATGTAAATGAGCCCAAATAATTAGCTTCATTGTTTATATACGTTGTATCTACTTTTTTAACGAACCATAGGTAATACAGTGTTTTACAAATTTTTCATAGAATGGCATTCCAATGTGATCACGTGATTGCAGAGTATGAATAAAAAAACCCTTATGTTTTTAGTAAAGTGTTTGTCTTGAATGTTTTATTTTTACGCGGTGTTTGTTTCCGTATATCGTAACTTGAGCTATATGAATAATTTTTGTTTATATGTCTGACAATTAAAAATTGAACGGAAAAAAATATCGAAACGTAAAGAAATTATTTTGAATGCTTCTGCATACCTTGATGAAGAGAAATATACAAATCACCCCAATTTTGTAACAACGTTAAGTTACTAATTCTCAGCAACATTTCTACACGAAATAACCAATAATAACACTGAATAAAACATGAAAAAGATAGGGTTTAGATTTGTTTCTATTGGTTACAATTTTTAGCAACGTTGCTATAAGACTTAACAACTTTATTACAGAATGAGCCAGTTTCACATTTTTTTAAAAGTATTTTAAATGTAAGTTAATGCAATATTTTTCATAGTAATATAAAAAATATGTATTTATTGTTATTTTCGTCAATAATTAAATAAAAAGGTGGGCACCAGATATAGTTATGAAAAACAAACCCCCATTCCTGTGACGTCGGAGACCATACAGTTCGTCATTCATAGCCAATAGGAAAACAGTTTACGTTATTTATATAAATAAAAGTAGGCGATAGTTTTTCATGTTATCATCACATGTTAAACTGTATGTACTCTAACATCACATTCTGTTTCAGATCACGTGACTTTTTCAAAATATTACACAAATTTCAATAATTAATTGTAAAATATCTTGTGGATATTTCGTGATATTTTCAAATTTGAGGTTTTTACAGAACACTATCTTTTAAAATTTAGTATTTAGAAGTCATATAAAAATTCTTGCAACAGCCCTATTGGGGCCAATGTTTCCCTAATTATTCCATTATCATCTGTAGAAGTTGTATTATATTTTGAGGTTATCCCATGACACGTGACAGTTTTGAGTTTTGTATTTTCTATGTAGGTACTTATTTCTGGATATTATTACAATTTAGAGAGTTGTAAATACTATCAAAAATGAATTTAAAAATGGATCTATTTCGTCGCCAAAAAATTAATGATTCGTCAAAAATCAATGCGAAACATTGACAGTTTTACTCAATCTGCAATTCAGTGTATAGTGAAAGTAAATTATTTGTTGATTGTTGAGGTCCTTTTCATAATAAATTTTAAGTCTATTTCATAATTAAATTAAAAATAATTTCTGCGTTGTGCATTCAAAGCTTTTTTTCTTATTATTTGTTGTAATAAATTAATATATTAACAATTGTAATTAATTAATGCATTAATTGTTGTAATCAATGTATATCATTTGATTTTATAAGTTTATAAAAATAAAAAAATAGTAAAATTCTTGGTCCATAATTTTGACTATAGATGTCAGCTCCATCGATTAGATCAATCGGCTTCACTACCTGGCTCATATAAATTAACTAAATGGCGTCATCACATTGTAATGCCATTTTTAGAGAAATTTGACTGCAGTTGTAATTTCTGCCTTATTAATTTTAAAACAAAAGTGTGCAAAATTATAAAATACATCTAATGAGTCAAAATTTATTGATATTATACTTTCCTGTCATGAGAGAGACGTAATAGTTATTTACGTATATAGTTCCGAAAGAAAGGGTTTACGCCTGCGGACGAAATTTATTCGTCCAAGGGCATAAACCTCTTTCGGCCTGAGGTATGTACAACGTTTTACGCACAACTGAAACCAAATGAAACGTAATTTTTAATTGCATGACTAAAAGCATGTTGCTATGTAAAAAATATTAGATGGCCAGATGGCTATGCCAAGAAACATTTAGCTTCAACCTGAATATGATACTGAAATTTCTGAAATAATTTTGCTAGAAGCTAATGAAGCTTTAGCGGATTTATGTACTGGTAAGTCAAAGGACCGATATCAAAACGAATACGATGTGTTGCAAGCCTGGTTGACAGAAGAAAATGTGACAATTTTGAACGAAACTGTGTTGCTCGCATATTTCAATGAAAAGGTATGGTGATATATCAATATTACTCGTATATATTGTTATTCTATAGATTATTGGCACTAAAGACCATGATAAACCTGATCTGTCATCTGACATTTCTGCAACTGAAAAAGACAGAAATCAGTTGAATCTCCAGTTAAAGAAATCTTCAGAGACAATTCATTTGGAGGTAATTTCGTTGAATAATATATCCAACTGTCAAATTTTTTACCGCCCGGCGGGCTTTTGCTTTACACTTTACCGCTCCCAGGGTGTAATCTTTCATTTTCCGCCATGGTAACCAAAATGTAAACAGACAATTACAATACAGTTGTGCGTAAAATAAAATATCAGTCTTGAATTTGTATGATTCCAGAAATACAGAATTAATGGCATGTAAGAAAAATAAATTTCTTAACTGTCCGTTAATAAATTGACCATCTAAAACGGCCTTTATTTTTTCTCCTTATCTTGTTTAACTTCCATAATTCCTGAGGAATTTCCTACAGCTATTTCCTCAGATAAAGAATGTGGAAAATATCCCGAAATTAGGAAAGTGTTTTTTTTATCAGGCCTAATAAATAACATTAAGGTAAATAACATACAGGTAGCGTGTTCATAAAGTGTAATACTTGATCGGGTGAAATGACCCCATTCTTACGAACATGGATCAGCTGTAATCAATATCTATAACATCTCGAACACGAGTAACCACACCTTGGTTTTCAACAGGCTGTCAGAAAATACACAATCACAGCAAGAGTTGCGAAAACAGAAATTACTTTTGCACTATTGCACTCATTAATTCGTTCGACAAAAACAAATTACATAGAACTACGAATTTCTATTAATATATTCACATAGATTAGAGTTAAAAAATGATATAACTCCGAAACAGGTATTCTGAGAATGAAATTTATTTACAAGGTAATCCAAAAATTAACGCAGAAAAATATGATAAGGATTTTTAAATTCGGTAGGGAAGAAACATTCTTGCAGACGATTTGACAGAGCCTATTACATAAAGGGAGATAACATCTAATTTATTGATAAGAGGGTGTGTCATTCTGGACACGGTCAACTGGGCGATGGCCAACTGGGCGATATCCAAATGAGAGCTAGACATCTGGCCAATAAAATAATAGATGTGAAGGATTGTGCATTAGGTTAGGTTATGTTAAAATGTATTTAGGCAACGGACAGAATAAACACACTGAACTCAATATATACTACTGGAATGCGCCGTCAGCTTCATATTGTGCGAAGAGAGAACTCATGACGTGGGGTTTTTCCGTCCTTGTTTTTTACATACTGAGTTGAAAATTTATTTTGACTGGCAAATGTCAAATAGTGCTGGTCGTTAGTGCATTTCTACTGATTCTACCAAAAATATCCTTTAATGGAAATTGTGAAATATTTTTACAAAAATTAACGGAGAAAATAATATAAAACACATGTTACAGAAGGCAAGTTCGTTCGCCCACACGCCGCTGCGCGCTCTTGAGCGAGTTTGTAACTCGTGCTAAATACGTTGCCTTCTGAAACTTATGTTTTAATATACTACTTGGGTTGTAGGACGGGAACCATTTTGTAGAATTATTAAATTGAGAAAAGGCCTTTAGGGTCCAATTTCTTTATTTTTCGTTTAAATTAACAAATTTGAAAAATGGACGTTTCGGGCGATTATCCGCCCATCATCAGCAACAGGTTACACTGGCATTAAATGTTTGACAATATGTTGTACAATATAAATGATAATAAAATACATATGAAAGCGAAACGCTGTATATTAATTAGCGTTAAAATAATTCAAGCGGCTTCAAGTATATTATGACTTGAAAAATCCTATTGGTTTATCTCAGTGGATTGAAAATAGGATTGAGTTATTTTCAATCTACTTTAAATTCGTATCGACTAAAAAAAGATAGAAAAGATAGTTAAATACATGATTATGCAGACAGACAGGGAGAGGTATATGATCTAATTTCATCCAAAATCTAAAAATTGCCATGTTGTTATTTGTCTTCTCTTTCAAAAACATTCAAAAAAAATTATTTCTTCATCACTCCAAATATATCGCTTTGCGATAATTTTTCCTACGTTTTATGTCCGACTTTTATAAAATGACGTAAAATGCAAACAACCAACAAATGATATGAAATTAGTAACACTACAGCATATTGCGGATGTGCGCATACGTAGTTCCATTATTTGAAGCTTCACTGTTTATTTCGACAGAAGTCAAGCCGCTTCATAAGTCTAAGCCTGCTTTTTTATAGCTCGTTTTACAGGCTTGACTTGACATTTCCAAGCGGCTTGAAATATTAATCCTGGTCGTTTATCTGGAAAATTGAAAAGGGATTTACTAAAGACGTCGATATAAACGTAGTCAATGTATGTTTTCGGTCTAAATCGAATTCGGGCCATCCGCATTACACCATCAATTTCGAATATATTATGTTTTTGACGAAATTATCAGTTGTACCAATATATTTTGATCAGATGAGAAAATTTTCAATTTTAAATCTGCACAGCTATCTGTACTTTCTTGTATTTTCTATCAGCTTATTTCTATGCTAGTCGATATTTTATTTTCTTCCTCTGATATAATTCAGAACTAGGCTACGTTTTCCATCCACATCTAAATTTATTTTCGGAATAAAACGAGTATAAAGTGCAACTCTCGCCAGGTCTTTGTTGGAGGCGGTATTCGCTCACATAATCCACACATGGTAACTTGATCCATTCACGTTTACTGAACGCGTTACCATAGTAATAGTACTCTGCAACACGTTACTTCGTATGTCAAGTGTCTACGCCGTACTGCATGCATTCGGTACGGGACGGAAACCTGAAAGTTTCCCAGAGGAAAATGTTTTCGCATGCTTGCCATTGCTTTTGTTAGCTATTCAACTATGAATGTTTTGTTGGTATTGACATTTCAGTTATAGTTTTAGGTTATGTAGCTGGAATACGAACATATGAAAATGTAGAATTTGTTTTTCAATGTTTTTTGACATCGAACTATAATATTATTGCTTCTTTTATATACGAGGAGTGTTCTTTTAATTTTGAGCCTAATATTTCATTCTGAAAATTTTATTAATTTTTCTCTAAATATTTTCAATTACAGTCAATACATTTCTGTTTTAGAAGAAACCAATCTTCAGAACATTTTTTCCATGTTTCTGGAGGTATGTAATTTATCTATCTTTTGAAAGCATTGTCAGCTTCATTGACCGAAGTAAAAGGCATTCCCCGCATTCTGTTCTGTTCGAGCTGCTGTGTAAATTTTTTTGGGAGACTGCAGACAAGCACACCGAAATATACCATTTATAATTGTGCTTATAATCAACTTGGGCTATAGTTGCAGCATGCTCAGAAATAAACGACTTTTGTTCGAGCAGATTTGTTTTGGAAGTTCTAAACAGTCGATTATTGCTTTTTTGGGGATCATGCGAACAGATCCAACTTGACACTATCTCTCATTTGATCTGTTGTTAAATTGGGAGGAATCCAGCTAGCACATAGCTTCTGTACACCCAAATGACGGTGCAAGATGGTGTTGATCTCTTTCACATCAAAGCTCAGGGTTGCTTGAATCGATCGAAAATTAATATATTGGATTTTCGCTATCATACCGCGTACAATCGCAGTTTTCGTCAGTAACAGCTGTTTCTAGACGCTCTGTGCTCATTTTTTATAGATTCTCAATTTTCCACGAACAATTTTTGTTGGAGCAGACTCATTTTGGAAGATGCAAATAGCAGATAATACGTTTATTGTACTCGTACGAAACTTGAATGCGTTTTAATCTACCACTATACTTTTTAGGTAATGTCACACAAGACATGGGGTCTCGTGGCTGTGTGCCTGAGTGTCTGGTCGCGAATCTGGGGAACCGGGTTCGATCCCGACCGACGCCAAATATTTCCAATTTTAAATGGCACAAAATTGACCCCTGTGGTGCACTCTCCACGCCAGCAACGAGTGCCCGTGAAGTGACGCCTGGTAAACGCTCGCACCGTACAAATATGTCATGATCATTACCGATATCTGCATACAAAGCGGATTGGCACACCCAGCAATGGGTAATATGCCGTGATGATATATTTATTTATTTATTTACTATACTTTTTAGACTAAAATCTAATCACAATATTGAAAAACAAACTTAGGAAGCTCTGTCTTAAACGATGAGTTTTTAAGCATATCTTTAAAATCTAAAGGATAAATATAAAGATGTATATTTATATTTTCCATTTCAATTTACTATCAACCAAACTGAAGTTTAATTAAACGACCTACAATCATAGAAACTTTCATCTTTCAAAACGAAGGAGGATTTGTGACAAATTAGTGAATCTCGTCGACACTTGATTAAACCCAGGACCCTCCTATATCTATCAACTTAGCTATGAAGTTCCAGTGGAGTGAAGTCAGTAAATTGTCCACATGTCTGCTAAGAGGGTCCTGGTCCCGATTTCAAGTCCCGGTGATGTCCATGAATTTTTAAAAATTCTATGTAACATGAGGGGGGTCGTCTCCTAAGAAGATAAATTCTGATGATGTGGTGCTTACTAGGTACTTCCAACGATGATACTTTAACTGACTGGTGGACGCTTGTATGATTGCGTCCACTACTTGGTGAGAAGGAAGAACACACACACACTTGCTTTGCACATCCACTCACTTGTTGACGGATGGGGGATGAACACAATTAAACTACACATAACTAAACAACTAATCAACTAAAAACTAAAGATGCCGATGCATCTTTAGGCCAAATACTCTCGTTAGCGGAGCACGAGCCAAATCATCTTTACATAATAGTACAAGCATCTTCTCGACGTTACTCCATAAGAGTACTAACCCGACTGTCAACGAAGTAAAAATCTTATCTATTCTCTTCCGTGAGAGACTAGGGGTTGAAGGGTAAAGGACATCAAAGCATAGAGCATTCAGAGTCACGCACGTATACATAATAATTTCAAGACATTAATACATAACTGTCAAAGATCGGTGACATTCAGACTAAACAAAAACCCTCGATAGGAAAAATGACATTGGTATATTAACCCTGAACTATAATTTAGAAAAGTTTATAACAAGTTATTTATTTGTTATTGCTCTTACCCTCGTCTTACCACATCTTCGTTTTTTACCTCCCGCTACCCTTGGTAAGGGAGGTATAGGGATCGTGCTAAAAATCACATATCGAGATTTTGGTAAATGACCACGTTTTAAAGTCCCAATCCAATTTTAACATTTTCACGATGATGTATGTGTGTGTGGATCCTCCACTCTAACTTAAATACTATCATTCAGCAAATTTTGAAACCTTGTATTTAGAACTTTTTCTGAAATGGAAAGAGCCCATTAAAATTTGGTAAAAATTGGATAACCGGAAATGGCACTTTACTAGAAGCTCAAAATAGTTTTTCTTCGAAAAATACCTTTAAATGTTATTTTTTCGAGATTAATGTTATTATAAAAATTAAAAATTATTAAATTTTCTATAGATGTGCATTAATACTTTTTCTATATATTTTATGGATAAATTTATAAAATTATCTATAATTTAAATCCCAGATCCTACGCTTTAAACAAACAAAACGCTGTTATTCATATGTATGTAACTGCCAGATAAATGTCACTATCAAAGAACTAATCATTTCAAAATAATATTAGTATGGTTTAAAAAATAAAAAAGTAAATAGAATAATAGAAATGGAATTCAATACAGTTTCCAGCATAAGTAAATATGTAGGTATGTATTTAAATTAATAAAAATTAACGATTCACAAATATGTTTAAGCTAATCGTTCATTTTTGGATTAGTGAATTCTATCCCGGTATTTAAAATTTAATCTTAATTTTATTATAGCTCCGGTGGCTCAATGGTTAGAGCAACGCCTCATGTCATGAGTACCCTCGGGGCTCTGAGTTCGAATCCCACTAAGGCATGGATGTGTGTGAATATGAACCCACTCTGTAATTGGGATTTAATCCTGTTGAGGGGTTTAAAAAAAGGTAGTTACTTGGAATAGATTAGACTATATTTTAAGAAATAAACTGTCAAAATTAGAGTAAAATTCGCTAATCCAAAAATAAGGATTAATTTAATCTTTTTTGTGACTCTGGCTGTAAATGGCGGGAGGTATTGTGTTGGCCACACCAGATTTTTATACTAGAGTCGTTGTCAGTAACAGAATGTTTTAGAAATTAACCGTTGAAAAACAATCCTTAATATAGATAAAAACAGAAACTTTCGTTTAATTTTATTTCATTAAAAATGTCTACTATAATCCATAGTAATCCGTGTCTGAAAAATCAGTCCGCCGGTCAGATTAAATAATAGAACAATCAGTCTTTGGTGACGTTTATCTAACAAAAGCCGTCGACGGTCGCTAAGCCCTGTAGATCTCATTACAACACCAAACTCGTTTGTCGTTTGTCTCGCGCGTGTGCGTTGTTTTCCTTGCGGATTATCATGTAACTTTTTATTGTTATACTTCCCGGCTGCCTGTGATCCAACTACATCTACATGTCACGTGTAATTGAAAGTAAACACGGGCATAGAGCTCACTTGTCTCTACTAATGTGATGTGTTCACAGCTTGCTCCGATGCGATGCGATGTAATTATTACGGATTTAATTACATTGTCATTGCGGATACAAAATACAGAGTTTTGTGTTTGAAATGCTAGTAACTTAATAACATTAACATGGTAGTTACAGACACTGCAGAGGTTTCTAATTTGTAACGATAATAATACGTACCTTCCTAGTTTTTCCAGTGACAATTCCACCCCTTACATAACACATGACAAAAGATTTTGTATTGGGGATATGTAAACTTGTTTGGAATCTATAGTCAAATAATCAAGCAATGGTGAATACAGTTTGAATTTGGATGCGTAACCTAGTCGTGAATCAAAAGATGAGCGATTATAATTTCTTGTCATGTTTGTAAACTCATATGATTTATTTGCTTGGGTAAATAAATTCTATATTCGTATTAAAGGTGCCGAGGTGCATATTAATTTTTATTTGAAATCGAAAAATTATGAAAATTACTTAAAAGAATATTTATTTTTATAGGTTATGTTTACATATCTGTCAGTCTGACACTCAATGTTGATAATGTCGAACATGGAAGTTATCGTAAAAACAGTCAAAATTGTGTTTTATGGAGCACTTGTTCATCGGAATATCGGAATTATTTAGCTCCTTTTTGCACATATTTTATTCATCATATTACATAAAAATTTACTACTGTATATCGTATACTTGCCCAAATTATCTTACATGCATAATATTATGTATGAAATCGTATAATGGATTAATTTAGTGCCGATTTTTGAACTTTTAATGGCGGTTTTTATGCACTTTAGGGGCGATTTCAAATGAACCTAGTTATCAATTTTTACCTTCCGTAGAAGGTATTGTCTGCTCAAAAAAATCGGTGGTGAGTTTTTGATGAATAATCACGTTTTAGGGTCCTTAGAATACGATTTTACTATTTTTACGATGATTATATATATATATATATATATATATATATATATATATATATATATATATATATATATATATATATATATATATATATATATATATATATATATATATGCATGTGTGTGTGTGCGATAACTCTAATACTACAATTTCAAAAATTATAATTCTTTCGTATTCCTCTTCGTTACATCCATGTGAAGAGCTGATTAGATTTTGGTTATAATTGGTCACCCGGAAGTACCCTCATTTAAAGATTTTAACTGTTTTTCTTGAATAAACGATGGTAAATATCACTTTTTCACATTTAATGTTATTATAAATATTAAAGAATATTTTATACTCTATACGATTCGAATGCATTTTATACTTTATATTAAATGGATAGAGTTAAAAAATTGTAAAGAAATTAAATTATCATATATTAGCCAACTATGCTATAACTCTGGAAACAGCTACTATATTAAGAAAATTCTGATTGAAAGGTGTCAGTGTCAAGTGCAGTTGACAGTATGTTTATGTTATAATTTTACTGGAAATATGGGATCTTTTGTTAGAAACTTTCTCTATGGAATTTGTATATAATATATACAATTGCCTTAAGGTAATGTACAAGAAATAGAATCTTTTGCAAAGAACTTTCTGTATGACATTTATACAAAATACATAGAACTGACGGAAGGTAATGTGCTGGCCACATCAGATTTTTTAATGTTAAGTAATAGTCGCGCTCTTTTTATCATTTGCCTCATCTCGTCTCATCTCAAAATGAGATGAATTTGACATGAACTGACGAGATCAATTGAGGTTTTTATGAAGTAAAAAAAACGACAAAAGACAAATTTTGTTGATAACTTGAACGACTGATGTCGCTGGATGTCTTCTGCGTGTGTATCCCATGTATTCAATTTGAACTTTTCAGTGGTCAACTACGATATTTTCAGATAGTATTTTGGATCGCCCAAAACTATGAGTGGGCATTATTTGGGCTTCTGTTATTCTGTCGATAATAACATGTAATGCGACACATTCCAAAATGCATTTAAATTGTACGGTACTAGTTCCGCATTATTTTCAATTCTATGAAGAGTCTTTTGCTATATTATTTTCCACGGAATTGTCTACATATTTATTTATTCTTCAAATAATAATATTTATTAGAGGAATAAACAAATAATATTTACTAAAACCAAACTAATTTTATGTGACAGCCCGTGACAGCAAAACATTCATCCCTACCATTCGACCAAGATTAAAAACTCAACAAGCACAGCCACCAAATGTGAGTAAGAATCGGGAAGGGAGGAGGAACCCTTCCCACTTCGGTCTCACTTTATCTCACCGCCGTTAAGGTAAAAAGAACGGTAAAAATTAGTGAAGCAACTGAGGTGAGCTGATACGGACTGAGATTTAATGTAAAAAGTGGTAAAAAGAACGAGACTATTGTTGTGAGATACGTGAAGCTGGCAATATCTTTCCGGTACAATCACACGAAATCAATCAGAAAATTTAATGCTCATTAATTAGTAATTAATAACCCACTGGCTATCCCCCGCTAGCAAATCACTCCGCTTCGCTCCGTTTTGGCTCCCATCGATGCTTAATATAATATCCCTAACTTTTCAGGGACAGCAAAAGCTACTTTAACCGTAGTTTTAACTGTGATGAAGGAGGGGCTGAAATTTAATGTTGGACAAACATTAGTTCTGTTGGACTCTGTAACACCAGTAAATATTTTATTATTTGCACAACCCTATGTATTTTTTTAAAAAAGCAACCGTAATAAATTTGGTTTTTAGATAATTACTTAGTAAGTAATGAGTGCTAAATTTTCTGACTGATTTCGTGTGATACTGCCGGAATGGTTACTTCAGACTTAGGGACCTACTTTTGTGAGTGAAATTACGGAATTAGCCAAAGAGCATTTTCGATTTAAGATTTATAATTTGACACTTTTTATCAGTTTTCTAATTTGACAGTTTTTGAATCTCCCAATAATTTATTTGACATTTTCGGCAAAATTAGTAGTATTTGTTGTTTGAACATTATACTTGAACACTATAATTGACGGATAAAAATATTTCAGATTGTATATAGAGTAGTACAGAGTGTTCAAAAAGAGTCCTAACTCGGAGTAGGCTATGAACAGAGAAACGTATGTCTGATCAATATTCAATTCAAAAGTCAAATTGTCAAAATAGGATACAATATATTGACATTCGCCGTTTTCTAATTTATTTCCATTTCTAAAATAAGATTCAAGAAGAAATACTTGATTTCTTTGGATAACATTTGTGACAATATCTCGTGTCAAATTGACATTTAATTAAATACTTTTAAATTGACATACGTTTCTTTGTTCATAGCCTACTCCGAGTTAGGATTTTTTTTAACACACTGTATTTGTTGTTTGAACACTATACTTGAACACTATAATTCACGGATAAAAATATTTCAGATCATATTTTCTATTGTGATAAAAATAGGGTTAGAAATGAAAGACATTCTGTGATTCTTCGCCTTTCTATTTTCTTATTTATTTTAATATCCTGCATCATATACCACATTTAAAACAGATTATATGGGCTATGCCGTTTGACGTTTCTGACAGAAAGAGACAGGATGATATTTCTGTTTCACTAATTGTAAATAAAAAGTTTGGGGTTTATATACTTACCACTTATCACTTACACTTAACGTCTTTGTCGCTGTGAACGCTAGCATTGTTTGCCATAAGTTAAAGTGCTTGTATTAATTGTAAGTGCTAATTGTAATTTATAATTCGGTAGCTCTGAACGCAGCTTAACATTCGCTTACTTAATACCTTTTATAATTTTACATTATTGTTGAGGGTTGAAACGGCACGTGTCAAAATAAATCAATTGTATGTTCAGCTAACGAGAGGAACCTCGTACGTTTGAAACTTGCATTGCCTGAAGATGTAGTTTTTGTAATTACAACAAGTTTAATTGAAAACTTAGAACTTGGTTTAAATTATATATTGTTTTGTAGTTGTAGTTGGATACATATTTCTCTCTTTGGTTGAATATGCACGGAGAGAAACTTTACTGAAATTTACTAGAAGTGAACATTTCGTTTCAATTAAGTTTTAATAGTTGCTGCATTCATCAAAAAACTCTTCACCAAGCACTCGACGCTTTAGGTCTTTGAGAATTTTAACATTTTTATGTTTTACGGACAGTAGTTTACACTGTACTTATTATATAATTGGAAATATTAGCACGTATTGAAAATAAATTAACTAAATAATAAATCTTTTTTTATTAAAAATGCACAATTACAATGGAATTTATAATATAAACATATAATTAAGCAGAAATTAATTACTAGTAACTTAATGAACTCCAAATATGGTTACCTTTACATCGTATGAGGAATATAAAGTTAAACGTCGTATACTGTGAAGAAAAACATAATTATTTATATTTTTATAATAAACAAAACACATGTATATAGTTTTTATTATTTCCTTTATAATATCAAATTATAATAATAAACAATTTATAAATCTTTTTGTCCTTATTAAACAATTGTATTATTTAAATATAAACAAATGATTATTGCTGTATTATTTAATAATAATAGTGCAAATAATGTTTTGAACTAATTCTTGAGTACTTGTCTATCCGTTTTCTTATTAAAACAGCAGAATGTGGCAGCGTTTGTGTAATATTAAACGCCTTGAATGTATGTTACTCCCAATACACGTGTGTAAGTTCGGTGGTATTCCAAAATGCACCTAAACTTTTGTAATGAAATTGCTGTCTTCCATTTCTGGCAGGAAAGAGGCATATTTACGCCTGTGCTAAAATATAAAGCGAAAACTCAAATAAATTGTTCCTCCACTAGAACTATTAACATTTTAAAAAATTCAACACAACACAAACTTACTTGCGATATTAACCTGTATTTTAAAAAAATTATTATTGAAATCTATTAGTATTTGACTTTGATTTATGGGAAAATCGAGAAATGCTGTTTTGCCTATAAAATCAAAGTGAAATACTAATAGATTACAATAATTTTTTATTAAAATGTAGGTTAATATCGCAAGTAGGTTTGGGTTGTGTTGAATTTTTTAAAATGTTAATAGTTCTAGTACAGGAACAATTTATTTGAATTTTCGCTTCATATTTTAGCACAGGGGTAAATATGCCTCTTAATAAGCGAATTATAAATAAAATAAATAAATATAAATATATCATCACGGCATATTACCCATTGCTGGGTGGGCTAATCTGCTTTTTACGTAGATATCGGTAATGATGATACCATATTTGCACCGTACAGGCGTTTACCTGGCGTCACATTACGGGTACTTATTGCTGGCGTGGAGAGTGCACCATAGGGGTCAATTTCGTGCGATTTAAAATTCGAAATATTTTGCGTCGGTCTTCCACCGATTCGCGAACAGACACTCAGGCACGCGGCCTGGAGACAAGTCCCCCGAATTTTGTAAATAAAGATGTGACGTCACAAATATAAGTTTTTATATCAAACTATTTTCTTCGTGGAACTAAATGTTCTTGAAATAAAAACTGTTTGAGAATTGCAGTACTGGATTGATAGCCACGCCTCTTCTATTTGAATTTCTCTACTTCTATTGGTAGTAGGCTTCGTCCGCTAACTGGATATTCGTTATATATTTATAGGCCGTCTTTGAGTTGCCAATCAAAATAAGATATATAGAATTCATATGAGTGACGAGCTGCTATAACAAAAAACCCCTTATTTCCGAAGTATTTCAATTATATTGTTTTATTTCTTTATTAATATTCATTATTAAGCATATACTTTCAAATATTTTTTTCCTAATTTCTCTTAATTCAATTGCGCTATAGTCCCCTATTTATTTAAATTGTTGAGATCATTAATCACCAATTAACACATGTGATAGTTAAAATATTTTTTTACTTCTTTGGAAAATCTCATTTTATACCATGACAAAAAAATTAGGTTAGATTAAGTAACATTTGACACATAAATTTTGATAATTGTTCAGCAATGATATGTGGTATCTATGGTTACCCACTAAAATCGTGTATTAATAAAAAATCAGACATTAATAGGGGTCATTAATGAATGATTTGCTGTACATTAACGTAACCTATTAATAAACGCTCAACGAAAAAAACTCTTTTTCAAGATGAAAAACTTACAAATTTACTTTTAAATTAATTAAAATTGTTGATTATTTAGCACAACATATTGCACATTTTACAACACTTTATTATTATTTGTTAACTTTATTAATGAATGGATGTGAGCCAAAATACCAAGAAATACACAATCAAACAAGATTATAACTTTTAATATTTTTCCTTTAAGCTGACATACATATATATTTTTCAACCTTTCATATCAACCATTACTTATTGTTTCTATGGTTACATTATAAACAGAACATTAAAATAGAATATTAAAATCAAGTGTTCAAACTATTTCAATACTCCCACTTTTGAATACCAGGATTTTAATTTTCTACATCTACATTACATATTGATAATGATTTACAATTTTCTTTAAATTTTACATGAGAAAGTGCTTTAGTTAAGAAATCTGCTAGTTGTTTACCAGAAGGTACATATAACGGTTTTAGCACATTGGTCAAAGAACATTCTCTTACATAATGATACCGAACATCGATGTGCTTGGTCAGTTTGTGATGTTCTGCGTTGTTTATCAATCTCAGGGCACTCTGGTTATCCATAAACAATGATGTTGGTTGGCACACTGGTACTTGCAGTTCCTGAAACAAAGAACGTAGCCATACAATTTCTTGTGATGCATTGGATGCTGCCACATATTCTGCTTCTGTAGTAGAAAGTGCTACACATTTTTGTAGCTTAGATGACCAAGTGATAGGTCCATTCGCTAGAATGCTTATGTATCCAGTTGTTGATCTGCGTGTATCAATGTTACCAGCAAAATCAGCATCTGAATAAACTTTCAGATGCTTATTGTTTCTATGGTTACATTATAAACAGAACATTAAAATAGAATATTAAAATCAAGTGTTCAAACTATTTCAATATTATTAAATTAAAGCAAACACCTGTAGACAGTAATAATAACAAATATCATGAAACCTATAATCTTATTTCATTTATTCTATTTAAACAACCTATGTAATTCAAGAAATAAAAACAAAAGCAACCTCCTTTTAAAATTTACATCCCAGGTCACTGGATGCTGATTTAACACCCAGGAAGACAAGCGCGTATCGCTCCTGAACACGTACACTCGATTAGTTTTTTCGGAATGTAATTAATCTTATTAGTAATTAGCAGCCCACGTACTAAAGTTACAGTGGCTGAAAGTGAGCATATGTGAGCATGGGATCAGTAGGCGTAGCTCGATACTCGTAACCTTCATTTTATTGCTGTAGTTCTCGAGAAATGAACAAGGTTGAGATGCAGAGATCGGATTGCGCTCCATTTTTATGCAGCTGCATGAGTATCAGTGATTTTGTTGTAATGTATCATATAGGAAAAAAAATAAATAAAAAGATATCACTTCGTATAATTTAAAGAAACGATAAGTTAGTGATTAATTCTATTTTTAATTATTTGGTTATATTTGTCGAGTATTGAAAAGTGTTCAATAGTTATTAGTACTATTGAAATAAAAACTTCAGTTAATAGGTTATTTGCGACAGACTTTGCCGGACACGAAGACGACTAAGGGCCACTTTTACAATTGATGGATAAACTATGGTATAGCTATCGGAGGTATAACTTTATCCTAGCAACTATACCTTCGATAAACTAGACTGTCTTTTACAATGAATTTTTATCTATCAGATAGTTATACCAGGAATTACGTTTAATCACTTTTGGTTGGTACTGATACAATAAAATTATCTTCTTGTTAGACAATTTTTCTTCAATATTGTTATTATTTCTGCCTTCTAATTTGCATTTTTCACAACGTTAGATGATATAAACGATGTTTTTGATTCTGAGAGTGATGATGAAATACTTTATTGACATCTGTCAAACGTATGAATAACAACACATCGTTTGTGTTTACGTGGTAACCATAAGAACCAGGGATAAAGTTATCCGACGTTTATACGACCGATTTCCATGGGATAAGATATACTGGTGTTTATTCTATCTGAGGTTTGTCCGAGGTTTGTAAAATATAATTTTCAATTTTATACCTGGTATGGCGTTATACGAGGTTTATCTAATGATTGTAAAAGTGGCCCTAAGACGAGTATGTACTCGCAATACAGTTTCAGGACGTGTAATACACAAGATTTTTGGTGCCAACTTCTCCATAAATTTATTAAATGAATTTGATTTATTGCCCAAATTGAAACCTTACGTAAATAAATAATTGAATTGACTATAATTTTATTTATTGTCCAAATTTGAATGTCTAATGACCTGGGTTTTTAAACATAAAGTGAAAAATCAATACATTTTTTATGATTTCGACCGCGTGGAATTTCGACTTAGTGGGATTTCGACCGCGTGGGATTTCGACTCGTGGGATTTCTACCGCGTGGAATTCGACCGCGCGGGATGCTTCGAATATTTCTCGCTAAACATTTCTTCTAGATCAACGGTAGATTCTAGTAAATCGTTTAATCAGTTTGATAGTTTAGCGCTAGCTAGCCCTAACCCGGTTGAACGCCAACAATATTAATTTTTTCACATTACGATAACAACTCATAATGCCCTTGGGCGTTATTTGTTATATAATTGCCCTGAAACCTGGGTATATACCAGTGGTAAATTTAATAATTTTAAAGTACATTCTTCAGTAAAAAGTTATAACCAATTAAACATTTTCAATTCTTTTGGCCAGGAATATGAAAACTGAGAATCTCGCCTATAATTCCACAGCGCCCAGCCCACAGACTATCAATAACAATATTAATGTTCTTATCCATTTTGTGTGAAAAGTTTAATAATAATTTGCGTCAATTTATTTAAAAATAATGACATCACAACATGATAAAAATGTAATATGACATCACAAATTATATCATTTTGATGGACTATAAACAAGTTTTATTCAAACCATAAATTATTTAAGCAGCTCATAAATGTTTTATAGTAATTGTTTTTTTAAAGTTACTTCTTATGACATCAACAAAGTAAAACTGTCATAAACTACTGTTTTTTGTAATGACATCATTCAACCATGTTCATAAAATGAAATGCACTTTAACAAATGATTATAAAAAATCTATTTACTTATCTATTATTTATAGCAATATTTTATTATTATAATAATCAAGTGACAGTTTAATTTTTTAAGTGTCTAATAAAGGTCATTTGTATCAAACGAATTAACATGTTAGCATTCATTTATCTCTCTCATATTTGCATTGACAAGAAGAGCGCACGATAAGGACAGATATAACACGCTTGTCTGTCAAAAATTCATATTGCTTGGACTAAGTTAGGACCTGTCACTTTAAAACGACGCTCATCATTGAAAATTCTGTCGTTGTAACGTACCTAAGAACATTTATTATTTCTTATTTCCGATATATTAACTTGACTCGTACACTCTTAGAAATTGCTGAATTCTATGTCGCTAGTCAAGCTTTATTTACTAGTTTCTAATGTTATTCTAACTAAGTATATATAAGTAAAAACTGATTTTACTTTTTGTAATATCATTTTAACATGTTACCTAGTAATACGTAATAAAACATTTGTACAATGTCAATTTGTCTTTAAGAAAAGTAAAAATTTCAATTGACTAAAATTTAACGTAAAGTTTACTGAAAGTATAGTATGCTGCACTGGTTACCATAGTCATTAAATGAAACAAGTTTGAACGAGTTTAAAATATACTATCAGCCCTAGTAAATTTTATTAGTGTACCTAGACAAATTTAAATTTGTGTGAACGAGCATGGTTTTCACTTTATTTTTATTTGATAATCAGTACACTGTGCTCGTGTGTCGCATGTATTTTAGTGGATAACATAGACCTAAAGATCAGAAAGTTTTAGTAAAATTTATGGAGTAGGTAGTCTAAGAATGCTTCTGCTATTTTTACCTCCCGCTACCCTTGGTAAGGGAGGTATAGGGATCGTGCTAAAAATCGCATATCGAGATTTTGGTAAATGACCACGTTTTAAGGTCCCTAGAATCCAATTTTAACATTTTCACGATGATGTCTGTGTGTATGTGCGGTTCCTGTTTACGCTGTAACTCAAATAGTATCATACAGAAAATTTTGAAACCTTGTATTTATATCTTATTCAAATATAGAAAGAAGCCATTAGATTTTGGTGTAAATCAGATAACCGGAAATGGCACTTTACTTGAAGCTCAAAATAGGTTTTCTCCGAAAAATACCTTTTCATAATACCATACTGTTAAATGTATTTTAACAGTTCTGTATGCTCAATCAATATATGCGTTAAAAATCATGTGTTCCGAAAAAAATCGAAGCATCATAAAATTGTCATGTAGAGCTGTCACCTGTCAATATGCCATAGACAATAGAATTTTCATAAGATATTTTTTGTGAAAACGGACGCGAAATAAGCATTTCGCAGCCGCAATACAGGCCGCGAAATTCAATTTCGCGACCATTTCGTGGCCGTTGTCATGGTAGCGGTCGCGAAATTAGGTAAACAACCACTTTGACATTTGAGAATTGCATGGTTTTGTTTATCAAATGTTAATCCCATAGCCACCTTGAAAGCTAACTTTCTATTTACATTGAAACTGATTAAAATTAATAAAAAAATTAATTACATATTTTTTACGGTTGCACAAAAAATATTGTGTTTTGTGTACATCTTGTCCGCGAAATCCTTTAGCGCCCTCGAGATTGTCTTGCCTCGGCCGCAAGCGGCCTCGGCGACAATTTTTCTCTCGGTACGCTAAAGAGTGATTTCGCGGCCTTGATATACAAATAACTATTATGTTATTATAAAAAATACTGAACGTCACACGGCTGATATACAAATAACTGACTCGGTTGATTGTAAAATCTCGGCTGTCGTCTCGATTTTTTAATATTCAACCGCGTCTGTTATTTGCCTTATGACGTTAATAACTATTAAATGTTATTTTTTGAGATTTATGTTATTATAAAAATTAAGATTATTAAATTTTCTATTGGTTTGCATTAATACTTTTCTATATATTGTATGGATAAATTTATAAAATTATCTATAATTTAAATCACAGAGCCTGCGCTTTAAACAAACACAACTACTTGATTAGACAGTTCATATCTCAAATGTATGTATCTGACAGATAAATGTCACTGTCAAAGAACTAATCATTTCAAATTAATAATAGTAACGTTTTAAAAAGAAAATAGTAAATAGAACCATAGTTATATGGAATGGATTTTAATACAGTTTCTAGTATAACTAAATATGTAAGTATGTTTGTTTAAATTAATGAATATTAAATAGCGGGAGGTGTTGTGTTGGCCACATCAGATTTTTATGATTTATCCCAGTGTCATTTCAATTACTTGATAACAATACCATAGCAACAACTCATAATGCTCTTGGGCATTATGTTATATAATTACCCTGAAAGCAAAGTTATTATAGTTATAATAATAATAATATACCGGTTGGACAATAAATAAAACAGAATTGTAGATTAATAGACATAATACTACTTTGCATTTGATAGGTGCAAATATTGATGATATTAATAATATTACTATAATTTAGAATTATCCTAAACCACTTATACACAATAGTGTTTATTATCACTATTATCATTAATTCATCATGCATACCTATGTCAAACTATCTACTACTAAATGATATTATCAGATGATTTGCTCGTTTCGATACTGCAATTTGGTATTCGTATTCAGATTCTATTAGCTGTCGTGTTGAGGATCTCTCATTGACAGAATATTGTACATATTAGCAAGTATAATATGTATCCTTGCCATATTCGAGTATGTTTGAAAGCCATATCAATATCAATACATGGAAATAGTTACATGTATGTAGTAAACAACCGTGTTCCGTATTATTATTGAAATTTACGCTGTATTATCGGGTATTTACTCTGCATACGAATTACGATAAATATGTAATGCATTCAATACATTTGTCGAACCGTTGCACTATTTCTTTATTCTGAACTATTGCACTGAAATTCGGAATTCTGGCTTCAAATTCATAAAAATCATTTAAGAATGAATGAAAAAAAGTCCGGTATTATTTTTTAATACATAATAATAATAATTATAGTAATAATAATATTAATATTAATAATAATAACAATAATAAAAATAATTCTTTATTGTATTTCAAGTATGGGGGTGAGTATTTTTTGCCGTATATTTTGTAACAATAACTTTGTATATATCGCAGGGATTAGGATGAGGTGATGAAAATGTACATACACAACAACGATGCCTTATCCGGGATTTGAACCCGGAATCCTTGGAGTGTGAAGCGTTAGCGCTCCCGGTACTCCACCTGGATCGCCTTTGTTTTAATAGATGTAAATAATGAAACAAAGCTAGCCCCAATACTCAAATTTTTCGGATCCTACAAAATTAGGAAAGCCTATAGACTGTGTATTGGACGGCCTTTCGTAACCCTTTTACTCGAATGAGTTTATTGTAATTTAGTGCAGATACAAATAAATGACCTAATAAAATAAATAAAATAAAATAACAAAATAAAATAAATATATCATCACGGCTTATTATCCATTGATGTTGCTGGTTGAGCCAATCTGCTTTGTACGCAGATTGCAGATATCGTTAATGATGATATATTGGTACCGTGCGGGCGCTTACAATAAAATAAAATAAATAAATAAATAAATAAATATGATGTAAAAACTAAGGCTAAGGGTGATTTGCAGTCAACTAACATTGTTTTTTCTGTCAATCGTTTTTTGATTATTTTACAAAGAAATACTTCAAATAATAGTTAGGAAAAATTAATTGTACGTATTTTTTTATTTCAAGTATTTTTCTTCAAAATAATTCATAAACGATTGACAGAAAAATAATACTATACTAACGGCGAATATTTAATTATTTTTATGATACCAAGAATTGTATTTTATTTATTGAACAGTGTTAACAATGTTTTAGCCCGAGCCTACAACCAGGCTTGGCAAAAATCTTGATTTATTTAATAAAATCAAAAAACATTAATTAAAAAATTCAAATATATCATGATTTTTTTGATTTTTTATTTTTAAAGACATATTGGTGCTTATTGAACTTTTTAATTGTTTTAAAAGTAATATAAATATTTTATTTCATAAACGAAAACGAAATCTGTAAATAATCCCCAAAGAATGCATTTGAATTTTTGCTTATACCTAGTATATAACGCGTTCACGCTCGCCTGTTTGAACTGCAAACATAAGCCATGCCTACCTAAATAAAACAGGTCAAAACATGTCTTGTATGGCACTCTGTAAATAGCTTAGCTCATGACAATAACCTATTATATCAATAAATTTTGGCTCATTTGATGCAGCAATTAATTCTGAACATTTTTAATAATTACACTATAGTTCTAAAATTAATAGTGCAGAATTTACGAATATATAAAAAAATTACCATTGTATTTCCTATGGTCCATAAAAAATGTAGACACCGGTATATATGTGTATATTTTTGTATTATATTACCATAGTAGAATTTTCTTTTTGTTAACTCTGTAGGTATCTAAAATAATTTGAAAAACAATTGATTTTTCTATAAAAAATGTATTAAATCGATGATTTAAAAAAAACAATTGATTTATATCGTGATTTAAATCAAATGACATTGTCATATTATTCAATAAAATTATTGATCCGGCTGAATTTTTTTTCTGGCTTTATGGACGAAATGGCTTGATTCAATATCAAAGCAGTTCGTTCCATCACTAATTCTAGTTCGTATTTGAACCCTGACATTCCGAACCACAACCGTTAAATAATTAATAATGAATTCTTAATTTTGTCCGCTTTCACAAGAACACAGCATTAATTACAGTGTTTCAATGAAAAAATAAAATTAATTAGGTTTTAAGTGAATTGATGTATGCATCCCCAGCGTTTACGTTACAGATGTAAATTAATGAAACCGTATTAGTAATGCTCGTTTATAACGCTGCTGATCATGTGTCGGCTAATGATGTTAAGCCCGAACACTAAACCCTCTAATGATGAAAATGTCGCACGCTGCAAGTCATTCTCCTTTCATCGATCTTTTATAAATGAATTCAGACCATACTCATATGCCATACCTACGAGGAGAATCGAGAATATATTGTCCCCATGTTGCAATATGGTGTATGCGTCTACTTGTGGGATATGAACATCTGAAAATTTAATTAGTAGTGCAGCGACTAAGTAAATAATGCAGGAATGTCTGCATAAGTACAGCTGCCGGGCGTTAATTTGAGACTGGACTTGCGCATACATTGGTTTATAAATGAATTTCCATTATACCAATGGGGGAGTTTTTGAATTTTTGATTTTTTTAATATAATATTTTTAAATCTGAAGCGTTTTTGTAAAATTTTAAAAACTTTTGCCATATTTTCTTCCCGCTATTAAGGCGTACATAATACAACTATGTGCGAATTAAGGCTCGACGTACCGACGTACGTGCCCAAAACGTGCTTCATAGAAAGAGAGAAACAAAACACGGCCACCTTTTTATGTTTACATCATTTGACACTTAACAATTTAATTTCTGTGTTCATCGTATTTTCTACGTTTTACTTGTAATGTAGAAGACATACGTTCTTGTTTTCATTATAAACAAGCACTCGTAGGGGGCAGCTACGGAGAACAAAAGATGCCGCATACGTCGTCGTATTGCGGGCGATTTAACTAACGATAAATTTATTATCGTTTGTACAAAAAAATGCGCTATATTTTATTAGTTTTATTGCATTAATAGTAATATTGCATGTATAGTATGGAGTAATGTGTCGGAGTTTTTTTCTCGTTTTATCAATAGAAAAATTACTATTGTATTTCGACTTGTCAAAGTATGAATGTTAGGTTCTGTGCATTGAATGTCAGTCGCAACCTAAAGCGTGGCAGCTATTCGTAATTCAGTCATACTACTTATACAAATAGGATATTTATCTAATTTTTTATTTTAGTAATGTTTATAAATTCTTTAAATGGCAGTAATACACATTGGGGTGTATTCTGTAAGGAAACTGTTAATTTTAAACAGTATGTTAAAAATAATCTTGCTGTTAAAATGTATTTTCTATTCTGTAACTATCAATTCTGTTAAAATTTTAACATACTTGTTAAAATTAGGTGTTAAAACTGCATATTTGAACGTCATTCAAATCGATGCCTTTAAAATTTTAACATAAGTTTATACAATAAAATTATAACAGCATTTGAATATGTTGCACTTCTAATTAATGAAAATGTAATAGAAAACGAAAGAAAATTGCCATGGATGAATATAAAAAAATATCTAGGTGATATTTAATAAAATATACAACTGTTTTACGAAGTATTTTATTTAATAACGGTCACCCGTCCCATCGTATGTCTTTGTGTATCACAGCGTGATCCCAGTAGGAATATTTAATTAACATAATTCAACCTTTGAGTGGTATATCGAGAGCACGATTTAGATGTATCGTAAAACATAGTTCCTTGTTATAAAGTAGGTATTAAATGCAGTTAAAATTGCGTATTCCTGTGTTGTTCGCCAAACCAACGTAACTTAACGTTTGGATAGTCAATTCTGAGGATCAAGAAGAAGAATTTTTACATACCTAATGATAACTAAAAATTTACAATTTCAATGTAATTCATTTTTAATATGGAACCTAAGAAAAATGAGACATGATTCGTTTTTCTAAAATTTCAAAGGGAAAGACAGATTCGTTTTCTAAAATTTCAAAATGACACATAAACTGATAGTGTTTATTCTTTTTATCATATTTATTTATTTGTTTTATGGTTACTAACTACATGACTTTAGTAAAGACGTGCCTTTTTTCTATCTTGCTGATCACTTCATTCTAGTTTTTAACAGACATGTTAAAATTTATGATTTTAACAGCCGTGTCAAATTTTCGCGTAGAGAATACCAAAAAACGAATTTATTGTTAACAGTCATGTTAAAATATAATTTTTTAAAGGCATGTTAAAATTAACATTTTTTTACAGAATACACCCCATTGTAATTCTAAAGTTTTAAGCTTAGTACTATATTGCTTCACCATATTTACCGTCGTTTCATTACAGTGTGTACTGTCAAATGCTGACGTCATTCTGCGGATTCATTACAGATCACAGCATTAATTATTTTATGTTAAATGCTTTATTGTAGATTCTTTCAAAAACTTTCAGTGGTGTTACTAAAACATATTAGGCACCTCTTCTTGTACAAAACAAAAATATAACTAGATTATATATAACTCGACAAATTTAATAATTGTTTCATTATTGTTGTTTGAAACAAATAGTCGTAGATAAATTATTATTATTTTAAATGGCACAAAAATTGACCCCTGTGGTACACTCTCCACGCCAGCAATGAATGCCCGTGAGGTGACTCCTGGTAAACGCTCGCACGGTACAAATATGTCATCAGCATTACCGAAATCTGTATATAAAGCAGACTGGCACACCCAGCAATGGATAATATGCCGTGATGATATATTTATTTATAAATTATACAGTGCATATCTTTGGAAAACAAAATAAATTCTCTTTCAAACTAAGGAATTTTACCAGTGATGCAAAGTGTCGAGAATTGCCATTGTAATGAGTGCTAAAGATATGCAAACTTAATCCAGTATATTATTTCACACTTGGAACTTATTTACAAGAATGAAAATTGATATTTACGCTTATATCTAGTGATCTATACATTTTTTCCAAATAAGTACAGTACATCATTAAACTGATCTTCCCGTAGGGCAGTATTTGTCTAATTTAACAAAATTCATATGTCTTATCTCTTTATATTCTTATAGTTTCAAGTCGAAACTTAGTGACGTGTCGCTAAAAAATTCCCGCAGGGAATTTGTTTTTTCCCTGAGAATTCCCGGAAATTCCTTCATCCGCGATTTTCGGGAAGCAATATTGTTACTTTTTTCCCGGATTTTTTTGGAAATAACCTGTGAATATATTTTTTGCAAATTTCCCGTACATTTTAAAAGATTTTGGATTTGATATTTGGTGCAAGTTGTTATAAATAATTATTAAATATGTAACATTGTTCATTTTTTGAGTAATTTCCTTCAAAATAAATTATTAATCTAGTAAATAGAAGTACTTGTGAAATTTAGTACGATGCTTTTGAATTACTCATTTAAGGATTTATGAATATTGCACCTTTACCTTATATAAGAAGTATATGGAAATATATTAAACATTGAAAATATGGTGAGTATTTTTTATTAGTTTTTAGAGTCGCTCGACTCATGTATGACCGTTAGTGCATAAATATGTTGATATATATATATATATATATATATATATATATATATATATATATATATATATATATATATATATATATATATATATATATATATATATAATTTTACTGAAAATTTTTAACTAAATACCTGCAGTTACAATTTTTATTCATATTTGCAATTCCTTGGAAAATTTCCCGAACGATATATTCCGAGAAATATTTTTTCCCGAATCTTTAAATTTCGGGCATTGACCCATCTCTATCCCTACACAGCGCATGTTTTTGGGACACTCGGTTTAAACTTAAAATTCAAACAAATATGTGGTAAAAATAAAGATACAAATACAATTGCTGATGTTTTTTTTATTATAAAAAAAAAATTCAATTTTCAGGATGCAAATAAACAGACATAAATAGTGTTCACAAACAACCATGTATAATCTTGATTACATTCCATTCGCCAATATACAAACTTTATCAATATACTATCCCCAATATTATCTAGCACTTCCAATATTACCACTACCGCAAAAACTATATCCAAACTCCTTTACTTTATGCACTGTTCTATACCACAAATTTCCAATATTCCAATATCCACTCCTTTCCAGACTCCAATATTACACTATCATGAAATACTTTCATTCAACAAAAACTATAATATTCTTGATTCACTGGTGTCCATCCACTTTTGGCAAAAACCATATTCCCAGTGGGCTTTGCTTTCATTAACAACATCATAGTTTGCCATGCTTGCAAAACAAACACTCCATCATCCGCGTGATTAGGAACATCTGGGATGACGTCACAACTCCAGTCGCTTTGCGACAAAATGACGGGAATTAATTAGAGATGCAGGTTTATGCATTGTAAACTGTCCAGCGCGTATTTGTTATTAATTTTGGAAGTTTACAATGCTTATGAAATTGTTATGATGTTGGCAACTTGTGTGAAATTGTTATTATAGCATAACTTGTTTGTAATGAGGCATGTACGAGTATTAATTTAGTTTATGACATATGAATAATTATACGCGTATTTCGTTTTATTGTAAATGAAACATGAAATTAAAACTTTAGCTGTTAAAACTATTTAAATACTAATATTCGTTAGTTTTATAGTCTCACGTAGAAATAAAATATTTATAATAATTATTTGTATATCACGGCCGCGAAATCATTCTTTAGCGTACTGAGAGAAAAATTGTCGCTCGAGGGCGCTAAAGGATTTCGCAGACAAGGTGTACACAATATTTATTGTGCAACCGTAAAAAATATGTATTTACAAATTTTATTAATTTTAAACAATTTAAAATAAATAAATAAATGACATTAAGTATATGTAAATGGTTAAAACCTTTTATTGCTGTGAATTTTACCTATCAGAAATTGTCCACACCATACCATCCGGGCTTTAGTCAACTGACAGTTTTTACCTTAAAAGACACAAAAAATGCAGGTCCGATATTCTAACGAGGGCAGTTTATAAAGAAATCTACCTAGCTATGAAAGAAGACATATTGAACTTGAACAACCCCTTTTTTTCAACATAATTTCCTTCAACACTAACATACTTTTCCCAGCGTTTCCTTAACTTTGCCATTCCGTCAAAAAATATTTTTTTAGAAGATCCGTAAAATAACTATCAACAGCATACATTAACTCATCGTCTGATTCAAATCTTCTTCTCCTAAGAATTTCTTCATATTTTTAAATAAAAAGAAGTCACTAGATGCTAAATCGGGGCTATAATGTGGATGGCGTAGTTCTGTAAAACTACAGTCCCTGATAATGTCTGCAACTTTAAGCGCTTGGTGAACTAGTCTGCGTATCCACCGTGAAGACACCTTCCTCATGCCCAAATCATCATGCAAAATTTTCCAAACACTGGTTTCAGATAAAGACAGTTCATTGGCAATAACAGAAACCCTCAACCGTCGATCTGTAAGCACCAATTTTTCAACTTGTTGAACATTTTCTGCAGTTCGAATCCCTTCCCCATCGAAACTTTTTACACCAAAATTTTTGTTTAAAATAATTTGGGCATCTTGCCCATACACGACCACCATTCGCTCATGAATAATTTTAGGACTGTAATAAATAGTATTTGAATGCAACTTACTGTATGAACTTAAAAATGTCACACAAATCTGACAACAAAAAATTATTATCGTTCGTCTTTTGTTTCATTGCTAGGTAGATTTCTTTGTAAACTGCGCTCGTATCATTTTTACCTCCCGCTACCCTTGGTAAGGGAGGTATAGGGATCGTGCTAAAAATCGCATATCGAGATTTTGCTAAATGACCACGTTTTAAGGTCCCTAGAATCCAATTTTAACATTATCACGATGATGTCTGTGTGTATGTGTGTGTGGATCCTCCACTCTAACTCAAATACTATCAAAAAATTTAAACCTTGTATTTCGAACTTTTTCTGTAATGGAAAGAGCCCATTAGATTTTAGTGAAAATCAGATAACCGGAAATGGCACTTTACTAGAAGCCTAAAATAGTTTTTCTTCGAAAAATACCTTTAAATGTTAATTTTCGAGATTAATGTTATTATAAAAATTAAAGATTATTAAATTTTCTGTATATTTTCATTAATACTTTTTCTATGTATTTTATGGATAAATTTATAAAATTATTTATAATTTAAATCCCAGAGCCTACGCTTTCAACCAACAAAACTGACAGATAAATGTCACTATCAAAGAACTAATCATTTCAAAATAATATTAGTAACGTTTTAAAAAGAAAAAAGTAAAGAGAACAATAGAAAAGGAATTCAATACAGTTTCCAACATAAGTAGGTATGTATTTAGATTAATAAAAATTAACGATGCACAAAAATGTTTAAGAGCTAATCCTCATTTTTGGATTAGTGAATTCTATTCTATCCCGGTATTTAAAATTTAATCTTCATTTTATTATAGCTCCGGTGACTCAATGGTTAGAGCAACGCCTCATGTCATGAGTGCCCTCGGGGCTCTGGGTTCAAATCCAATTAAGGCACGGATGTGTGTGAATGTGAACCCACTCTGTAACTGGGATTTAATCCTGTTGAGGGGTTTAAAAAAAGGTAGTTACTTGGATTAGATTAGACTATATTTTAAGAAATAAACTGTCAAAATTAATCTTTTTTTATGACTCGGACTGTAAATGGCGGGCGGTATTGTGTTGGCCACTCCAGATTTTTTTACAAATTTGGGTCATGAGCCACAGCTGGGTAGATCGTCTTTTTTCCGGCGAAGACATTAAATTGTTCTCCAGGGAATTTAAAGTGAGCACCAAGAGTCAGTATTTGGAATACCACGATATATTTTTCACGTAGCACTAACTCCCGGTCTATTATTGTATTCACAGATTCCGGTAAAATTTAATTTTAATAGTATCGGACAATAATTATGTTTTCCCACTCCCAATATCGTAAGTTGGCCATTAGGACATTGTTTGTAGGGATGTATGTGTATTTTACTGTCAAGATATCGGTTTCTATTAGCAACGGGAAGTAAGGATTGTCGTTACTTCCCTACAGCTGAACTTACCTCCCTCTTGTGAAATACCAACAGTTAGATATTTTAAACTTGTGTCAAATATTTATTCATTCTTATAATTTATAATTTTGAATTTAATTTCTACTAAATTGTCCTCATTTCATAAATATTTCCATTCAAAAGTTACCGTTGACGTGACAAATGTGACAGATGACAACGATTTTCTTCTTAAATTTTCCATGGACTTCTTAGATTCGTTTTCTCTAAATGTATCAATATTTAATTGTATTTCTTGACAGCACTGACATATCTGTCAATGAAAATTAACAGGTAAAAAATAAATCATCGGTAGTGGAAAAAATCTTATATGCAACACGAGATGTAGATACATTTGACCACTCTTGAACTTATTTGCTAGCCCTCGCTATCGCTCGGGCGCAAAATCGTCCTCGATTAGAAAATGGTACTAACATCTCTTGTAGCATAAATAACTATTAATTTACACTATTTTAAATATTGAAAAAGTTTAAAAATTAAGAACCCTACGTGCGATGTACCTCCTGTCTCCTGATAACGAATCGGTGTTCCTATTTACAATTTTCCCACAACAGCAACATTACATACCCTCCCTCTGCTGATATTGCATGTCGTGAAATAAATTCTCGTAGCATGTAACAAAGCCGTGAAGTAAAGCAAAGTGCGTGATATTTATTCCCCATCTTAATTGAATTATGAAATTACCTCTGGCGGTAGTCGCTTGTACATCGCATGTGCTTCACTAATTTCGCACACGCCAGCGCTGTTGCTATTGCGGCTATAAAACAGCGTACATACATAACCTCACTCGAGACCGAGGGCCCAACTTCCGATGCAATGTCTTGAGATATTAATAACCGGCGGAATTTATTGCCCCATCCGAAATATTGCCAAAGTCTTCAGATGCTCAGGGGGAATTTATTACAGGGCGATAACTGTATCGACGCTTTTATTGTTTCTTTTTTATCGAACAGGAATGTTGTCCAACTTCTTGTTTACTTGGAGGAAGAAATAAATTCATTTATAGGTTATGAAATGAAATTATTGACAGCAAAGCAAAATGGTCATTTTACATCTATGTTACCAATAAAAATTTGACGAAATTCTAACAGGAAATGAAACGTGTGCACCGAAAACCGGAATATATGATTTTAAATGAGTGCGCGGATATTGACTCTCCCGTAACTTTTCAGAAAAACTACAAGAATTAAAAGTTGTTTAGAATTAAATTTTATGTTAAACATTTTACATCAATTTACCAGATAATATGCAATACGAGATATAGTCGAGTCAATGAAGCGAGAATATCGTTAAAACTTCTAAACCCACAGATCCGATCTTGATGATTTATTTTTTAAAATGTATGTTATATTCAATTAATCAAAATCAGAAATATTTCAGCTGGGGCGCTCAATTATTTATACAGGGAGTCCGGATTTCGAAAACCACCATTGGGATCTCGATTCTGGCGTTTTCCGATATCGGAACGGTAGGCCTATAGTTTCTACATAAAGATAAAAAGTACATACTACAAAAAACATTTTATTCCGTTGTATTTTCTATAACTTAGCAATGCAATATTGGAAAAAAATGCGAAAAATTTAAGGTTTGATGGGTGAAACATATTTAAAATGCAATAACCTTTATACCAATCGACAGAAATAAAAAATAAGTATTTTCTTAATGTAATAATCAAATATGGCTTCCATTTAAAAAAATGTAATTTTGTGTTATATCTTGAAAATTTGCCGATAGAATAATTATTTTCGTACACCACTGGATAGACAATAAAATTATCTAACTTTTGTATTTGAAACATTTTTCTCGATTATTGATAGTTTAGAAATAATTTCGAAATGAAAAAAATCGACTAACTTCAGTACTCCCCCATTATCAAGTAACCTATGACATTTTTTTGGCAAAACAAAAACACATCTAAGATGGCCTCCCAAAGGCGCACCACATGTCCCATATAACTAAAGTTGTATCTCTTATAGTTCTCGAGATCCCAATGGTGGTTTTCGAAATCCGGACTCCCTGTATAAATAATTGAGCGCCCCAGCTGAAATGTTTCTGATTTTGAATAATTGAATATAACAAACATTTAAAAAAATAAATCATTAATATCGGACCTGTTTTTGTGGGTTTAGAAGTAAAAACCTTTATTGACTCGGCTAATAATTAAGAAAGAAAATCTTATAATTTTGTCAAGAATCAGACGGCCATGGAAATAAAACACAATCCGATTAATTTGAAATATAAGGGTTTAGGGGGGCGCCATTTTATAGGTTGCGGAAGGGCGCCAGATACCATATCGCCGGCCCTGCGGGTACCATTATCGGTTCTAATTTCTTCTGGTAAATCATGCCTAGCAAAAGTTTCTTTTAAAAATTGAAATTAAACTCCCCTTTGTAATTAAAAATGTCCATTCCTAATAGCTGCCAAAGATAGTCCGGAATCTTAGTTGTTAATAGTGTAACGTGGAATGCCGCCGCCGCTGTCGCAGCCGCGCCGCAGCAATGAGTGAGTGTCTATTTATAGCGACGACGCAATCGCGCTAGTAGCCAGGCTACGTAGGCAAACAGGTCGTGACGTGTTTAATTACTTGCGGTCGTCTGAACCTTTTGTGTTCATTGTTATTATGCGGTCGAACATTCTAGACCTTTTCTCTTTTCAGATAGGTGTATAAAATAGACGTAGCTATGCTCGAGTTAGTTAGTTAGTTATATGGAGAGACATATGGAGACATATTCAGTAACGGCAAGTGGAAGAGAATACTCGGCAGTGGTGTTGAAGAATTGTGGCATACGGACAGTCGGTGTTACTGAGGCTGTGGAAGTTAGACAGATAGTTAAATAATTAGAAAGATACTGTTGTGAAAGAAGAGACTTCTGTCCGAGCAGTTGAATATACAGACGCTGTTGAGACAGTTGAGTATATAGACGCTGTGGATGTCGGTAAGCGGGCAGTTGAACGTGATATAAGTATATAGTGATACAAATATTGCGTAAACAGTCTACAAGAGTCTGCAACAGACCGGCAGTCTAAGATTGGACATAAATAATTAGTAATATCGTGGAAATAAATAGTAGTGTTAATTGCAAATTGCAAACTAGTTGCGAATTTTGCCGTGAAAACGTACATTATTCAAAAAATGCTTCGTCGTATTTCACGTGTATACAACCTTCTGAGTCAACTTCCTATGAAGTCTTCGTCAGAAGGTGGCCAGCACAGCAGGTAATCACAGACGCGTTTCGCACTTCTTGGTGCTCATCAGTGTGATGTAACCTGGGGGCCTCTGTCTCATCCACAGAGGTGGAATCACGGAGCAGAGGCCACCCAACCTAGCTGTGCTAGCAACGGTCTTATGACCGTTCGCTACAGGTATCTGGCCTGTAGAAGGTAGTGTTAATACCCACAGAGCCATCTACCTGCAAAAGGCTTGACTGAGCCAAAATTGCAAATTGCAAACTAGTTGCGAATTTTGCCGTGAAAACGTACATTATTCAAAAAATGCTTCGTCGTATTTCACGTGTATACAACCTTCTGAGTCAACTTCCTATGAAGTCTTCGTCAGAAGGTGGCCAGCACAGCAGGTAATCACAGACGCGTTTCGCACTTCTTGGTGCTCATCAGTGTGATGTAACCTGGGGGCCTCTGTCTCATCCACAGAGGTGGAATCACGGAGCAGAGGCCACCCAACCTAGCTGTGCTAGCAACGGTCTTATGACCGTTCGCTACAGGTATCTGGCCTGTAGAAGGTAGTGTTAATACCCACAGAGCCATCTACCTGCAAAAGGCTTGACTGAGCCAAAATTGCAAATTGCAAACTAGTTGCGAATTTTGCCGTGAAAACGTACATTATTCAAAAAATGCTTCGTCGTATTTCACGTGTATACAACCTTCTGAGTCAACTTCCTATGAAGTCTTCGTCAGAAGGTGGCCAGCACAGCAGGTAATCACAGACGCGTTTCGCACTTCTTGGTGCTCATCAGTGTGATGTAACCTGGGGGCCTCTGTCTCATCCACAGAGGTGGAATCACGGAGCAGAGGCCACCCAACCTAGCTGTGCTAGCAACGGTCTTATGACCGTTCGCTACAGGTATCTGGCCTGTAGAAGGTAGTGTTAATACCCACAGAGCCATCTACCTGCAAAAGGCTTGACTGAGCCAAAATTGCAAATTGCAAACTAGTTGCGAATTTTGCCGTGAAAACGTACATTATTCAAAAAATGCTTCGTCGTATTTCACGTGTATACAACCTTCTGAGTCAACTTCCTATGAAGTCTTCGTCAGAAGGTGGCCAGCACAGCAGGTAATCACAGACGCGTTTCGCACTTCTTGGTGCTCATCAGTGTGATGTAACCTGGGGGCCTCTGTCTCATCCACAGAGGTGGAATCACGGAGCAGAGGCCACCCAACCTAGCTGTGCTAGCAACGGTCTTATGACCGTTCGCTACAGGTATCTGGCCTGTAGAAGGTAGTGTTAATACCCACAGAGCCATCTACCTGCAAAAGGCTTGACTGAGCCAAAATTGCAAATTGCAAACTAGTTGCGAATTTTGCCGTGAAAACGTACATTATTCAAAAAATGCTTCGTCGTATTTCACGTGTATACAACCTTCTGAGTCAACTTCCTATGAAGTCTTCGTCAGAAGGTGGCCAGCACAGCAGGTAATCACACTGATGAGCACCAAGAAGTGCGAAACGCGTCTGTGATTACCTGCTGTGCTGGCCACCTTCTGACGAAGACTTCATAGGAAGTTGACTCAGAAGGTTGTATACACGTGAAATACGACGAAGCATTTTTTGAATAATGTACGTTTTCACGGCAAAATTCGCAACTAGTTTGCAATTTGCAATTTTGGCTCAGTCAAGCCTTTTGCAGGTAGATGGCTCTGTGGGTATTAACACTACCTTCTACAGGCCAGATACCTGTAGCGAACGGTCATAAGACCGTTGCTAGCACAGCTAGGTTGGGTGGCCTCTGCTCCGTGATTCCACCTCTGTGGATGAGACAGAGGCCCCCAGGTTACATCACACTGATGAGCACCAAGAAGTGCGAAACGCGTCTGTGATTACCTGCTGTGCTGGCCACCTTCTGACGAAGACTTCATAGGAAGTTGACTCAGAAGGTTGTATACACGTGAAATACGACGAAGCATTTTTTGAATAATGTACGTTTTCACGGCAAAATTCGCAACTAGTTTGCAATTTGCAATTTTGGCTCAGTCAAGCCTTTTGCAGGTAGATGGCTCTGTGGGTATTAACACTACCTTCTACAGGCCAGATACCTGTAGCGAACGGTCATAAGACCGTTGCTAGCACAGCTAGGTTGGGTGGCCTCTGCTCCGTGATTCCACCTCTGTGGATGAGACAGAGGCCCCCAGGTTACATCACACTGATGAGCACCAAGAAGTGCGAAACGCGTCTGTGATTACCTGCTGTGCTGGCCACCTTCTGACGAAGACTTCATAGGAAGTTGACTCAGAAGGTTGTATACACGTGAAATACGACGAAGCATTTTTTGAATAATGTACGTTTTCACGGCAAAATTCGCAACTAGTTTGCAATTTGCAATTTTGGCTCAGTCAAGCCTTTTGCAGGTAGATGGCTCTGTGGGTATTAACACTACCTTCTACAGGCCAGATACCTGTAGCGAACGGTCATAAGACCGTTGCTAGCACAGCTAGGTTGGGTGGCCTCTGCTCCGTGATTCCACCTCTGTGGATGAGACAGAGGCCCCCAGGTTACATCACACTGATGAGCACCAAGAAGTGCGAAACGCGTCTGTGATTACCTGCTGTGCTGGCCACCTTCTGACGAAGACTTCATAGGAAGTTGACTCAGAAGGTTGTATACACGTGAAATACGACGAAGCATTTTTTTGAATAATGTACGTTTTCACGGCAAAATTCGCAACTAGTTTGCAATTTGCAATTTTGGCTCAGTCAAGCCTTTTGCAGGTAGATGGCTCTGTGGGTATTAACACTACCTTCTACAGGCCAGATACCTGTAGCGAACGGTCATAAGACCGTTGCTAGCACAGCTAGGTTGGGTGGCCTCTGCTCCGTGATTCCACCTCTGTGGATGAGACAGAGGCCCCCAGGTTACATCACACTGATGAGCACCAAGAAGTGCGAAACGCGTCTGTGATTACCTGCTGTGCTGGCCACCTTCTGACGAAGACTTCATAGGAAGTTGACTCAGAAGGTTGTATACACGTGAAATACGACGAAGCATTTTTTGAATAAGTAGTGTTAATTGGTTAAATAAATAAGTAGAGTTAGTGTTATCTAGTTAATTATAGTTTTAGTATTAATTAGTTTTTAATAATTGTTCAATATTAGTAATAGTAACTTTCATTATAGTTTAATAAACACCTAATTTTAATTAATAAAAATAGTCTAATATTTACACTTCACCCAAATAAATAAAAAACGTTAGCTTTTCGACGACCTTTTGTGTGTACTTAAAACATTGTTGACATTTTTTAACTATTTCATCAATTTCTTTTGAAATATTTGGCCACCATACTGTTACATTTGCTAATCTTCTTGTTTTTGCTATTCCTAAATGACCTACATGATGCAGTCTAAATAGCATTTCTTTCTTTATTTTTATTTTTTTGGAATAAATATTTTGTCGGCCAAAAACCTTCTCTTTTTTACAAAGCCCACTTAATGGGCTCGTCCAAGTCTTTGACATTTTAGAAATTACATGTCGCATATGAATTTTGAATATAAATAAATAAAGTTTTTAGCGAAAATAAGCGCCATGTTGTGACGTCAGCGTCATTACGGTCGTCCAGTTACCCTGTGCAAATGTCATTAGACAGTGGACCATGCATATTTTGCTCATAAATTCGCGATTGGCTTTACACATACTCTAACATAAATATATTTAATATATCCGAGTAATTTTTTATTAAGATCAAAAGAAAATTTACTTATTAAATAAATTTATATTATAATTTGTTTTAATTATTGTAATCTCATTACTTGCCATTGTTGTAATCATTTAGTAAATAGGAATGTAAATGTTGGATTACTTTTTATTATGAACTATGCTTTGATTATTGTAATCAATACTGTCATTGTTGTATTTAATTATAAATAGAAAATAGTTTAAATAGTATTTTAATTATAATAATGGCACTAGGTGTGTATAATAATATAATATTATATTAAAGAAAGTCTTAAAGTCACATTAATTAAGCGAATGATTAACCTTATTATGAAAAGTAGCAAAAATTATTAATTTTACTTACCAGATTTTTATTTATGCATAATATATACTAGGGAAGTTTTTCATACAGTATCATTTAACAATACTCCTATATCAATTCATGTAAGTAAATCAAACAAATGTATATTTTGAAATGATATAATAACTCTCTGGTTTACTTATTACCATTAGCTCTAAAGATTTTTGATCACAGTTTGTAATGGATACGTATTTTTATTCTTGAAACATTTATTGTATATTATATTGCTATTATTAATGATAACGTATGTCGGTTCTCTCTACTTATGACGGAGTGACGCTAACGTCACAACTTTTGCGCCAAAACTTTCATAATTATTTTAGGCGTTATTAAGCATAATTTCAAGAAAACAAAAAATACAGGATTTCTATTTTTAAATCCTTCATAACATATAGAAAATTCAAAAAAAGTTGAACGAACCCATTCTCATTATCTAAAATACATCACACATTTATTCACACATTTGCGTTAAAAAAGTGAAATGAAATTAAATTCAACGTATTCAAAGTTTTCTGCTGTTACATCCGCAAATGTAAGATTTTGCGGCAAGTGACACTAGCACCAAACTTGTTTAATTTTCTTTGGTCTAAACTTTTAATCGCCGAGAGCCTCAAAACTTTCCTCGCACGCTTTTGTCAAGAAATATTTAAAAGTTTAAATTTGTTGTGAACATAATTTTAAACTTCTGCTCACACGCATCGTATGTAAAATCAATTTCTGTATAAATTCCCTCCTGTTTAATATAGCAACAAAATATCACCAAGGGGAAGAATGTGATACTTAGGGTATTATTTGATGTCAAAGATATCGAAATTCTAGCGCGGCTCTTAGGTAGTCTGGTATCTCGCGAGATCTTTGATGACAACTTAATACATAACTTGATCCGCAGTGACAAATTTCGCTATCTACAAGGATATTCGAGATATTCTACTCGTATATCCGATCTATATTAAGAGGAATATATTTAGACACATTTTGAGATATATTCTGTAATTAATTTAGCGATGATTCTATCACATAATACTGTTGCCTCCAGTCGAATTTCAAATAATTTAATTTATTGTAGCAAAGTAGGTAACGCAGATATATGGATCATGCTAAAAGATAATAATGAAATATTTGTTATATAAGCAGGTTTAAGATTACTAGAATCTACCTATTTGTATTTATTTTTAAATTTGATGTTTACAACACTATTGCCATTTTATTAATAAAATTTATTCTCGGATTTCAAAATTCTGCATTAATTATAATCGCGGATACAAATTTAATTCGCTATTATAAAACCGGGCATATGAGATTGATAAAAATTGATATTTAAGAATTGTACCTATATTTTTTATACTAATTGTTAGTCAATGGAAAAAAAATCTGAGGTGGCCAGCAAATTACCTTCCATCAGTTCTATGTATTTTATACAAATTCCATACACAGTTTCTTGTGAAAGATTCTATATTTCCAGTACATTACCTTCCCTCAGTTCTATGTATTTTGTACAAATTCCATACAGAAAGTTTCTTAGAATTGATTCTATATTTGCAGTAAAATTACAAAGATACTATGTCAATCGCACTTGACATTGACATCTGTCTATCAAATTTTTTTAACATTATATTAGCTGTTTCCAGTTTTATTGCATAGCTGGCTGCTTTACGAAATTTAATGTCTTTATAATTTTTTAACTCAATATCCATTGAATATGAAGTATAAAATGTAATTAAATTGTATAGGGAATAAAATATTCTTTAATATTTATAATAACATTCAATGTGAAAAAATGATATTTAACAGCGTATTTTCAAAAAAAAACTGTTAAAATCTTCTAATGAGACTACTTCCGGTCGACCAATTATAACCAAAATTTAATCAGCTCTTCATCTGGATGTAACGAAAAGGAATACGAAAGGATTATAATTTTTAGAATTGTAGTGTTGGAGTTATCAACGGAGAAAAAATCCTCACACACACACACAGACACACAGGCATACAGACATCATCGCAAAATTAGTAAAATCGTATTCTAGGGACTCTAAAATGTGCTTATACCATCGAATTTTTTGACCGAAAACCATACCATCCTACCTGAAGGTAAAAAAATATATTCAGAAATTTGTTATTACAAATATTATAATATTCCTATCTTTATACATATATTTTATATATATCATTACTAAATCTTCTCTTAATTAAAATTGAAAATATTAAAATAATAAGTTTTTAAAAGACTTACTGTATCAGTAAAATTCAAACCGCGCTATCGGTTCCGTCGAAAGTATTACGAAACATATATATATATATATATATATATATATATATATATATATATATATATATATATATATATATATATATATATATATATATATATATATATATTATTTTTTAAGTCCATATTCTTTTTACGGAATATAATATTATTTGGCATAACGTGGTCATTCTTAATAGTGCCAACTTATGGTACTACAATTATGTAAAATTCCGTAAAAGGAACAAGGATTTACTTAGAAATAATTGTAAATTTTTTTCTTGTTATTTTAAATTTAACTAACTCCCAATTTTTTTCTTTCTGGTTGATGACGTAAGTCTTCTACTTATTCATTTTTAGTATAGTATGTTCGTAAAATAATATTATTGGAAACATTAATGCAAGAAACGTTTCTAACTTTTCTTATTTGCGAGATAAAGTAAAATAAATTAGACAGGTAAATGTTTTTAAATAATTAATCTTATGAAAATAATTTGGAATGTAATAATATGAAAAATGAATGAGTGCATTTATCAACTTGCATCAATAATTTAAAAAATTATAAAATGACTTTTTTGTCCACAAATTTATTCTATCATCTTTTTCGGCTAAAAACTGCCCTGGAAAAACAATCCCCTTTTCGATAATACAGCGAGACAAACGACCAATATTCATCCCTAAACATACCACTTTGTAGTAACTACAAATAGAAATGTTTCCACATTGAAATATAACTTGCACGTATGTGACCGAAATGACACGTTTGTCAGCAGGTTGACTGCATTCCGCACAATTTTCCGTAATTGTATTGCTGACTGCATACCATTCTACACTAGTGCAGCACTCTGGCGGCCAGTGGATGAACTAAATAGTTCGTAACGACGCCGTAGGTGGCAGCAGAGTACTGTTTTCGTCCGTTTGAGTTTCATGAGTGGTTTCATGTTTCGCAATTTGCATAGAGAGCGAAAATAATTATAACGGGAACGGTGTTAGTCACCAAATACGAGTATTATAACCTAAAATATACAAGAAACTTATTGAAATAAACAACTGTTTTCTTTGTATAGTTATTATAAATATATTCAAAAATCCATTCAATTTAAATATTTAAAATAATTCAAGTACTTGGCCATTTTTTCGTTTATATTCAAAATGAATGAATACAATATTTTACAGTTTATAAAAAATGTAAAGTTAAAAGAGCTTTCTATTTTTATACAACCAACGGAAAGGGAAATTTGAACCGCGGCGAGCTTTTAAGCTGCAACTTATTTTACTCCGGTGCGGTAGGAAGTTTTGGTTGCATAAACTAAGTGCCGAAGCTCATATTTCACAAAACATTATACCGCATAATATTGTTGTTTTAAAACCACAAAAAATGAATATTTTTGCGTCGTTTCTTGACCTAAAAAGAGAAAAAGGATGTTGTGTGGAATAATTTTCATGTTTTTAATTATGTTGAATTAAATCATTCATCGGTGAAGTATGATAACATTTTGATAATTAACCACTATAAAGTAAATGATAACCGCAATTCATACATTGCATACAGTACTTATACTAATATAGAAAAAATAAATAATTTTTTATATCAGACTTTTAAATACTGTAAAAGCACACCATGCGCTCACGCGCGTAAACTTAAAAAATATACAGGGTGGTGGCGGTTAGGGGTGAACATAGGGATTTAACATGGGATTTTAGTTTTTTGCAATTTCCTGCTCTCTTGTTTATTTAACGACAAAAACTATAGAGTACAAAATTGTTCAGAATTAAAAATTGCATACAAAAATGTATTTACATTTTTTATTATGTTTTTGGTTTCTTCACAATTTTAAAAAGAAATTTCAAAATTTCTGTCAATTTGTAGCAATAGCCATGACTTACTCAAATGTTTGAACATAATATGTCGTTCAATTTCTGTCAAATTTTCGAAATTTTCTCTAATAAAAAGTTAATTTAATAATGAATGTTTATTCGAGTGAGGAACGAGTTTTCATTATAAAAAATTATTATGGTGGAAATAGTTTTAGAAGAATGTTATTTTTTTTCCATAAAGTACGAAAATACACCAATGGACCTTTCCAATTTGAGGGCTATCTCTTTCTATCGCTGCAAATAGTAAGAAAATGGCGCGAACAACTGCAAACGTCAAAAATATTGCAGTCATTAAAATACCTGTATTCTCAGTGAAAATTTGCATCTTTAGACATTTTACCTTCAATAAAAGCCTTTGTAACTTATTTCGATAAGATTTTTTAAAGTTATCCGAGATATTCTCACATTTTACGTGTAAATGTTTTAGAATCAAACGTCATAGATCTCAGTTGTTCTTACTATGCGCAGATCCCGATTGCGCATATCTTCTATCTCTTTAAATTGGAAAGGTCCATTCCTAGTGTAGCAACAATTTCTAAACTTGTTAAAAAATTTGAGAACACAGCTAGTGCAGCTGTGAACGAAGGTAATGAAGGAAATAATAATAATAGAAGACGTCATAACGAAGTGTATGAAGACATGGTATTGGCTATGATAAATCAAAATTCTACGTATAGTATAAGATAGATTTTGGATCTAGAAATACATTTGCGAGAGAAAATTTCGAAAATCTGACAGATATTGAATGACATATTCTGTTTAAACATTTGAGTTAAAAGTCATGGCTATTGCTACAAAATAACAGAAATTTTGAAATTTCTTTTTAAAATTGTGAAGAAACCAAAAACATAATAATAAATGTAAATACATTTTTAATTCTGAACAATTTTGTACTCTACAGTTTTTGCCGTAAAAGGAGAGCAGGAAATTGCAAACAACTAAAATCCCATGTTAAATCCCTATGTTCACCCCTAACCGCCACCACCCATATTAAAATTAAACTAATCAATTTGAAATAAAAATTTATTAATACAGGGTTAGTCACGAGAGATTTATTTTGAAAGTCCGTTTGTTTGCAACCCAAAATACTAATGACGACAGACACTTGATATCATATTTAATTTTTTGTCAAAATGACGGGAACATTATTAGGCAGGCAAGGCAATTATGGATTAAACAATCATTTTTTTTAAAGAGAGGAAGCTAGACGCTTTTACAAATTGTATTTCGAGTTGCAAACAAATAGACTTTGAAAATAACTCTCTTGTGACAATATAGGTACCTATTAAACTATATAAATAACGGTACAAATATGTCATCATCATTACCGATATCTGCGTACAAAGTAGATTGGCACACCCAGCAATGGGTAATATGCCGTGAAGATATATTTATTTATTTTTATTTTTATTAAACTATATACCGCTAAAAGGCACACAAGAAATGTCCAAAACATTTTCACTTTTTATTCTCGTGACTAACCCTATATATTATATAAAAACTGCACTCGATCAACATGCTAAATTTCATTTTTTTATTATTAATATAATCTGAGATCTATCACTTTTACTTTTTAATTGTTATTAATAAAATATAAATAAATCGAAAAAAAAATAAAGTTAAAATTATTCACAAAGCATTAAAGTTTTAATTTTTTCCCAATCATAAATAATAAAAAAACTATATCATCACGGCATATTACCCATTGCTGTGTGTGCCAATCATTCATTATATTGTTATTAGACATAAATAAAGTTGAGCATTTCTTCAAATACTCTGAAGATGTAGGTCATTTTTTATATACTATATTGCCATTTTTTTATATTAATTAATTTAAAAATATGAAGATTAGTATAATTACTTCGAAATGTATAGTCCAATTTTTTTAAATCAAATTATTGAATTCAAACTTAACCGACTATAATTATAAATCTGATAGTAGTTGAATTGTTAATTATTGTGCTTTTAATTAATAAAATATTTAATTTAATAAAATCCATTGTCGAAAGATATCATTAATGGCTGGTTTTATAAGCAACAGTTTAATTTATTTTCGAAGTAAATAAAAAATTTTTCTTCAAATAACAGTTGAACTTTTGGCAGTAATGTTATATTATACCATAAAACGAAAAAAATTGATTCGAATTTATTAATTTAAATAAATATAAAACTAGGAATAATATTTTCTATTTCCATTGTTAAAATGTGATTTTACTGGTACTGGTTTCCATGGTGCTACACAACATCTTAATCACAACTTGAAAAGTTGATTGGATACGAGTTGAAGTTAGCAACTAATAACAGTTGATTCATTCACCAGGGGTGAAGTTAGCTGCTGTAGTTGACAGATGTTATTCTGTAGAAATAAGTAACTTTAAAAGTGTATCTTCTGTCTTAATTTGCAGAAAAAAGTATAGTATGTAACTCATTTTATAAGCGACGTTTATGGAGATAGGAACAGAGCATCCTTATTAATTATTAATCAATCCGTCGGAAGGACAAATCCTTCCACATAGTCTTATCCTCAGTACATTCTTGCCTCCAACTTCTATCCTTACTATCCTATGCATCGTACACATCCTTGTCCCAAAATCCTTGCAACACCTCACCTTATACCTTCCATACCCTTTCTTAGTCCTTGCGGTGCCCACCGGAAACCCGCTAACCACCAGCCTGTTCCGGGATGCGGCGAGGAAGTACGCTGCTTGAGCTTGGAGCAGGAGATCCGCTAGTGTTAGTGTAAACATGCTCAGGTGAGGTTACTTATTTGGTGTAGTGTAATGTGAGATGTACAAGAAAGGGATATATTCCTTGGTGGCTTTGGTGGTTAGGAGGGAGAAGGGACATGTGGGAGGGAGGATTAAGGATGTGTAGGGGTGAAAGTACGGTGATATGAGAATTCAAAGTATTGAAAGTGAAATGTGATAATTGTGAATGTTTTGATAATAATTGGAATAATGCCTAAATTATTGAGGTTACTTTCTGTGGTAAGTCTAAACAACATAAACTGTTAATTTCAATATTCAAATAAACAAATGAACAATTATACTGTTAAGTTATAAATAATATTAGTTTTAATATATGTTCCTATAAATGATTTTATTCCCTGATTAAAATAAAACAACTTTTACTGCCTATAAAATGAGTAATAAACAATTATAATCTGGCTCAAATCAATAAACCGGATTATCAAGATATTAATCATATTTACATACATACATACATACATACATACATACATACATACATAAAATCACGCATTTCCCACAAACCCGAAACAATAATAATAATAGCATCAACCACAAAATAATCACTCTCTCTTTCAACAACATTCTTACTAACCTGGACATCATACAACAAATATTCCTCCTTAACATATTAAAGTGACCGATTTTCGGTAGCGAAATACCGCAACCGAACCATAATAATATAGTTACGAAACAATCGTCCTTCGCCACATATTCCTGTCTAAGCACACTTCTTTCGTCTCGGCCACATTCATAATCGCATTCATACACGCTCTTCTTCTCTTCCCACTCGCAAACTTTCTCTCTTTTAGCACCTTATCAATCACATCCATCCAGTTACACACTTGGACGGCCACGCAATCGAACACCCTCAAGTTCACCAAGATATATACGCTTTACAATTTAATTGGTTGTTTGACTATAAAAACAAGACTCGCGCGTCTGTGCGCCCGTCCACCGTGAAACAAATAATGGACAAACACTAGCGCCACCCGCCGCCATAGTTTGTGTCATAATATTGTCAAACAATGATTAGAATGTTTCAATGTTCTAAAATTTATTAGGAAAAAATGCATTTTATTTGTGTTATTTATGCTTTGCTTAATAATAATAACTTCACTTTTGCACTAAAATTCTTAGGTCATCCTGTTTTCCAGAAAAAAAAGGTATAGTACCCCATTACAGAGCATACGATATTAACTTTTGTTATTGACTTAGGTTACCTACAACTTTTATTTCAAATATTATTTTTCTAAAATATTTGGGAAGCAACGCACAAGGAAAACTGTTTCCATATAAAAACGCATATGGCACGCATTACGCGAAACATATTTAACATGAACAATTGGTCATCTTAATTTAATGGAAAGTAATAAGATATATTATTATATTTAACAGCTTACATACTAGCTGAAATACCTTGTAAGAACGATTATGACGTTCAGCATTTTAATTCGCCATTTAAAAGGCATTTATGATCATTTATACTTATTCCGTATTATTCAATTCAGTGAACAAGGCTTTACAAAATGTGTAAAATTATACAAAATAAGAAAAAAATAAACTATTAATCACAAATCGTGTTTTTTATGAGAGATTCAAAACATTAGGTTTGTACGTTTCCATTTCAGTACCAAAGTTTTTACTGTAAAACGCTGTAATTACACACACTGCAGAAAGTGGTATACCGCAAAACGTAATTTGTGAAATTCAGTCACTGAACTGAAACCTAAAATACTTAAAATCCATTTTTACAAATGATCAAAACTAATTGATGAACGATAAACTCCAAATAACACACATGAAACGAACTTCGACGAACCATTGACAAAACACAAAAAATTTCTTCGTATTCTAAAAAAAGTCCATTATGTATTAATGGAAAATTATTTTTTCTAATTTCATTTTTCATTTTGAAATTCTTACAAACAATAAGAATAAGTAGAGAGAAATTAAAAAGTTACTTTAAAAATGACAACAAATTCCATGGAAAGTTTAAAGCTAGAGTTACATTTACTATTTTCTCATATTCTCGAACTATAGATTTTCCGTTCGATTTTCATCCAAGTTTAGTCCGATATTTTCTTCTTGACCCTCAGATTTGGCGATCTAAAATGTTAAGCTACGGTATGGTTTGACGAACAATATAGTAATAAACAATTTATATGCATTTAAAACATTATAATAAAGAACTCATTATAATAAAGAGCTATGTTTAAATCTTGCCTTCATGCTCTTGGAATACCATTCAAAGATTCATTTGTGAATCTTGCTCGAATTATGTTAATTACATAAATATTTCTACTGGTAATACACAAAGACATATGATGGAACGGATAACCGTATAAATAAAATATTTCTTAAAACATTTGTATATTTTACTAAATATCACCTATATAATTTTTTTATGATCGTCCACAGTAATTTTCTTTTGTTTTCTAATACATTTTCATTAATTAGAAGTGAAACATATTCAAATGCTGTTATAATTTTATTGTATAAACAGATGGTAAAATTTTAAAGGCATCGATTTGAATGACGTTACAATATACAGTTTTAACACCTAATTTAAACTCGTGTGTTAAAATTTTAACAGAACTACAGAATAGAAAATATATTTTAACAGCAAGTTTATTTTTAACATAGGTACTGTTTAAAATTAACAGTTTCCTTACAGAATACACCCCATTATATTAAGAAAATTCTGATTGACAGATGTCAGTGTCAAGAGCAATTGACATAAGTTTGTGTTATAATTTTGAACAATATACATAGAACTGACTGAAGGTAATGTACTGGATATATGGAATGTTTTGCAAGAAACATTCTGTTTGGAATTTATATAAAATACATAGAACTGAATGAATCTAGTATGAAACTCTGTTGAAAAAATAAGACAGATCGTATATTTCTGAACTAGAATTGAACGAAACTCGAATGAGAATGTCTGATTTACATTATACTAGAAATGACCAGAAATTCTCGAACGAGAATCGAACTAAAATCTAGACAAAAATAGTGTAATATAATTCAAGCTTTATAAAATGTGTGTATAGATATTATCGAATAGTCATGAATAATAAGTTTCATTTACCATAGTAATTTTCTTACAACTACGTAGTATAAACAACATAAAAAGTAAAGAAATCTACGTGTTAATAATAAAATTTATTCATAAAAATAATGTTTTAATTTGCAATATAACAAAAACTTAAATAAACTATTAAATATTTATGTTGAAATGTATTAATTACAATAAATCAAACAAAAATAAATTGCAAAGTACTCGAAAACAACAAATGAAAATTCTAGATAAAGATAAGAAACCTCCCTGAATGCGGCCCTGATAGCAAGTATATAGCAAGAGCAAGTTCATCTAAATGCAAAGAAATCAGGGATGGGCTTCTTGCAAGAACAATACCCATAGGCATCAACTAGCTCTCCATTGTTTTACATTAGATTCTTCTCTTTTGTTTTCTTAATAGTCTGCAGTCGATTCTACTGTTCCCAGGACATCAACAACTCCTAATCGTTGACATCTTGATAGACTCTTTAACCTTGCAAATTCGAATCTTACTCAGTCTTTGTCTTTGTCAATGGAGAGTAAACACAACGACAGGATGTAGTTATCACAATTCGAGTACAAATCTTATAAGTTAGTGAATTATAGTAAATTGTAAGTGACTTTTGTAACAGGTACACTTTTCACATCGGCTTTGTGTTCTCTTGAACTAATAGTCTTATTTTAATTTAGTTTTAAATTTAAATTACAGTAAATATTATGTAAACGTATGAGGGGAGGCCAAAAAATTATCGAAATGGAATATATTCTCCATTAACTGTACTATAATACATATTTTCTATTTCGGTGTTATAAACACGTCGTTTAGAAGATCTATAAGCGCACTGTTTGATACAATGTATTAAAGTATACAATCAGACAAAATTCACAACAGTACACAAACTGTCAAAATGTAAAATTTCAATTGTTTAGCGGGAAATGCGAATAAATCACCGAGTCATTTTTTTCACGTCGCATTTTTGCCTTCCGCCCCCTTTAGGTAAGGAAGATATTGTCTTTGGTCAATAGAATTCGATGATGAGTTTTTAATGAATAAGCACGTTTTAGGGTCCCTATAATACGATTTTACTATTTTTACGATGATGGTCTGTATGGATGGATGTATGTATATGTATGTGACGATTCTTTCCAGAAATTATAATTTTAACGTATTCTTTTTCTTTACATCCATATGAGGAGCTCATTAGATTTTGATTATAATTAGTCGGCCGGAAGTACCCTAATTTGAAGATTTAAACAGTTTTTCTTGATTGAGAAATAATGTCAGTATCAAGTGCAAATGATATAGTATGTTTGTGTTATAGGTAATTTTTCTGGAAATATATAGAATCTGTTACAAGAAACTTTCTGTATGGAATTTGTACAAAATACCTAGAACTGACTGAAAGTAATGTACTGGAAATATGAAATCTTTTGCAAGAAACTTTCTGTGTGGAATTTGTACAAAATACATAGAACTGACAAACGGTAATGTGCTGGCCACATCAGAGTTTTTAAAGATCTCATTGTAAAATTAGTATAAAAAACATGTTTCGTAAGATCTGTTAACGCACTCGTCATTTCTAAACTTGGACTCGTACGTTAACAGATTGTCTTATGATACTTGTTTTTTAATGTATTATTTTAATCGTTTCAAAAACTTTATTTATAAGTATCCTCAAATAATGTTTTGTTTCTTGTTTCAAACTACTCCGAAATTGCAGGTTTTACTTCTTCATCTTCCTTAAATTTTGTCGAACTTCGATAACTCAAACCATGACTTGCCACAAAAAAAGTTCGAGTTATCAAGACTTCGGGTTATTAAATAAAATGCATATGTATAAATATTATTTATGTATGTATGTATTTATTCGAGTAAAAATTACTTACCTTATGATTGATATATATCATAAGTTATAAACATTATTTTAGTGTAAAAAAGTCAGTTATTTGTGACTGACGAGAGAATTTTTTATTTTGATTTTCAATAAAAAAAGCTTCAATGTTAATTAAACCATTATACAGGGAATCTGTTGTATGTTCATTGGTTTTTAAATACGAACGCAAAATGCTCAACGAATTTTCAACCAACTCGTTTGAAGGTGGTTGCTGCAAATCATCCTCCATCATATCACTTTCGCTGTTATCTGTATTGTCGAGATCTGCAGATTCGGATTCAAATTTGTAGAGCTCGACAATATCTTCATCTGTGGGAAACTCCGAAGTAACAATATCATCATCTACATGTATAAAATCATTTAAGGTGGCACCTTCTGCTTCATATTCCAATTGCAATTGAATTTCTTCCTCACGTTTTTCATTCATACGTTCACTTATGAAAATCAAAGGAATCTCATCCTCTGCGTCCCACTCAGAATACTGACCAAAGCCGGCTTTTTTAAAACAGTAGACACTGTTCTTGCCGGAACATCATATTTCAGAGCTACATCTTTCTTTCGTGAACCACTTTCTACTTCTTTGATCAGTCTAAATTTTTCATCAATAGATAAAGTTTTTAAAGTACGTTTTAATGACATATCAGCAATGAAAATGTCTTGAACGTGATAAATCAAGTAGGCACAGTATTATTTTTTTGACTTAATAATAATTAACAAAGCATATGTTTGAACTTCAGTAGTACAGAACCGAACTGCCATCATGTTATAAAAACACCTGTTACATTAAAATTATTTTTCTATAAAACTGTTAAGTAAGGTATTGATTAATTAAAACTAAAATGGCATTGAAATTATTTGAGCCGAAAAAATCGTAACACATATTTATTACACACACACTCACACACAAGAACCGTTGTTACTAGAAACTCGCTGCATGGCCTTACAATATTGACGGAAGGAAAATTGATTATTTTTATACGAAAAACTCAATTTTATAAATAATAAAGTATATTTAATGGTGTTCTTATTATTCAAAGCAGGAAGCAGGCGAAATAAGTATGTCACTGTACTAACGAAATCTGCTTTAACTAGATTGGCATCCAACAATATATGGTTAAAAAACCATGATGATATATTTACATATTCATTCTTTGTCTATTGTTGATAGTTGAAATCTGTTTCCTACGCTAACTGTGATTCACTTAGGAATAATTTCAATCCTTACCCACGATTGATATTCACCTTGACTTATATATGTTTGGAGACAAACAAAGAAAGAATTATACCAGCAAAAACAGTGGATTTGTAATTATAAGAAGTAAATACAGAAAAAAGAAACTGTTATGTGTTAAGTTACGTAAACTGTCATATGTCATAGTGAAGAAATGTGCGTGAAGATGTAATCTTACTTACAAATTAGTTACTACACTGATAATATCACGTAAGAAAATATTTTATCATTTTATCGCTACTGTGACAAATTACCACTCATTTAATTACGCAATGGATATTTCTCAAACTTCATTCATTCTGAGTGCACGTTAAATTTTCTGTTTTACATAAAATATGGTACAGAAATATAACCAGTTTACTGAATGTTTTGCTTGTAACTTACCTTCAAAATGTATACGTACACTACAGTATTTATTGATTAATAATGATTAAATCAGGGACCGGAAGCCGAACCGAACCCGAACCGAAAACCGTTCCAAACCCACCTTTTTTCTGAACCAGAACCCGAAACACTGTTAATTTGGTCGATATGAACCCGAATCGGAACTGAACCCACTATTTTCGGGTTCATAAAATCTGGTTCACTGAACGAACATGTTTTAATATTTCTGCAACACATAGTTGCAATTAGGATTAGTTTTGTACTGAAATAATTATCTTTAAACAAACCCTACATTTTTAATATTTTATATCATTATTTGGAGATGAGGAAGACTTATTAGAAAGCTAGTGAAAGATCATAAAAGCCCAAGCAGAAATATTAAAATTAAAATAAACCTAATTTACAAGTCCATAGTTTTTAAAAATTGTGTAGACGTCCAAAGAGTTCCAAAAACTGCTAATATATTAAATTTTTGGGAGGAACAAAAATTGTTATTCTCTGTAATGTTGCTCAAATTGAGATAGCAGTTACAGCTACACAGGTTAGTATGGATCGGGCATTTTGTGCACTAAAATTCTTTTTGCATCTTCAACGAGCAAATATATCTGAAGAAATATCAGACATTTTGATTATCAGATTAAATGAAAATTTCTTTACAAAGTAAATTTATTGGTACGGGTATTTTTAATGAAAATAATTGATTTTGTTTTTCATTTTTTACCTAATAGAGTAATATTATTTTGTTATTATTGAACATATCACCTTTTATTTACCATACTCGTATGTACAATTTTTTTTTATTTCAGATATATATTTTTTTAAATTTTTCTAACCCGAACTGGAACTAAACCGTTACCGAACCACCTAAAAATATTTTTTCTGAACCCGAACCGAACCTGAACCCAAACCGAACCCATTTCTCTGCGGTTTCCGATCCCTGGATTAAATATCGATGGTATTAACCTACACTAGCTATTTGTGTATTAAGGGCGCAAAATGGAACATTGTCGATTGAAAGGTTGTTGACGCGCGACGCAGGAACGCGGCATTCTCTCGAAATCGACAATGTCCATTTGCTCTCGAAACACACACAAGATTTTTTCTACAGTCCTGCACCATAAAAAAAAATAATAAAATGTACACTTTGTACTTACAGTACTACTCAACAATTTTGCTATGAAGATAGGAGCGTTTTTACAAAAAAATAATGCCAATTTTGTAATGAATATTATAAGTTTTGTATAATTTATTTGTTTCAAATACATTAAATTAGTGCAGTGGAAAAGTGGATGTCCATTGGGAGAATTCACGCCAAAATTTTGCAGGTGCTAGCACAATTGTTAACACAATTTATTTTATATTTAATTTTAATTTATCGTTACTTGCCATTCTTCTAGAGCTAGGTAATAGCTTCAATCTAATCTAAGCATTTTATACTTTCGTTTTCGTAAATAAATGCCATATTTTATTTTCACTGCAGTGCGGCATTTTGTTTGGTTATGTAATATACCGACAGAGCAGTTATATGTCAGATTGACTTGTGAAGTTGGTAAATATGTAACTGCAGTGTCATTAGTTCCTGACTAAACGTTTCTATTAAGAATGTAGACAAGTGACATTTCTCAACATTGTATAGTTAGTAACTTAGACAGCGAGCGTTTTTCTACTTTGTCGCGCATGAGCGGCAAAGTGACATTTTGCGTTGACAAAAGAGAGCGCAAATGGCTACTTTGTATATAGACTGTAGAAAAGGTTATATGTCTATTTTCTGTAATAATTAAAGATACAATATGGTCTTCTTGATCGCTTTTAAAAGCACCATATACAGGTGTTTATTTTAAATGGGCCATCATTGCTACCTCGAGAACTATAAGAGTTACAAAGACAAATGGGCAAACAATTTCTATTTCACAAGTCAAATTAAAAAAAAAAAAGAAAAATTAATTTTTTGGACCAGTGGTTCTCATACCTTCATACATACATACATACATACATACATACATACATACATACATACATACATACAGACATCATCGTAAAAATAGTAAAATCTTACTCCAGGGACTTTAAAAAATGCTTATTCATCAAAAACTCACCACCGAATTTTTTGACCAAAGACAATACCGAAAGGTGATGAAAGGTAAAAAAGGACTTGGCTAGAAAATATGGGGTATGTCCAAATGCAGTGTCTGCGATTTTAAAACATAAGCAATCGATTATCACTGCTTTGGAAGATTGAAGTAGCAAGAGGCAAATGTGTGAAAATGTAGATAAAACCATTCTATGTTGGTTTCAAGCAGCCATAAGCAAAAACCTGTCTATATTCGGCGGGGTTATTAAAGAAAAAGCTTTAGAATTTGCTAAGCGACTGGCATCAAGATCTTAAGGCAAACACTAGTTGGTTACCTAATTAAATACATAACATACATAATTTTTTGAGTAATTTGATTACTCAAAGTCTTGATAACTTTTTTTTGTGGCAAGTCATACTTCGAGTTTCAAAGTTCGACGGTATAGAAAATTGCTACGTCGAAAGTGATCAAAAAAGTTGCGTTAGGAGGCTTGAGTTTTCTCCTCAATGCACACTAATGTAACAAAATATAAAAATTCTTATAATCATATAGAAATTCCGTAGAGTATGCATTCTAAACTATTTGCTCATTTTCCTCCACGATTTTCTCCATGCTCTTTTTCCGTCCATTTCCATTTCGATTCTGAACGCATTAACTCGTGATCAGGGGTAATTTCCCCGCGTTCACACTCTGGCTGCAGTGCGAAGTGCTTGCATAATAGTGGAAACCTTTCAATCTTTCAAAGTGATTTCCTCTAACTGCTGACACCCTACATCTCGGCACGAGAGTATTGGCAGCTGCTGCCACCTGGCGACCACCTGCCCCAGGAAGTTACGGGGTTGATGTTTCCGTTAAGGCTTCGCCATGGATTCAATTGCAATGGGATGGAATCGAGAAGTCAGATTCTTATGTTTCATTGCGGGATATTTTATATGGAGCCGGCTAATCGTGTTCAATGAACATGTAAAATACATTCACAAAGAATAGAATTAAAAATCTGATGTGGCCAACACATTACCTTCCGTCAGTTCTATGTATTTTGTATAAATTTAATACAGAAAGTTCCTTGCAAAAGATTATATTTCTTGTACATTACCTTAAGGCCGTTGTATGTATTTTATACAAATTCCATACAGAAAGTTTCTAACAAAAGATCCTATATTTCCAGTAAAATTATAACATAAACATACTGTCAACTGCACTTGACACTGACACCTTTCAATCAGAATTTTCTTAAGGTAGCAGCTGTTTCCAGAGTTATAGCAAAGCTGACTAATATATGTATGATATTTAATTTCTTTATAATTTTTTAACTCTATGTCCATTTAATATGAAGTACAAAATGCATTCAAATCGTATAGAGAATAAATAATTCTTTACTATTTATAATAACATTAAATGTGAAAAAATGATATTTAACATCATTTTTTCAAGAAAAACTGTCAAAATCTTCAAATGAGGGTACTTCCGGTTGACCAATTATAACCAAAATCTAATCAGCTCTTCACATGGATGTAACGAAGAGAAATACGTTATCGTTATCGCATTAGAAAATTTTGTCACACACACACACGCACGCACGCACGCACGCACGCACGCACGCACGCACGCACGCACGCACGCACGCACGCACGCACGCTCGCACGCACGCACGCACGCACGCACGCACGCACGCACGCACGCACGCACGCACGCACGCACGCACGCACGCACGCACGCACACACACACACACACACACACACACACACACACACACACACACACACACACACACACACACACACACACACACACACACACACACACACACACACACACACACACACACACACACACACACACACACACACACACACACACACACACACACACACACACACACACACACACACACACACACACACACACACACACACACACACACACACACACACACACACACACACACACACACACACACACACACACACACACACACACACACACACACACACACACACACACACACACACACACACACACACACACACACACACACACACACACACACACACACACACACACACACACACACACACACACACACACACACACACACACACACACACACACACACACACACACACACACACACACACACACACACACACACACACACACACACACACACACACACACACACACACACACACACACACACACACACACACACACACACACACACACACACACACACACACACACACACACACACACACACACACACACACACACACACACACACACACACACACACACACACACACACACACACACACACACACACACACACACACACACACACACACACACACACACACACACACACACACACACACACACACACACACACACACACACACACACACACACACACACACACACACACACACACACACACACACACACACACACACACACACACACACACACACACACACACACACACACACACACACACACACACACACACACACACACACACACACACACACACACACACACACACACACACACACACACACACACACACACACACACACACACACACACACACACACACACACACACACACACACACACACACACACACACACACACACACACACACACACACACACACACACACACACACACACACACACACACACACACACACACACACACACACACACACACACACACACACACACACACACACACACACACACACACACACACACACACACACACACACACACACACACACACACACACACACACACACACACACACACACACACACACACACACACACACACACACACACACACACACACACACACACACACACACACACACACACACACACACACACACACACACACACACACACACACACACACACACACACACACACACACACACACACACACACACACACACACACACACACACACACACACACACACACACACACACACACACACACACACACACACACACACACACACACACACACACACACACACACACACACACACACACACACACACACACACACACACACACACACACACACACACACACACACACACACACACACACACACACACACACACACACACACACACACACACACACACACACACACACACACACACACACACACACACACACACACACACACACACACACACACATACAGACATCATCGTAAAAATATTAAATTCGTATTCTAGGGACCCTAAAACGTGCTTATTCATCAAAAACTCACCACCGAATTTTTTGACCAAAGACAATACCTTCCTTACTTAAAGGTGACGGAAGGTAAAAAAGAGTAAATTGCGGATTCAAACTCGCAATTATAAAAATAAATGGGATTTTTATAACTGCTCATTAATAGACCGATTCCGAACAAATCTGTAAAAAACTAACAAAAATGAATCTATTTTTGTTGATTAATATAAAATTTTACATAATGGTGGCAGCTTTCGTTACGATTTTGTTCAATATTTTGTGATAAGACGAGGGTAAGAACAATTATAGTTTCAATAATCATATTTTAACTCTGTTTATCTATTTACGTTATAAATGTCAAAATTCAGTTTAGAAATTAAGTCTAGAAATTATTATGTATACGTGCGTGACTGTGAATGCCATAGCCTATGCACCCTGTACCCCTAAGATAATCGTGTCCTGAAGATAGCCCTTTTTTAGAGAGTCTAGATTAGTTCGTCGCGTCGTGAAGACGTTTGTTGTTTTGGACATGTAGCGAGTTTTAGTTTTGGGGCGCGCGCTAAACGCCCTCTCGCTTGGTTACGGAATATAACATGCTAGTAATTGTTTACTTGTGTTAGATATATTTATTTAATAATATTGTAATCCTGTGAATAAAACTTTAGTAGTTAATCAGTAAATATCAAGTATTGTCATAATGAAAGTGTTCAAGTGTAAAGTGAAATTGTGGATGTGTGTTCTTCTTTCTCACGAAGTCGTGGACGCCAACCATCCAAGCGTCCTACAGTTAGAATAAAGTGTATTATCGTTGGAGTAAAGAAGCATTATTAGCATCATCCTCTTCCGCATCCCCTCGTGTTACAATTTATTGACTTACAGATCTGTAAGACTTACAGATTTGTTCAGCATAGAGCCATAAAATAGGCTACTTCCACTAGGAAAATAAAAATTTCGAGATGTATATTAAAATGGAGTATAGTATGACTAGCGAATGAAAGTTGACGTTTAGATTATTTAAAAGTTGTGGTTTCTTTTGAAAAGATTTCCCTATATTTGATTTGAAAGGAAACTGACCCTTATGTATTCCGTTGCAGAAGATTAGAATTGTACTCAATACAGGAGGCATTTAACATAACCTTAACAACAGGATTCAGGAACGTATTTAAAAAATTTAATACCGCAAATTGTAGTTCGTTCGTCTCAGGTGTAAGCAACTCTCCAGTCGGAATTACTGTTAGAGGAAATTAAAAATAATCCTATTTCATAGAATTGCCAAACTAAATAGTTTAAATATCAAAATATTTTGTTATAATCAACATAAACGAAAAATGTTTAAAATATTTTAAACGCACCCCTGCTTTCATATTCAGTTACCCTAGTCGGCCATCTATTTTCAGCAAGACATAGTAATGTATTTATGTGCTTTCCTAGTCCAGTATTTAAATGGATTCATGCAAAAATTTCATACCTGAAAATTTTGTACAATTCTATTCTTCTCTAGGGTTTCAAAAGAATCCACATCTATAAAATAATTTAAACCTCAACTTTTATTCGCTAGTCATACCATAGGTACTCGCACTTGCACGCAAATTATGAAATGCACATTAAAATAGAATTCTTGCAGGCTATGCAAATAAACATGCCAAAACCCTACTCTAATCTAAAGCCCAAGTTATGCGGAAGTTGCATAAAACCAGGAACTATTCTATTTAATTTTATTTTAAAATAAATTATTCGAAGAGCACATTACGAATATTATATAGATACTCCACAACGTGGTGCTTCCAAAATTTGAAACCGTAGGTCGATATCCATTTTTGTTCCCGAGAAATTTCATTTAAAGTTGTACAGAAACATACTCAGATTTGGAGTTGAGAATTGGCGATATCACCATTCGAAAATTATCTAAATATACCATTTTTTATAATTTTTGAGCATTTGGTCCAGTATGAAAAGTATATGAAAAAACTTGAAAATGGCCAAAATCTGAAAAAATACCAAGGTACCATAATATTTTTTGCGATTATTGAACAATTTCAGTTATTTTGCTCTAGAATTTGAACAAGTGGATCAAAAATGTTGAAAATTGGTATATTTGAGTATTGCCAAAAATTGTGAATTTTTGGGGTATAATTTTAAATGCAAATATTTTGGAAACGAAAATACATCGTGACCTACGGTTTTAAATTATGGAAGTACTTATGTAAATATACTGAAGCTTAATTTTTGATAATTTTGAAGTGTGTACGCACAAAATAACTGCTTATAAAATAATAAAATTTCGAGATTATACATTTTTATGAATGTATCTATCTATATGTTGAAGAGTTGAAGTACCGTTTGATGTTCTTCAATGAAGAAACGTGAACTAATTCCATCGCTATAAAACAAATATGCACTTCTACGACCTACAATTTCAGTTTCAATGATGAAAACTACTAAAACTAGTTCTCTCTCTGAAAGTAAAGTGTTCTGCTCGTAGCTATAAAATTGTACAGACTGCAATATTACCACTCCAACTAATCGTACCATGAATATATAATTTACGTTTAATGCAACACCTGATAATTTGAATTTTATAGCTATAAGTTTAATAACAAACATCTGTAGTTTATAATGTGCTACATATTTATAAAGTAAAACCTGGTGACCTGAAAGGTATACTTTTGTTAAATCCGTGCATTTACCTTTTAAATCTCATTGTAAATGGTCAAAGGAAATTGTGACAGTAGGCTTTGCTAACTTAGAGGGGTGCCAAGTTTATTATTTACTTTAAAACGAAATATATCTTGCTGTGTCATGTTTTTACCTGTATTAGCTTCTTAAATAGGCATATATCACGCCTTCTTCACTTCGCCCCTTATTTGGGACGGCAGTTATCAGATTTTTTAAGTCAAGAATGGGGTCCTCAACCATGTAATTGGAATTTGGGTCATTTATTTCAAAATTAGACCTTAAATAAGGAATATCGAACTTAAAAAATGGTATTAATTTTTAAATTACTTATCTTGTGTCCCGAGTTCGATCCCAACCGACACCGAAATTATTTAGAATTTTAAACGGAACAAAAGGAACCCCTGTGGTGTATTTTCCACGCCAACAATGAGTGCCTGAGTGGTGAGACCTGGTAAATGCTCGCACGCTACAAATATGTAATCATTATTACCGATATCTGAGAACAAAGCAGGATTGGCAAAAATCATGATTTATTTAAAAAAAATCAAAAATTATTGTTTGTTAAATCATGATTTTTTTGATTTTTTTGATTTTTTTATTTTTAAAAACCTGTTGGTGTTATTGCACTTTTTAAACAATATAAATATTTTATTTCATAAACGAAATCTCTAATAAAACCCCAAAGAATGCATTTGAATTTTTGCTTATACATAGTATACGAGTATAACGCGTCCACGCGCCCCTCTATAAACTTTAAACTTAAACCATGCCTACCTAAATAAAATAGCTCAAACATGTTTTACATGGCTCTCTGTAAAAAGCTTAAAACGGATATTTTATTTTACGTTTATCTCATGACAAGCACCTATTATATCAAAAAATGTAGGCTCATTTAATGCAGTACCGTAAAATTAGGTGAAGTTGACCAGTTTTCAACTTTGACTTCAAATAACTTTTTCTACGTAAACCACATATCTATGATTTTTTTTCTGTATTATGGGTATTGATTTATATTATTTATAACTTTTTGATTTTTTTCATTTGCACTGATTCTAAAGTATTTTTTTTAAACTACACCCCATAGTGAAGTGAAGTTGACCAAATATCTAATTCGTACTTTAAACGTATCTGTGGGAGTTGTGGTGAAGGTGAAGTTGTCTAAATAAAAATATTCGTACTTGCATAAGAAAGAAATATTTATTATATATATATATATATATATATATATATATATATATATATATATATATATATATATATATAAAAATTACTTGTGTAGAAAGATACATATTGTTGAAATACAATCAAAATTTTAATGAATTCGTTCAATATTATAATGAGACAGATTAGCAGAAAATACCAGAATACCTCTCCGGGCTTCTATAGGTGGTTCGGCAACATGTACAATATCGGACAATGGAACAATATGTCATAGTCGTCAATACTAGGCCAAACAAACTGTAGATGTTTTATTTTCTTCAAAAATTTTACTTGCATTTCTTGGCTCTTTATATTTTGAATTACTTTTCCAAGAAAATGTTTAACACATTTCTGACGCGTCAATTCCCGAATAAAAATATCATTGGCTGCGTTCACCACGGCACATCACTGGCAGCGTTAATTGCCGAAGCTTGCCGAACGCAATGAATGGACGAATACGATTGGTCCAACAACTATGTGTTCGGCAAACTTCGGTGCTCAGCGCTGCCAGCGATGTGCCGTGCTGAACGCGGCCATTGCGTACCTACCTACGTGTTCAATTCTGTCGGTCAACTTCACCCCAAAATAAAATAAAAATATGGTATATCAATAATAATTACGCAATATCAATATACGTAACAATACGATAAAAGACAACTGTTGTGTAATTGAGGAGCCTTAAGGGCATTTATATAATGCATAATATATTTTACACAAATTTTAATGTCATGTCTACGTATAAAAGTTTAACACTAATATTTTTAACACAAATTTATTTAACATCAAATTAATTTAAAAAATCTTAATAAAATTAATCAAATGATTTAAATCAGGCCAACCCTGGTACATAGCTGATTGGCATACCCAGCCAAGATGATAATTTTTTTTTTGAGTATTCGAATTTTTAATGCATTTACTTCTTAAATAATTTGTTTAGGTTATTTCGAACAGAAATTATTTCATGTCATTTTTTTGTTCGAAATAACTCATAAAGACTTTATAACGTGCGAACTGCCATATTTTCTTCAGAATTTGCTATAGTGTTGCAATGTTTATAATAGGAAACAAATATATTTTCTGAAACACAAATGTTTACAATTTTAAATTCGGGCACGCAATCTGTACTAACCCTGCACATGAATTAGGGTTGAAATTTTTTGATCCGATCGCTCGGTCTGACTGATCGCAGCGAGTTTACGAACGCGTCGTCAGATTAACCCGATTGACTTTATGAACATTTCAGATTACATCGGATCAATCCGATAGACTTTACGAAAACGTCTAATATTGTATGCATCCGATTTTGTGTAAATTCTTTCTATTTTTATGTTGTAGGTATTTAAATATTTTACAATAAATCGTTTCTTTTATTATCATTTGAGCATTTGTCACACCTTGAAATAACAGTGCAAAGCGATAAAAATTCTATTGAATATTTAATTTATTTGAAGTCGATGTATTCTTTCTACATATAGTCTGTATTGTATTGTACAAAAACTATGCATTCTAATAGAAAAATGAATATAGAACGAATTCGAAATGATTTTCTCGCCCGTTATTTGTGGCCACTTGCCGCTTACCATCTGCGACCTTGTGTAGTTAGACAATCATTACATTATTCAAGTTCCAGTTTCATTGTTGGTGTAGGTATTCCAGTTACTCGGATACGGATTCTTCTTACAGGGATCAAGTTCTCTAGCTTTATATCCACCTGGCCGCAATTGTGTTTCGTTTTTGTTTTCCGCCGACTTGCACTTGTTCTCGCGATGCGATGCCGATGTCTGCAAGAGCCAAGAACCATAGACGTGCAGGAATAAAATTATTTGGAATACAAAAAAAAATTGTACACAATAGTTATTTGCATCACTAGGCCAGAAACTGAACATTTGCGAGACCGAGTTTATTTTAGCAAATACGAGATCTCGCAAAACAGTTTCTGGGCGTGTGATACACAAGATTTTTTGTACCGACGGCTGCATAAATTCTTCGTATATTTCTCTACACTTTATTCTATGTTACATAACCTAAAATTGTGAACATTATTTTTATTGATTTTGCATTGCAAGTTTAATTATAATTACTTACATTTGAGCTTAAAATGCGTAATTATTTTATATCTATTAAAAATATAACATACAAACATTAGTTATATATATTTTATATACTTTCGCATATTTATAATGACAGATGGCGGAAACTCAATTGCATCACGTGAAGTTAGTTGTAGTTACGAAACAAACTATTCCTAAAGTTGGAACTTATAATTAATCTATCCGAGATGTCAGTATTGACAGTATATTATTATTTTTATGACAAAATTTAGTTATTTAAGTTACAACAATTAAAGATTTAGCCCTAAAATTTGTAAACATTTTGCTAATTCTTCCGTTGAAAATATTCGTAAATTGACATATCACCAGAACAGTAATGCCAACTCCTTTTGCCGGCCTAGGTCAGCAACAGCGCATTTCTGGACGATTTTGAGTTCTGTAATACTAGTCAAAATGGACGGAGGTACGAAAAAATATTTTATTCATGGTTATTAATCAGAAAACAAACAAGACTATAATACATTTTTAAACTAGAAGAATAAATTTAAAATTTTCTAAATACTCGTATATAAGTATTTCTGATTCTGTTCAGCCTTCCGTACAACCAAATACATACCGGGTGAATACCTGAAAACCGAACACAGGACTCTAACATGTAAAATCATACTTTCGTAATTTCCTGCTTCCTACTTATGAGTATAAAATTCTGTATCTGAATCAATAAGCAAAAATTCCATGGCCATTGCTATTTTTGGTATGATTTTCGACAACTTTTATTTGAAGCTTTTTTATCTAAAATAGTTAGGGAAGCTGGAAATCGCGAAGGTCCGATTTTACATAGTCACCCGATATAATTTAAGAGATTTATGGAATGTACAGTTAACCAATAGAAACAAAAGGAAAATGTGTCATTTTCATATTTTGTATATAATATTGAAAAATCATACCTGACACATTTCACAAGGTACATTTATTATTTATTATACAGGGTGTATCTGGGAAGACGAACCCCCCCCCTCTTAACTTTTTTATTATAAGGAACGGTAACATTTTCTTCATATAGAAGTTTCATTATAGTAAGTATACTATCTGATAAGTACAGATTTTTTTTATAAATTTAGGTTTACATGATACGACTAACAACTTTTATTTTTCAAATATAGGAACGTAAAATTATTTTACTAAAATAGAAACCGCCATCTTTTCCTCTTTTCAACGATGTATTAGTTTCTATTAATGTATTTGAAAAAATGTGAGGAAAATAAGAATTGAGAAATTGTTTTTATACAAATATAAGTTGGCTAAATGTATAACATTGTTACATTATATTTATTTTCTCATTTAGCTACCTAATATTTGAATAAATATTATTTCACAATTCTTATTTTTCTCTAATTTTTTCAAATACATTAATAATAACTAATACTTCGTTGAAAAGAGAAAAAATGGCGGTTTTTATTTTAGTAAAATAATTTCAGGTTCCCATTTGAAAAATAAAAGTTGATAGTCGTATCATGTAAACCTGACTTTATAAAAGAATCTATACCTGTCATCAAATAGTATATTTACTATAATAAAACTTGTATATGAAGAAAATTTTTCTATTCCTTATAATAAAAAAGTTAAGAGTGGGTTCGTCTTCCCAGATACACTGTATATTATTTATTGCTGCTCAAGCTCGCGGCTTTCTCGATAGATGGCTCTGCATGTTATTAGTTACCTCTTTAGGCATCATATCATTGTGGGTTTTTATCATCATAAGAGCGAAGCACGTGTTTGGTTCTGGATGGGTTGGGTGAGGTGGGCCAGTCTCTGATGAATGACCGAGAGGTTGATTCAGAGAGACTGATATCTTGTGTTTGTGAAACGTATCAAAAATGATTTTTAAATATTATATTATCATATTTTATTGTTCGTTTTCAATTAGTATTGGTGTAGCATGTAGCAATGTTGCTAAGAGTTAATAGGTAACTTCGTTACAGAATTGGAATTGATTCAGAGAGACTGATATCTTGTGTTTGTGAAACGTATCAAAAATGATTTTTAAATATTATGTTATCATATTTTATTGTTCGTTTTCAATTAGTATTGGTGTAGCATGTAGCAATGTTGCTAAGAGTTAATAGGTAACTTCGTTACAGAATTGGAATTGGGATGTATATTTTTTTCAAAGTAGCATTAAAAAGTTAAGTAGTTATTCTATGAATTGCGCCCCAAAAAATAAAATACTTCTCCATCAATGTGTGCTGCCATCCGTTATTCAACTTTAAGGTTCTTCTCGGGTCTATGTCAGCGGATATCCTGTTCGGCGCTGTTTTCTTTCTTTGTTTTTTATGCGTCTGCTCAGCATTGTTGTTCTGTGCCATTTTGATGGATTTAGAGTCATTATTATTGTGTAGGCGTGAAAATAATATATCAGGATTATAAAAAGTTTTATCTTTTCTTCGTAATCTTGAAATCATGTTTTTTAATTTCTTTGTTCGTGTTTTTGTCGCGTTAATAGAGGATGCACGGATTCACTTGTTTAGAATTTTATACAAAAAACGAAATACTTTAAGCAAGAGATAATTTTTAGATCATCAACGTACGGATGATTAGGTACTTTTTAAAATTCAACAATTTTGAAAATTTAATTTCAATAATAAATATATAATAAATAATAATAAATTTAATAAAAATAATAATAATTTTAATAAAAAATAACTGAATTTGTTATTTTAGTCATAGCTTAATTACCTGTAATTAAGGGTGGCGTTAGACGTTTAGACGATCAACGATTTACATCAATTTTTACAACTTCTTATTGTACTATAAGATTCTGGAACTTTACATGTTCAAACCATTTGATAAAAAAAATAACTTACGACATGTTCTAAATATCAAGGTCATTTACTTCAAATAATAATAATAATATTCTTTATTGTATATAAACCATAAGTTATTACAATTGATGATGGAAGTGAGTCTTTTTTTGCCATATATTTTATAACATTTTTTATTTCGTTGGGTTGATGGAGATGATATGATGAAAGGACAGTCACAAACATCCAAACCCCTGGTGGGAATCGAACCCACGATCCCTGGATCCGAGCGGTGATGGTCGCTTCGAGCGCTGTCGGAACACGCCGCCTCAACACACTCGGCCACAGAGACGGTTAAGGTCATTTACTTCAAATTTTAGTTATTTCGAGGGATTATTTCATCCAAGGTTGCATGCATTGTATTTTGTAATGTTGTTTTTATTTTGACTAACTTTCATAATATTTTCAGTAAAGAAAAATGAAACGCGCAATATTAAAACTCACATAGAACTAGAGACAAACTAAACGACAAACGCGCAGATGAAATGCCAAACCAAAATAAAATTAATTATGTAGCCCACTCATAAGCAAATACTGTTCCTATAATTTGAACGTGTAAAACGTAACCATTTGATCAAAAACTATGTTGTAAATATTTGTCCAGTAAAGATTCAATTAGAAATTAGTATTATTTTCATTTTCATGAAAGTAGTTTGGGGTTGATTAATAAAATAAAAATTATGTTACATACCTTATAAAAATAATACATTGCATCAAAAACCAATTTATCAAACTCTCTTAAGAAGCTTCGTTTTTGAATACAAAATACGAAGTGAAAATGTCAAATTTTAAATATCAAATCACTGACCAATGTGTCAACACGCTCTTTCTCCTCCAACTCTGGAGATATTGCGGAAACTATTTGCTTGTGCTGCCATCTGCCGGCGATTCCAAATCTATATTTTCTCTTTACTCTCTACCTCCTCTGCTCCATAAGTTCTTCAGTCACAAAAAATCCTATTCGCTGTCAGGGGGCTGGCAACAGCAGAAACAGTGGAAGCATAGGGGGTCTCCACCTCCCAAAAAAGTCAATGCCACTTGCACACGTTAATTCATTTCCAATTAATTCACAAATAATAATTATTGTGCGTCTGGTGCTGTTAAAATCATTAACTTTTAAATCCATCCTTATATTTTTTTTAACTCCAGCTTTGTTTTTAAGTCGAACTTAGTAGATAAATTTTAGTTTTGAAGCATTCGCTATCTAAAATCTTAAAGACACAGACATACGGATAATGGAAAAGTATACCACTTTTAAACTTTAACACCAACTATCTTTTGAACTGAATTCGAATGTGTATTCTTGGTCTGCATTCTCTTGAGATTGAGATTGTGTCAGCTGTAAATCAAGATAGATCTGAATAGAAATAATCGATTATTTACATCTTCAGTTTATAACAATCTACTTACATTTACCACCTTGTGTTTGTTAATAATTTAAAACAAGAGCACTAATTCTTATTTATTTACCATGAAATTGATTCTTTCTCCTTGTCATCAATCTGTTCTGTGTTCTTGAATGAAATTCCTATTGAGGTTCTCTAAAACATACGGCCGGCAATCTGTGTTAATGTTAATGTCTGGCATCCTAAGTTGGGCATACGGGAGACCTGCAGACCTGGAGACGTAATGTTGCGTACCGTATGGCGAACAGCAACACAACGTGCTGATATTCGGGCAGTCTAGGTCAGATGGCGGGATCCAAAACGTGAAAGAAATCATCAAACAGAGGAGCAGAATACAATGTGTTGTAATGGTATGGACACAAGATGATTTGATGTGTGCAGAATAATGTAATAGATGATACATACTCATATATGCAGTTATTTTAGAGGTAGGTCGATAGAAAAGTTCGCGGCCTGTCTCAGAGAGGGTTATGTGAACTGCCATAAATATCTCTGCGAAGTTTTATGTTAATCCGCTGATTTGTGAATTAAATGGAATAGGCGAGAGGTTATATTTTTTGTTTTTATCTTTAATAGATTGTGGGGCGTGGGGCTTATTCTGTAACTCAGTGGTTAATTTTTAACCAATGGTTAATATTTTTAACCAATCAAGTATGTTGACGAATAACAAAAAAGGGATTTTTAGTTGTCAAATTAATTTCTATTGGATAAAAATTTTAACTAATGGTTAAAAATTAACCACCACCACCACCAGTTACAGAATAGGGCCCATCATAGTCAAATTTTAACTATCTTAGATAAGAAAGTGAAAATATACGTAAATTAATAAGTATTATTGAAAAAAAATTGTTTAAATATTAATTAGTCTGCAAACTACTAGCGATTAAAGTCGATTAATAATTACTATGACCTATCATGTCCTAAGCAACTTGATTATTGCCTGATTTTATAACTGAGACTCGCGCGTCTTTGCGCTCCATTAGTATAAAATAAAAATCTGATGTGGCCAGCACATTACCTTCCGTCAGTTCTATGTATTTTGTACAAATTCCTCACCGAAAGTTTTTTTTTACAAATGATTAGTACATTACCTTCAGTCAGTTCTATGTATTTTGTACAAGTTCCATACAGAAACTTTCTTCTAAGATTCTATATATTTCCAAAAAAATTATAACTCAAACATATTATGTAAATTGCGCTTTGACACTGACATTTATCAATCAGAATTTTCTTAACGTAGTAGATGTTTCCATGTTTATAGCACAGCTGGCTGCTTTGTGAAATTTAATTTCCTTATAATTTTTAACTCTGTATCCATTGAATATGAAGTACAAAATGTAATCAAATCGTATAGAGAATAAAATATTCTTAAATATTTATAATAACATTAAATGTGAAAATTTAACAGCATTTTTTCATGAAAAGCTGTTAAAATCTTCAAATTAGGGTACTTCCGGTCGACCAATTATAACCAAAATCTAATGAGCTCATCATATGAATTTAAAGAAAAGGAATACGCAAAAATTATAATTTTTGGAAAGGTGGTATTGGAGTTATGCGATCCGAAAAAATCGTCACACACACATACATACATAGATCCATACATATATACATACATACAGACGTCATCATAAAAATAATAAAATCGTATTCTAGGGAACCTAAAACGTGCTCATCATCGAATTTTTTGACCAAAGACAATACCTTCCTTACCTAAAGGTGACGCAAGGTAAAAAATAAGAATCTCCATTCGACAGAACCTAAATAGGTGCATATCAAAATCTGGTATTATTTCACACTAGGAAATAAATTAGTTACAAAGAAAAACAGTAACACAAATTATTTTGTATATTAATCAATATAGCAATTAATATTGATAAATAACAAAAAGTATGTTGACTATCTTAACTATTGTTATTAATAAATAAAAAGTATAGCTATTAGGACTAGATACTTATCATTAAATTACCTACAGTTTTGTAATTGGAAGTGCAAATCATCTTCTCCGAATTGATTAATTAAAATTTAAAATATTATTTTGTTTTCTTGCCTAAATTTTCTTACAATGGGGTCCTGCACTCTGATTTTTTATGATTTTAAATGAAAGATCCTTTAATTTTGAAGCAATGATATTGCTATATCTTTCTCTGGCACAAGCTCTATATAGTAGGAAGCGAGAGAAAGGTACCACTAATGTGACGTCACAGTGATACTAACAATAAACCTCAAATATATCGCAAAGTAATTATTAAAAAATTGTTTTTTTATCTTAATCGCTATTTATTGAGTAATACTTAAAGTATAAAGTGTACATTTTATTATTTAACGTCCGACTGGTATGTTATATACCAAATAACACCCTAAAGTGTGTTATGAGTTGTTGCTATGGTAATGTTGTCAATAAAATGATATTGATACTGGGATAAAGCCTAAAAAAACAAGCAAAAGCATTCATAGCCTACCTACTCCGTAAATTTTATTAAAACTTCCTGATCCGTAATCCGTAGAATATTAAAAATTATGTTCTGAGGAAATAATGCCGTACTTGTTGATTGATAAAATATTAATGGATTTATCGGCGTAGATTGGCAGGGATTATATTAATAACCCATGTAGTGTTTGTCAATTTTATTTATAATTCCAATATTTCGTTACTTTTTTGTAACTTCATCAAGGAATACTAAAATGTCTATTTTTCTACAAACACTATTAAAAATTGAATTTTGAACACGGCATACTTCAATTAAAAATGCGATATTTTAATTCTAGTGTTAAAAGTAAATTACCTTGGTAATGACGAATGAAACAACAAATCGACATATTTGACATATGTCAATTTTTTTTTACAAATACAAAATAAAATGAAATAAATGTGTTTGTAGAAAAAATAGTGTATGATATACGTGTTAAAAGTGATTTTATTTTGTTCGAAGTTTTGGATCACTCCGCTTTGCGTCGTGTTCCAAACTTCCTTCTCACAAAATAAAATGTCACTTTTAACACATATCATAAATAACTATTGTCTTGTATAACTAGTGTTTTACATGTTGAAAATTATAATACTTACAAATATGTTTAACTATTAAAATAAATTGGAGAATTAACAGTCGTAGAAACATCTATCTTCCTTAATTGTTAAGAAAACATGTATATGTAAGGTTAGGATCTGGGCGCAAACACGAAGATGAAGGGAACAGAGCTTGCGCGGCAAATTAACAAACACTACATGTGTTATTAATATAATCCCTGCCAATCTACGCCGAGAAATCCATTAATATTATATCATTAAAAATTATAATCGGACGTTAAACGTTGAACGCGACACGGGAGTTAAATGGACAATAATGCCTTCGGTCAACGTACACATCTCGGGCCTCTGGCGTTATTGTCCTTATAACACCCTTGATACGTTAATTACTATTTTGTTATGGTGCAAAACCTCATTCTAGTGGTAAGTTCCTGGTTTGATAACTGCCAACTTAGTGAACTTTGCCAAAGTACTCGTATGAATGTATTTTATTACAGTGCAGATTTGGTTTGATATCATTGTGTATAGCTGAAATATAATTCCATTGAAGCATAAAGTCGCTAACCATGTTAAGTCCTTTCATATCGGATTCAGATTGAATCGCATATCCAAGGATAAGATTTTCTTTGTGCCATTTAACAAATTTGCTGCACAAAGCTTTGCGAACGTAAGTCGATAGTAAAATTCAAGAGGTACAAAGAAGGCAATAAAACTAAACAACAAAAAACTAGCGCGGATTTCAAAGGAAAACATCTGCTGGGTAGCATTAATCTCTTCTACCCTGGCCGAATAAAGGAGGCTTTCAACGTCTTACCGGCCGGCCGGTTGCACGATGGAGAAATCATGTGTGAATATTGCGCTTCATATGCAAATTATATGCTTTGTTTAAACGGTGTTGTGATTTGTGTTTTGTGTGAGAGAAATTGACTGGAAAGTCAAAAGGGTAGTTTGGCCACTGGTTGGGAGCTTTTATAAGTACCCTACTGTTACTTCTTTGTTCTCATTACGAACATAAGACTTAATAAGATGAAGAATGATAATATTTTAGGGTGACGTATGTGAAAAGAAATTTGCTGGATGAAAAGAAACAAAAATAAATGCAATTTGTTTCCATTAGCTTTAAAGAATAACGACAGATTTTCATATATAATATCATAAGTGGTAAATTTTTACCGGAAAATTTTTCGGGTGTTATAAGAGCGATTGCTTAGCAATTTATTGAGTGGCATTGGCATAAAAATCACGAGTAGTAATTTTTGATCAATGTCACGAGATAAATTAGCAATAGGCTCTAGTAAAGCAATCGGAAAATTTTTCCAGGATAAAATTTAACCACAAATGGTATTCGGAATAGTCATTTCCAAAATAAAAATCAGGTAATCGTTTATATATTTTTTTCTTGACAAAAATCTTCTAATTTTTATTGTGTTTTGGGTATTAAATTTAAGTTTGCTTTTTAAACGTTTTAAATAGATTCCTGTCCGAATCGACTCGTTTTTAATAAAAACTGATAACACTGAAAATATACACGCTTTGACAGGTATGTAAACAATATGTTTCTAAAACGTCACAAAAATTTCGGTTATCAAAACTCACTTACTTGTAAAAATACATCTTATTGGCTTGAAGAGTGCGAATTTTTTTTTGTGACGATGTTTTTTCGAAATGACACTTGGTAACTAGGTAGAATCCTCAATTTTGATTGGCTTATACATATATGAGAGAAATAGTCATTGAAATATCTACGAGTAAATACATTATAAATATATGAGAGAGTTTTCACAAAAAATAGAAATTTTTAAGAAACTAAAACTCTCCTGAGGTTTATAAAACCACTTTAAAATCATGCGCCGGGTGTTTAAAAAAAACTCACTTAAAAATCTATAAAAAGAATTCAATTAATGTAATTACAATTTATTCAATATGAGCTAACTGAATAAACACTGTGGTTTTCAATACCAAAGTCTGTAAATAGTTAAGCGAATACATTATTAATACCACAAACATTAATCTTACAATTTAGTAAAACAATGAATTCTGTACGACAATTATACAGGTGAGTCTGGGAAGACGCCCGCTCCTCCTATAACTTTTTTATTATAAATAATAGAAAAAATTGGCTCCTATAAAAGTTTTATTATTTAAATATACTATTTGATGGCTGATACATATTTTTTATAAAGTTAGGTTTAGAAGATACGACTATCAACTTTTATTTTTTAAATAGCAACCTATAATTATTTTACTAAAATAAAAACCGCTATTTTTTCTCTTTTCAACAATGTATTAGTTTTTATTAAAGTATTTATAAAAATTCGATAAAAGTAAGATAATTCAAAAATAATTTTTATTCAAATAATCTAGGTGGCTATGGGAAAATAAACAAAATACAACAATGGGAAACAACATAATAAAATAAACATTTTTATATTTTGCGTTCATAATGAAGTCATTACGATACGCAATTGCGTTTCGTAATGACCTTCATTTCGATACGCAATTTTTTGTTTTAGACGGTTGTTACTAGATGACGTTTCTTTAACCCATTTTTACCTAATTTATTTTTAGTTAATTGACAATTCATTTTAAAAATATAATGTAGAAATTATTATTATTATTATTATTATTATTATTATTATTATTATTATTATTTTTTGTAGGGAAAATTATTTACATGAAAATGTACAAATGGTTACAAATATAATCACAAATGAGTAAGCGCTAAATATAAAAAATAGTATAAAGAACTCATTTTATAAGACTTTCTTTCGCACTTGTCAATTAGAAAACTCGCTAACGCTCGTTTTCTAAATTTTGACGAGTGCGAAAAAACATGTCTTATAAAACACGTTCTTTAATATACTATATTACTTGTGTAACGTGTTTTTTAAATTAATAAATTAATTTTTGAATTCAATTTGCGCACAACCACCTAGAATATTTAAATAAAAATTATTTCTAATATATCTCAATTCTCTTAATTTTCTCGAATTTTTATTGATAAAAACTAATATATCGTTGAAAATGTCAAAATAATTGTTCTGTTTATCATGGCATTATGAACCATAACAAGCCTTAGATGTCTTCAAATTCTCGCTCTACGAGCTCGGATTTCAAACCGACATCTGCGGCAGTTATGATAATCATAACAATCCTAGGTATGTTAATAACTATTATTGTCTTTTTGAAACGGGCGCCGTATTTAGTGAAATACGCTGTTTAAAAGTTTCCGGGTGGCAATATACATTCTTCCATTTATAGGGACAAAAACAATTATTGTAAACTTTACGTAATAATTAATAAAACGTTCTCTCCTTGCGACATATTGTTTTAAAATCGTTTATTTCCCATAATATGAATATAAAACTATTAACTATTATCACGTATTCATATACCGAGCTCTATGTTATGTACCTAAGTTTAATTTAAAAATAAATGTAAATAATATCTATTAATAAATTCAATTGATACTCATCACGTACAAATTTCTTAAGTCAGCTAAATAATTGTGGTTAAGTTTAATTATATTTCATGAACGTTGTCGTTAACCTTATTTAATATTTGTTTTAGTACGACATATAAACATAGGTATATACAGTACAGCGGGCAAAACAAGTATATTCGTACTAATTAAATGATTACCTAGAAATTTAACTTGGATTACCTATTTAATTGGTTAAAATATTTTACTTTACTGGTTTTAAATTGCATGTGTGCGCTGCATTGTCCCATCAAGCGGAAAACTTAAAAACTTGCTGAGAATTTTTCATATAAAAGTTTTTAACCTTAAAATTTCAAACTATTTTAATCAAATTTTTGTATTCCTTTATTACACTTTTTATGAATATAACACTAAATTTATATGAACTTGTTATACATAATAAATACTTAATGTTGTTTTCTTTTGTTTCAGGTGAGTTCCTCAATTTTGCAGAAACCTATTTACTCCTATATTAGACCAACAATAGTAAGTAAATAAGTTAATATTTTATTTTTTACATGAGGTAAATAAAAAATAATAATGTTGGAAGTGTTTCACAATTAAATTAAGAATATGAGGCATATATTGATTTAAAATATAGTTCTATGTACTTCTAAATGATCACCCATATTAGTATTTTACATTTTTAAATTATTTAACCATCTAATTTTATATTCGTATTTTTAACTAAATTATACCATTTTCCTGTTTCCAGAGTTATGACAAAAAACAACGTATTTGTTTTTTTTTGTCATATATCCATGGCTGCTTCGACAAAATGCTCATAAAATCTTTAACTTTGTAATTAATTTTAACGTTTATATGAAGAGATAAAATAATCATTTCACATGATTTAGATGCTGCATTTAAATCTCTATAACTTATATTTGAAGTATTTTTGCATAAAATAATTAGGTAACGTTTGCGCAAAGAAAAATTGATTTCCCATGTTAAACTCCTATGTTTCACTTTTCGATTTACATCCTGTACATATACACTGACATCATCGTGAAAATGTTAAAATTGGATTCTAGGGACCGTAAAACGTGGTCATTTACCAAAATCTCGATATGCGATTTTTAGCACGATCCCTATACTTCCCTTACCAAGGGTAGCGGGAGGTAAAAATACAGAACATAAACTAAAAATGTTGTATTATTTTTATATCTCCGCCACCACCCGATATAATTGATTGAACAGCGAAAAAATATTGCACACTTTATTCTTTATCATTTATGCTTTCTTAAACATTTACAAAACTTTCATTCATTAATCATTAATCAATAGTTATTCTATCCCTTAGGACATTTCCATAGTGTACAATGTCAATGTCCACTACCCCAATCATACATCAACAACATACACAGTGGTACACGTCCGCTTACAACTCCGGTTCGAATCCCTCGCGTACCTGAGCTATATCGATTCGCCTTTGTTCGTGAACGCAACGCGTCGCGAGTTTGTAACTCGTGGAAGTTTTTCTCTCGGCGGGAAATTCAATTCCATAAATCACATGAGCCATTCAAGGGATACAAAGGATCCTTTTTTCTTCACACATAATAAAGATGAAATTGTGGTGAGAGTTCCGATATGATTTTACGTTGTCGTAACTTTTATGAAGGTTTATAAACTTGAGCAGATAATGTATCTCATTTGAGAGATGGTGGGATTTATTTGATGAGAACACATTTATTTCCGTAGGGGAGAACATGATATAATATTTTGTTATGTTAGGTACTAATTGATTATACTTCTCTATTAAAGAGTATGTTTATATCGACGTCCTTAATCGGATTTAAGTGGATTTAGGATTAGAAATTGTACTTAAGAAAACGATGTAAACGATCTGAATTGGATTTAGAATCGGATTCTAAATTGACTTTACCGAGATTTATACATAAATAAAAAGCGATTTAACAGAAAATTCAATAGTAGGTATTGAAACAATGAAAAAAATCTGATGTGGACACTATGAATTATAGACCCAATTATAAAATTGCACGTATTTGATGTATTTTGATATTAACATCTACTTTTTATTTTTTTGTTATTTTTTGTCCTAATCCATAGCAAGCTTCATTACAAAAACTAAAAAGTATATAAGTATTAAATAGTCATATCTCGCTTATACAAAGGGCTAATTTAATAATACTTGATGTGCTAGACGCAGAATTTAATTCTCGAAAAACCTTATTTGAAGCATTTATTTCTAAAATCAAAATGAAACCATTTTATTCAAGAAAAGCTGTTAATAACTTCACGTAATATATCACTTCCGGCTAGTCTGTTTTAACCAAAATCTACTATGTTATTCCAATTGACATAAAAGTCTTATATACCAAATATGAAAAGTTTTGGATTTATATTTTAAAAGAGTTTTTTATTAAAATCTATCATAGGCTTCAAATAAAGTATCATTTCTGGAAATTAAGTAGTGACCAAAAAGGGAGGTGCACAACTAGATGTTATAGCAGTCCTAAATACAAAGTTTCTACGGCTTACCGTTTTTGAGTTATGCGAGATACGTACGTACGTACAGACGTCACGACGAAATTAGTCAAAATGGATTCAGGGATGGTCAAAATGGATATTTCCGTTGAAATCTGAAAACCGAAATTTTTCGCGATTACAATACTTCCTTTACTTTGTACAAGGAAGTAAAAACGTAATTTATTCGTCTTTCATGGTTTAACAGTTAGAATATGTCAACGATAAGTTAGTATAATTATTAGAAGAGCAATGAGATATCCGTGGACGAAACAAGAAACAGAATATTTTTTGAAATTAATCCTGGAAAGAGAAATAAATGATGTATTAGATGAAAAAACTAAGTAAATGTTAGATAAAAATCTAAGTAAATGTGAAGTCAAAATTGTCAAAATTAATACAGTCAATAATGTTCTACACTGTTATGCCTACAGTGTCAGTAATAAATCCAATTAAATCCGCTATAAATTCGAATGAATTTGCACACATGTACGTCGCTTATTTAGTTGCTTTTAACACCTTCTGGAATATTCTCGTGAAGTCTCGAACTGTAAAACAATACGCAGGTAATTACGCTTATCTCCCCGTATTTACTAAATCGCCCGCCTCACGTCGCCCGCCTATCGCGCGCTACACTGTTATTGATCGCTGACCTAGGCTCCTCCTACTAGAATATTTCTATTCAGGCGTCGGCTTGCACGCGCTGCCGGGTGCTCGCGGACCAAATTATTGTAGGTACTTTCGCGTTACATAATAAAGGAAATATTAAATGGCGGAATACTTGAATATCATATTCACTTTTTGTAAGTCTTGAATCTATATGTTAAACTAGACGAAAGAAAATTGTAGAAATTTCTTTTTTATTTTATTTAAACCGGCCGAAATATTATTGGGTTTGGGCTAGTATACATTATTTTTTTGCTCCCTGAAATAATATGAAATGATATATTCGTAAACAAGTTAATATCTTGTTTCATAAAACGTTGTTAGCTGAACTGCTGAACACAGATAATAACGAACTACACATTGTTAACATGGCTACATTTCAAAAGTACATCTGTACACAAGCATTGTCATAGTTAACAATAATTATGTTATGTTCTTTATGAAGCTGTGCCTAAATCTTGTGATTTTGACAATGTAAACGTCATGTAAAATGTGTAAATTCAGCTTATTAACATTGTCAACAAGATTCATTGCGCGAGTTACAATTTTGATTTAAATGGGCTTCTTCACCGTATTAACAAATTAGACCATGGGGAGTCATTTATATTAAAACTAGACATTAAAATTATATAAAAAATAAAAATATAAAATAAGAAGGTATTAGTTTTTAAAATAATCGAGTTTTAATGCCATTCTTCATCTCTGTATCTACGTCACACATTATCTCTATTCCAAATTCTCACTATTTTCAAGATTTGAAATATGGAATCCATTTTCAATTATGTATATGAATGCAAAAAAATAACGAAACAACTAAATGAAACCAAATAATACTTGTTCAAATATATTATTCCATGCGTGATATATACTCAATGCGTTTATATGAAAGTGAAAAATATGTCAAATGACATAAGCTGCCTGTGGCACTCAAACTTTGCACTACAATGGTGTCTCACAACTCGCGCCCCGGAGCGAATGAGGAAACACGAGACTGCACTCGGATGTGTAATTTCGAAGAAAAAAAAAATCTAGCTTAAAAGATATTCGAGAAAAGACGTCTTAAAATTGACCAATCAGAGACCTACACCTTTAATGTGTGTTTGCCGTAATTTTACGTTACTAGGGTTTTATACAAATCAAATCTTTAAAATGTGTGGGTGACTGTAGTTTTCGAAAAATGTCAGTGTCAAATTAAATTTGACAAGGTGAATAAAAAAAAGCAAATTCTTACCATGTATTCAGCCGCTGATTACTTAGAAATGATTATAATTTTCGGAGAATGTGGACGTAACGCCAGAGAGGCAGCACGAGTCTATTCGGAACGTTTTCCGGATAGAAATCTTGCTAACCTAAATTTGTTGACAGTGAAAAGTCAACTCTGAAGTGTCAAAATTACAGTAAGTCAAACAAATTTTGTAACTCACTAGTAGTATTTTTAAAACCTAGCAACCAGTTTTATTTTGTAATAATATCATCACACCTCAAGATATCCTTCCGGGATTGGTGGATTAAAAAGTCTTGTAACTCCGTTATGCAAGCAGCCGCAAATTATTTTCTTCTATTTGTTGGCAACCTTTTGTCGTCGGCAAGTGTTAGTTTCGTCTGGAGCGCGAGTTGTGAGACACTCTGTATATGTAGATTATTATTAAATTGTTTATTATCCACGTATGTTTCCAATCATTGATCACAAAAGTTATTTTAACATATTTACATATTTTTGTGAGTCCTGAAAAGATCAATTTATATGACTCCAAATATTAGCGGACTCCACTGCGTGAGAACAAAATCATCTCCTTGCCTATGTATGTTACAGAATTTAAAAAAAATATTACGGCTTAATGAATAACAATAAATGTTTTCTAAAACTACAAATCGTTTTTAATTAGGTTTTTTTCATTAATTGTGGAGGACCCCATTATTGATATATATTAATATTTTGGAAAAATTAATTGATTCTTAAATTTTCTTAGTAAAGATATAGCTAATGTTGATAAAGCAGGTAACTGAAATAATACATTTTATTTTTGGTTTTACTTTTATGTACATATACAGGGTGTTTCCTAACAACCAATGCATTTTTGGGTGAACTAATTCCTTTTAAAAAAACTTGTATACTAAAAATGATCAAGAATAAGAGGCTAATTTGTCAGTAATAAAATAACAAACCGAAAATTCAACCACAACAAAATTATATATTTTTAAATGGCATCCTATATAATTTTTTAGTCCATTGGCTAAAGATTTTTTCTGATTTCAACGATTATTTCGACTCAAAATTAGAAATAATGTAATAAAACTTACTACTAGTGTAACCCAGATAACACATCTGTGATTGCATATCGCATAGTCTGTTGTGACTCGCAGAATCCGTTGTCGGCGACATGTCAAATTTGTTTCATTCTAACTGAGGGTTTTCTGACCCAAAATATTGTTAACAGTTCACCTCCACACGATTTTTTAGTTTATTCAGTCGAATCCTTCATCAAGAAACGTAGTTAAAGGGTAACAATTCATAAATTCGGGTTTAAATACTAATTGTGGCGTAACTTGACATATGGCAATTCTGACTTGGAACTGAAGTCTACGGGAACAAATATTAGTAAAATGAATAAATCTACAAATTTTATTTATCAATACTGTTAATAATTATATAAAACTACATACCTGTAAAATTTTATTACGTTATACTGAATCGTTAATGTCTTACTACAGAGCTCTGTCTCTACTGGTAAAGAAAGTTTTTGTGGGCTCCGTTTAATGTATTGTGTTGTAGGTTCCAATATTTTTTTTTTCAACTGATTTACGATATCATAAAAGATTGTACAATGCTCAATCGTTACCCGAAATTTACGTGCTCGCACGGATAACAAGCTCGCTTCGTTCCTTTTGTAAAATGCAAAGAGAAGACATATTTATTTATCAGATTAAAGCATTGCAATATCTTTAAATTTCTTTTCTATACGTTGCCAAAAATGATGTCTTGAATTTTTGTTGTATTCGTACACCTTTCAACCCAGCAGTTTTTGGTGTATAATTATGTTCATTTTCTTTAATTCGCTTATTTGCCACACATTTTCAAAATTATGAAATCTAAGCGTGTGAACATTTTTTTATGTTAAGAGAAACGATAGGATCTAAATAGCACAAATTGAACCCTGTGGTGCACTCTCCACGCCAGCAATGCGTGCCCGTGAAATGACGCTTAGTTAATGCCCGCAAAGTACAAATATGTCATCATCATAACCGAAATCAGCAATGGGTAATACGCTGTGATGATGATGATATATTATTATTATTTTTGTATTTGACATTTACCTATTTGACATGTCCTAGTGGCCGCCATTAATTTAGTTCCCTAAAATTCCGCCGATGTCGCATATTATTCTGCGAGTCCCATTGGGGTATGTGACCAAATTTTTATTTTTACATAATATGATACTAGACAAAAAAATAAAATACCCGTATTTTTTTACATCGATTACTTATTCGTACTTTACGAGAAAATAATTATTAAAAATTTGGGGAAGGGATTTGTGACGTATCAATGGTAGAAGCTTGAAAAAAGACGGTTAGACTGGGAGGGAAAGAGATAGTTATAGCCAGATGTGACCATGCCCCACTCTGCCACACCTACCATAAAATAAACGCGGCGCTGATAGGCTGATTTATAACTGTCTCTTTCCTTCCCGCAGTCTATATGTCTTTGTCCACGATTCTAACATACTTACGGCATATATCCCTTCTCCAAAACATTAAATTGTTAATAACAAGATTATTACAAATTAATTTTTCGTTTTTATTATTATAATAAAAAGCTATAGTGATTTGTTTTTATATTTTATGACATATATATTGTAATTCGAATATGGTCGCATACCCCATTGCCTACTGAAATGTTATATTATATAACCCTATACAATATTTATATCGTTGAACTCAGAAAAAAATCTCTATCTAATGTGCTAAAAATTTATATGGGGTACTTTAAATAAATATAATTTTGTTCTACCTTTTGAGAACCACTGGTAGAATTTTCTGTTTGTTATTTCTGATAAATTAGCCCCTTCTTGGTCATTAGTTCGCCCATAGAGCGCTGGTTGTGTTAAAGGAAACACCTTGTCCCTGTATACGTAGTTACGAATATTTTTACCTTGCTACAAAGTTTATTAAAATCGTTTTAGTTACACTTTAAACAAATAAAACTAAAATTAGAATTTATATTTGAAAATTATGTGGTCGTGAGATCATATGCCACTTTAGTAATTAATTCCTTCTTTGCTTAGTGTTCCGCATGACGCAGAAGCTAATTTGATGTCTGCCCGTTTACTTTACCGCTAATGCTTATATTCAACCACAATTACAAAGGTGACATCAGTAGTAAACATTCTCCCAAGTTTCAAATATTTACTAACATCGATCCAAGTGACCTTGGTAAAAAAATGAGCTCTACATTCTCATGCGTGATAATTAGATTCAGAACATTTGTTTCGAAATTCATGCAAATTTATTGCGATTAAGAATTATGGAATGCATATTCATGGGATCTAGAAAACTTATATAATCGTGCGGGGAAAAAATCAAGCGACACGAATTTCAACGATGTTAAAATTGACATTTATTTTTTAGACATGCCATAGGAAAATTTATAAATTAGTATCGAATAATTCATTTAAGTTTGACCTTACGACTACGAAGAGACGCATTTTCATTTTATCATACAAAACACGATGCTTTTCTTTTTAATACAATTACAATACATATGTATTAAGCGTTTATAAGTATATAATTTTATTATTTTCATAGTAAAAAACTTGTTTCTATGATTCACGTAAACAACACGGTAAAAAACATTGTTGTATTTATTAAAATTTAAAACCAGCAACAATTTTTTTTTGTCAATATTTGACTGATTTTAATTATCACAACAAATTTTTTTAGCGTGTGTACATAGATGAAAACAATGTAGTTACCTACTTATTCGCTAAATCATTATCGTAAGTGTTATAGAGGGGTATATGCTATCTTAGTCCAACCAACGGCGAAAAATGAAATACTGTAAAAATATTTTTTTTCAAACGTCATAAAAATGGCATCTTTTGTGACTTGGTTCACAAAGTAGAAGTTTCATTTCTACGCCGCCGGCGTAGAAATAAGCTATTTCTACTCCGGCGGCGTAGAAATAAAATAAATAAATATCCATAGAAACTATAGAATCAGCCAATAAGAAGTAACTTGTACAATAGAAATCTGTATTATCGCCCTAAATGTCACTATAACTCACTAGATAACCTAAGAATAAAGTTACTGACATAAGATTTAAATTGATAACCTATAAAATGAAATATAGACAGTTTACATACTTTTAACGAAATAACAAATAATATAATTAAAGTACAGTAGACGTACAGATTGCAATAACAGGGACGGTAATAAAGGTAAGAATACTTCGAATTAAAGTGATACAAAAAGATTATATTGTAGGAAGATGAATTGAAATATAGATAGAAATGTAAAATTTAGGCACAAGATTAACAAAATGAATGAATTACATTCCTTAAATAAAGAAGAAATGTATGGGAATATCGCCATATATTTCTCATCTGAAACATCAAATAAGAACACAAGCATGAAGTTTTAAATAATTGCCAATATTTATCCCATGTTTAATGTTTATCATTGATTTTATCATTGAATATTGTGACCACATAGTTGAGCTTTTCATTTTACATTGATTCGCCATTTCCGAAAAGTATGCCGAGAATAATTTTTAATGTTTTTCTCATCACACCAATGAAGAAATCTCTTATACGCCGCTTCATAGAACTTGCTAGACTTAGTTGGGAACAATTTATCAATAGCAGCCTTCTCTAATTCCACAACTTCAGGAGGTGTACATTTTAATTTTTCAAATTGCAACATTTTCAATTTCACACAAAGAGGATATAAAATTATACAATTCTTTTCAAACGTCAAAACGTAAAAGTCTGAAAATTTTCACTTGAATGTTTATAACAAAAAGTGAACACATACGAAAGTATCCATAGCAACAGAGCAATTGAAATCCGCAAACGTACCTACTTCACGGAAAATGTTTTTAATAACGTCAAGTTTTAAATTATTTTATTTAAATATGTGCGTTTGAAAAAAAAATATAATGTGTCATTCGGAGTAAAAGTGTCTTTGTGTGCCTCGCATGCAATTGTGCAAACTTCCATGCTCGCCACACAAAGTATCACTTTTACTCCTAATAACACAATATACTATTATGCAGAGGAGGCACGTCATCTAAGTTTGTAGCTAGATAATGACGTCACGAAATTAATACGTTTATATAGTATACTATTATTATTATTATTATTATTCGTGTCCAAACCATATACATAATATAAATAATTAATACTCAATAAATATATAAAACATTACCGTGACCGATTTTCGGTAGCGAAATATCGCATCCGGACCACATGGAGTGAGTTAGCTGAGCTTGTTGTTATAACCATATAAATAGTCAAATTTGCAAATTATGGAAATAGGCCTTATGCATCGCCCGGCTTTAAATAGGACGGAGAGAATGCATCTTCTCCGAAGATTCTCTCCTTCATGCCAGAGAAAAAACCGTCCGCAAAAACTGGCAGAGAAGTGGCCTATCTAAATAATATTCATCCAAAAAATTGCACACTTTATAGCAGCTGGTGTTGCCTTAACCAGATTCTCTTGTGCATTTATCTTCTAAGTTGGCGCACGTGAGCAGGTGGGCCATTGTTTGTTCTTGACCACAATGACATAAAGTGGGTTCTGCTTGGTACCCCCAGTTGAACATGTTTACTGCACATTTTCCTACTTGACTTCGTAGGCGATTTAACGATTTCTAAATGGAACATTTCTGATCATTACCTGGTGGTAGTTTCTCATCTGGAAGGATACCCATTGCTTTATCTTCTGGCTTTAATGTCTTATCCCACATTAAGCGTCTTGTTGCAGTCTTGGTTTATGTCATTGGATGCACTGAAGAGAGGAAACTGTGTCTAGATTTTAGATGTTACCGAGGTGGTTCTTGAGTGAACACTAGGTACCGAGGAACATGTAACTGCTTGGAACGCTCTACCATACTTGCCGTTGACCGTCTAACTTTAGGTGGAGCTATGCCGCTAAGCAGGTATAATTCGTTAACTGGTGTTGGTTTTAAACAACCGGTAATTATAGGGCAAGTTTTGTTTAACAGATGTTTAGTGTTAGCTGACCTCTCCAAAACTTCAGCAGCATACTCGGCGCATGAATAGGACACTTGCTGCAGATTAATTTTCGAAGAAAACATAGTATACTAACATCTTATGTCATTAGACGAGGGACGAGGCGGAGTAAAACAGCCTCAATTTTTTCATTATTAAAGATCGATTTGAGGAAAAATAAAAAATACGGGTCTATTATTTTTTATTACTCTATCGAAAAATCGATACAGTTTTATGGAGAGTCAAAAATCTAGCTTTTCTCACATTGGAGATTGGAGATAATAAAATTATAAAATTTTAATTTCTTCTTAGTGTGAAGTTTGAAAAAAGAATTAATTAAAAGCAAGACGTCACGTATTCCACAAACGTAAAATGAATGTAAAGGAAGTAGTTAACACCAGACAGAGATAAAATTTATGTAGTACTTGTACGAAGCGAATCAAATTTGTATAGATACATAAATTTGATAGGAAATCTTGGGTAGTTTTACATGCAGCACCAGATGGTATGGAAAATGACGTGAATTGGAAATAAGGTATAAAATTGCTATAGAATCATATAAAACGGAAAGATAAATAAATCATTTTTATAGGTGTAGTTTAAATTTTAATACTTTACACATCATTTTCCATTCTCGATATGTGTATATGTATGTATAATAGTAAACACATTTTACGATACATTATAAGTTTAATAATGTAATACAATTTATAGAATATTATGATACATATTTTCAAATTATAACATAAATATTTTAAGTTGAAAATAAAAAATCTGGTGTGGCCAACACAATACCTCCCGCCATTTACAGCCCGAGTCATAAAAAAGATTAAGTTTTTTGATTAGCGAATTTTACTCTAATATTGATAGTTTATTTCTTAAAATATAGTCTAGTCTAATCCAAGTAACTACCTTTTTTTTAAACCCCTCAACAGGATTAAATCCCAATTTCAGAGTGGGTTCACATTCACACACATCCATGCCTTAGTGAGATTCGAACTCAGAGCCCCGAGGGCACTCATGACATGAGGCGTTGCTCTAACCATTGAGCCACCGGAACTATAATAAAATGAAGATTAAATTTTAAATAGAGGGATAGAATAGAATTCACTAATCCAAAAATGAGGATTAGCTTAAATATTTTTATGAATCGCTAATTTTTATTAAACTAAATACATACCTACATATTTACTTATGCTGGAAATTGTATTGAATTCCTTTTCTATTGTTCTATTTACTTTTTAAAATGTTACTAATATTATTTTGAAATTATTAGTTCTTTGATAGTGACATTTATCTGTCAGTTACATACATTTGAATAACTGCGTTTTGTTTCTTTAAAGTTTAAAGTGCAGGCTCTGGGATTTAAATTATAGATAATTTTATAAATTTATCCATAAAATGTACAGAAAAAGTATTAATGCAAATCGATAGAAAATTTACAAATCTTTAACTTTTATAATAACATTAATCTCGAAAAAATAACATTTAAAGGTATTTTTCGAAGAAAAACTATTTTGAGCTTCTAGTAAAGTGCCATTTCCGATTATACGATTTTTACCACAATCTAATTAGCTCTTTCCAATACAGAAAAAGTTCGAAATACAAGATTTCAAAATTTTCTGAGTGATACAATTTGAGTTAGAGTGGAGGATCCACACACACATACATACACACAGACATCACCGTGAAAATGTTAAAAATGGATTCTAGGGACCTTAAAACGTGGTCATTTACCAAAATCTCAATATGCGATTTTTAGCACGATCTCTATACCTCCCTTAAAAATTGTAATATAAAGCTTTTACAGAATATAAATTGACTTTTTTACCTTCATTGAATATAGAAAAGTATAGTTTTTATGTATAAACTTATCTTAAACTTATAATGATACAATTTTTATTCACTCTATAAATATAAATAATTTTTGATCAATTTCTCTCTTTCTTGTACTTGAACCAGTCCAAACATCGGTTTTATAATAATAAGCGACGATTTGTTAACACATACCTAATTATTTGCTGTACCATTTTAAAACGTACCAAATATTTGTGAGGTGAGACATACTATTAAACATATTATACTGTTATAATATAATATATACGAATCACATACACTCATTTCTCATTATATGTTTATTTCTGAATATAAAATTATGATATAAATAATTAATTTTAATTACCGTTTATTTAATCTCCTATAATAAAATCGATCCTGTAATTCATATTGACCTTGACATTTTCTTGTTTATTTTCTCTATCACATTATGATCCGCATTTGTCACTAATCCCCATTCCATGGCAACTACGATACGTTCTCGTAAAATATGATTCGGATTTGCGAATACTTGTAGAATGTTTACATAAGGATAAATCAGATGAAAATTGTATCTTGCGGAGGAGGAAAGTTATTGCGAAGCACCCGTGCATTTAATTTTCCGAGTGCGTGCTCAGTTGAAAGTTTTTATTTATAAGCGTCTTTTGTTTTTACAGCAGAATGATTATCAAGTTGACATGTACATAAGACGTAGGCAAAATTATTTTTATATCTAGTTTTTTTGATCTGCCTTTGTTTTTATATTTATTACACCAGACAATGAATTAATAAGAGTATTTATTGTTGAATTTGTTCATTGTTTCAGTTATTTTCGCACATATATTGTAAGCGTAATGCAAAAGATTTCCTGGCATAATAATTGAATAATTTTATTATTAAATTTCATTTTAAAATGACAAATTATAGTTATTTAAGTATTAAGAGCAGTAAGTGCTTCCTATCGGTTGAGGATGGTTTTGGAGATCAAGACGAAGTTGAGATCTCCAATACATCCGATACCGGTAGAAGTGCACTTACTGACCGCAAGATGGACACAAAATTTAAAAAATAATATTTGTAACTTATTTTGACATATTAAAAAAATTTACTTGTCGTTTTTAAAGTAAGGTTTGATCGTTGTTTTTATTTACTTACCGCCTCGCCCCCGGTAAGTAATCATAATCACTTACCGATCAAAAATTTGTAAATAAAACTGCCTTGAAATCCTTGTAAACATTTAAAAAAATCAAGATGTGCAAAAATTTTGAACCATTGACAGAAGAATTGGATAACATTTTGTATGGCACACATTGTCACCTGAGAAATGTACCCCTAACACTGCCTTGGAAACCCTATCAGTAAACAAACCGATCATGCAAAAATAATATTTTTGGAGTAACGATGATCGACTGGGAAATTGATGCAGGAAAAAAAACGAAGAAAAATTCTCGGAAATGCAGTCAAGATAATATGTTTATTTGATTATGCCGGCGTTTCGATCATACTAACCTTGAGGATGATCACAGTTTGATCGAAACGTCGGCATATTCAAATAAACATATTATCTTGACTGCATTTCCGAGAATTTTTCTTCGTTTTTTTTTTCCTGCAAAAATAATATTATTAACTCAGTTTTATGTTTTAGGTATTTTGTATTAAACGTTTGATTTGGATAAAACTTTGTCGAAATATTCTTCTCATCAAGACAAACATAGGAAAAATAATAATAAGGGGGGTCAAAAATATAGGAAAAATAGTGACAAGACGAATTTCAACGAATTTTCACACAAACCAAGTTGCACGCAAACTAATTTCGCCCATGTGGGAGTTAGTTTAGTTAGTTTTGTTAGCTTGTATTTTTAAATTCGTAATAAACCTAACCTATATAATAACACACATACACTACATTATATAGATTATATGGATTAAATATTTAAATATAAACAAATTGTGTTTTGAAAATCAACCGACTTTGAACCCCACTTATTATTATTATCATTATTTTTCCAGTGTTTATCTTGATGAGAAGAATATTGTGACAAGTTTCATCCAAATCGGAGGTGAGGCAATACATCGACAACTTCACCGATAAACCTACTGTTCTAGAGATCTCCAAAAATCTAAGAGTTAACAGAAAACTCCAAAACTGTTCAAAACTTCAAAACAGCAAACGCGAATCTAGAAATAAATAAATATAAAACAAATCGTCATAACCATAGCAACCGAACCAAGATATTTTATATTCCGCGCTAATATGGGGCTAAACAGATTCTGATTTCTCGAAAGCCGTGTGGAATTATTCCAAACGGCATACGAAATTATACCACACGGTTTATTGGAATAATATTGATTCCAACATAATTTTTAGTTGTGGAATGTGTAGTTTCCAAAATAGTGTTGGAGAAAATATATTTTATAGAGAAAATTTGGTATTACAAATTAAATTATCGAGTGCCATTTACTGTTTTACTGCATACTTAACTGAATCGAAATATATAAACTATTTATTTCTCCGAGTTGTTAACAATCGGGTAAATTGTAAATGTATTGATAAAACTGTCTATATTTAGCACAACTAAAAAATAACCAATAAAAATCAAACTAGAATAAATAATTTCCTTTCTTTTTGTTTCGTGACATACGCCAGTTAATGTTAGCCAACATGTAAAATAAAATGTATAAATTATTTATAACCGTTATGAATTATTCCTAAATCTACTTTTACTGCGCAGCCATGTATGATTTCGTATAATTTAATTATTTGAGCTACAGCAAAAACGCTATTATGTCAATATACGAGCGATAAGGACTAAGGACCCAATGTTACCTGCACTGGAATTATTTCTATTTGTCACCTGGAGGCAGGGTCGATAGATTTTGAAGGGATGGAAACTTGTTCAATGTTTGCCTTCGGCCTCGGATAAACAAGACTGAGAATAAATATTTCATATTTTACTTTTAGAACGCATTAATTTGTTTTAGATGGATTGATGAGCAAATTTATTAATAATTGATGTGTTCCATGAACAGTTTTAATGTTTAATGACCTTTTATTCCATTGGAAATTTAATTTTGTTTAAATAAAGAAATAAATTATTGATTTATATTGTAGTACCACAAATGACAATGGTTGTAGCTCCGATAATCGTAACTCGAATCTGATCAAAATTAAATAATTGAAACATTGAAATTGTCACATTCTCAGGTATCTAAGTAAGTACCATTTTTATTTTTGAAATTATTCAATCAAAAGTATTTAACTTATCACCCTCAGCGATACAGATATGTCGTTGTTGAGCCCAGATAACCCCTCGAATTGTAATAAAATATCTATTATACGAGGGAAAGATAAAAAGTTCTCGGCCTGGCAGTGAAAGGCTCTATTTTTAGGTTCAAAAATGCACTTATTTTTCTACATAGTCCCCCATAAGATCAATGCACTTTGTTCAACGTTTTTCCAATAAATGGATTCCATCCCTGAATTGCGATTGCGGAAGGCCTGCACTATACCCATCTACTGATACTATCACTTCTTTATTTGAGTCAAAACGCTTTCCACTCATTTTTTTTTAAATTGAAATAGGTAAAACCTGTGGGAGCCAAATCTGGTGAATAGGGTGGAAGTTTCAACAATTCATACTTCAAATCGTTGAGTTGAGTCGAGAAGGATCAGCTGGGAAATCATTGAAAAAAGAGCAAGGCCTTGTGGATAATTTAAAAAAAAAAACGGATGTTTCGAACCCTAATGGGTTATCATCAGCATATTACAAAAAATAAAATATAAAAAAGTAGTTATTGTTCAATAACAATTTGTCAAAAAAAATTTTTTAGTTAAAAATATAAAAATATTTGAACTCCAATAAAAATATTTTTATATTTTTAAATGTACTATGCTGATGATGAACCACTAGGGTTCGAAACGTCTTTTTTTTTTTAAATTATATTCTGGATCACCAAGGCCTTGCTCTTTTTTCAACCATACTTCAAATCCTTCAGTTTTCCCATTGCTAAATCATCTTTGTGAGCAGGTGCATTGTCCTGGAGAAAGATAATTTTTTTCTTTTGTAATCCAGGTCTCTTCTCATGATTTTTCTATCTTGTTGATCCAGAAGACATGCGAAGTATTTATCAGTTATTGTTTTACCCTTTTCAAGTTGGTCAATAAAAATAATCCTTTTTATACCCCAGAAAACACTGGCCATGATCTTTCCGGCAGATGAAACTGACTTCGCCTTTTTTGCTGTAGAGCCACCGGCTTCCACCTATTGCTTTGATTGCTATTTTGTTTCTGGTGTATAGTGGTGGAACCATGTCTAATTCATAGTTATAAATCGGTGCACAAAATCATTTAGTTCTTAAAAAAATATAAAAATTGTTTGGAATTTCATTTTCGCATTTGCTTTTGGCCAACATTTAACAAGTGCGGCACCCATCTTGCACAAAGCTCTTTCATATTTAACTCTTGGTGTAAAATGTACCGTACTTTTTTCTACAATACCTACGGCCTCAGCAATCTCATACACTTTTAATCGCCGATCGTCCAACACCATATTGAGCATCTTCTCGATAATTTCATGTGTAGTTGCAGTTTTTGGTCGTCCTTCTCGTAGATCATCTCTACGAGATATTTAACCACGTTTAAATTAAGCCGCCCATTTTTTTGGAAATGAAGGAGCAGACTTCTTATAAACCTTCACCAACTTTGGATTAACTTCCGTTGGCGATAAATCGTCCAAAACGAAGAATTTCTGACGGCTCGATATTCCAATTTATCCATTGCAATAAAACACACACAACACATCAACATCAAAAGGCATTTACGAAAATTCTACTGGTAGATACCGCATCTACCGATTGCGTTCGAAAACACGAGTGGTTAATAGTCACCGTGTTCGATAATTGTACCATATCTACCGGATCCATGATTTGTGGATCGAGTAATTCAGCTAGTAAATACGGTAAATGAAGAATCTAACCTTAAAAAAGATAGTAATGCGCTAAGCGAAGCCCGTGCGTTAAAGTGAAAATGTCTTCAATGTTGGAATCGGAAGTAGCACTATGCTCAGTTTGTTAACTACGTGAAATTTCAAATCTGTTTCAAACTATCAAATATATACCGGTAACAGCTCACCGGTAGTATTGTCGTAAATACCTAAATATCGTATAAAAAAAAATTTGCAGGTCAAGTTGAAAATTGGCATTTATTATTGTGACACTAGAAACAACATCAAAACAAATTATTTCATAGATATTAAAGCCTACTCTATATTAGGCCGGGAACTTTTCACCTTACCCTCGTAGCAAGAATAATTTTAGATTTTAGTACAAAATAATTTTAGAATGTTTATAAACTGTCATTTTAAGAGAATTCTAAGAAAATAGAGAATATATGTCATATGAAATATGAGAGAAGTTACTATATGAAAATAAATAGTATAAAATTTGTTTCGTTGCTCTTATTTTATATTTGCTCTTTATGTAACAAGATGAACTATCTGAGCGTAAAAACTTCTAACAATTTTGCATGTAACCAGCAGTTTCTGTGTGTCCTCTTTTGTTCTCTTGAATTTTCCATGGGTACCTAGATATTTTTCCACGTTTGATCTGTCAAATAATTGAGGGAACCTTCATCGTCACGTGTAGCTGTCTGCAGCGGCAGATTCTGCTTGACAATTCGCACGTGAACTGCACACAAACCACGTGTATGCCGTACCTGTGTACATACAACCAGACGTCTCTTGTCTTTTGTCTGTCTCCAAACGACCCAAACGACATACGTCCGTTCGCACGTACGCAGGAAGTTACAGAGTAGGCTTTGATATTTTTTTTAAGAAACAGTGTATTATGAATCAAGTACGGAGTGTTCCATTTTACTGAATAATTTTGAAAGACTGAATCCAGAAAATGTACGTAGGTATACATATTTCAGAATTGCTTCACATTTTCGCGTAGAAAGTGCTGCATCTCTTGCGGGAATAATTATAAGTATTTTATTAGTCGATAAGGTTGGGCCTCAGTTATATGATCTTTTCGTTTTAAAATTGCTTTGAGAATGAAGTATTTTATATTAAATTGTTCTAAACCTTCTTGTGGACTCTTGAAAAACCTTATAAAGAAAATCAAAAACTGTAGGAGTCATCTATAGCCTCACATTGGAGACATTCTTGGCCTTAGTCAAAAGAAGAAATTCATTCACTCGCGTCGATAAAAGCCAAATAACTAGTTCATAGCTTCCAGGAAAAATGAGCTTAGAACTATCAGATCATAGGTATCTTTAGTGGTCGTTGTCTATTCAAATATCATCTATGTAACATTGATATAGCTAAAAACAATATCTGTCGACTCTGTGGAAAACACGAAGCTGTGGTCATAGTCATAGGTATAATTAACCATCTAGGTAAAAGGTACGTGACGGCAAGTGAAATTAGGGAAACTGACTCCTGTAATAATTACTCCAGTAAACTGAAGCCATACAAAGCTTGAATTACATTATAATATATTTGTCTAGATTTTAGTTCGGTTCTTGTTTAAGAATTTCTAGGCATGTCTAGTCAAGAGTGATCAAAAATACCTGAAGCGTGCCGCTCCGTAGGAATTTGACATTTGCCGCTTACTTAATATGACAGCATTACTATTTCCACGGACGTACCTTTCCATGTTTGTTAGTTGTCACAATAATAATCCTAAGAACCGTCTTCTTTACGTTCAGCCGAAAGAAAATATGCATTAAGAAGAAATTTGTCACACTCTTCATTAAAAACCATAATGAAGAGGAATTATTTAAAAAAAATTAACGAGGTAATGCAAAACTATATCAAATGAATCATCGTACGGCAATGATATATCAAATGTCATGCATCTGTCATTTTCTGTCATATATGGAATAGGGCGCAAGCAGACACATGACTCGAGCGACCTTGACGTGCTTGGAATCAGCTGATTTGTGTGCGCATGTCATTTTGACAAGAACAATGTCACGTTGACAATACCAATGTTTTGACTTATTTTGATTTGAACTTCTTTAATGTTATTATTTTACAATTTTTAGGCAGTGAAACATATGAAATTAAAAATAATGTGTGATAGGGTCTTAAGATTTTATTACATTACGTTAAAAATATGTAATAACAAAAATTCCTGGAATTATTACTAAATGACTATTAAATACAATACAAATTCTAAATTCTTGAACACGCGAATAATATCCTTTGAATTTTCTTCAGTGCATTGGATTATGGACAATGTTCAATTTACTTAGAATTGAGAACATTGGGTTCATTTAATAATGCATTAATCATTCACGGTTCATTTTGCCTGTTTTATAATACCTACCTACGTTTTCGTTACCATTGTGTATTGTAGTTTTGTTTTGAATTGTAATTTGATAGATTATAAATCAAACGCCTGGATTTATTGTGTAAAAAATACAATGTCAAATTAAAATTGAGACTGGCGTCACCAAAAGCACCAGTAGACAATTTATAATTTTTAATAGGGTCCTATACCATTTTTATTTAATTTTTTTTTTCTGGAAGAACAGGATGAAATAAGAATTTTAGTGCGACTTAAAAATTTTACGTAATAAGCGAGATATGAATTTAAGTTAAGAATTTCTTGCGTGACGTAGCTGGTACTTCCAGTGGTCCACAAACTGTTAGTTCTAGAGAGAACAGATTGTTTCATGTATGCATAGCTGAAATATTTTTATTTAAAAACTTATACGTTATATTCACGAAGAAATTATTATTAAGCATAAATAACATAAATAATAAGCATTTTTTTTTCTCAATAAATTATAGAACATTGAAACAGTTTGACAGTATTATGACACAAAGTATGACGGCGGATGGCGATAGTGTTTGTTTGTTTTGATTAGTTAATGTTATTAATTTAATTAATACATATTACAAATTGATTTAATTATAAATACATTATTATTGTTAATATTACTAGATATTATTAGATATTATAAAATTCTTGAAACATGAAATTGTAATTTTTTTGTTAGGTTATACAACAACGTGACAGTTCATAATCTTTCAAAGTGACCGCAGCAGACGCGCGAATCTTGTTTTTAAAATCAGACGACCAATCAAATTCTTAGGACCTAACGCGTCATACATAATTACAGTGGCGTCGATAGACCATTTCTGAGGGGGCTTGCGCCCCCTTTCCGTGTTTTTATTTAAATAAATTATTAAAAATCAATCTGATTTTTTTCCATTTTATTATGCACTATTTACCTGCAATAAGCAGCGAGACGATTTTGTACTTACGACTTTAGCCAAAGAGGAAAGGTTACCGCTGCTCTAAAATATGAAGCGAAAATTCAAATAAATTATTCCTGTATTAAAACTATTAACGCATTAAAAAATTCATCACACAACAAGCATCCTTCCGATAGTAACCTGCATTTTAAAATAAAAATTATTGAAATCTATTAATTCTGGACTTTTCTTGTTTTGCCATTAAAATCAAAATCAAATACTAATAGATTTCAATAATATATTTTTTTATTTCAAGTTAATATCAGAAGTATGCGTGTCGTGTGTTGAGTTTTTTAAAATGTTAATAATTCGAAACAATTAATTGAATTTTCGCTTCATATTTTAGTACAGGGGTAACCTTTGCTCTTAAGAAAGGTACTATAAGAAATCAAAATGATGCACCATTCAGGCTATAAAAGAGACGAAATTATTTAGGGCTATGCAATAGTAATTATGGAATAAGAGGGACACCTCTGAAATGGATAGCTTCTTTTTTGCAAAGTAGTAAACAATTTGTCACATTGACATATAAAGAAAACAATATAACACGTGAAGTAAATTCAGATTACACAACAACGAATGTTGGTGTCCCCCAAGGCGGGGTCCTTTCTCCAACTTTGTTTTTATTATACATTAATGACCTCTGTACGATATTTGAAGATGATTGCTGTTTGACTATGTACGCAGACGACGCCTCAATTATAATATCGGATGCATCAGAAAACTCTTTGAAAATTAAATGTCAAGATTGTCTAAATAAATTATCAAATTGGTTTTGTACGAATGATTTATTTTTTAATAAATCTAAAACGCATTATATGCGCTTCCATAATCGTCAATTTAACAATAACCTTAATTTAGATATTGTTATAGATAACAACAAAATATCTAGGATTTCTGAAACTAAATTTCTAGGTATGCTTATTAACGAAAATTTAATTTGGAACTCTCAAGGAGTATATATAGAAACAAAACTTAATTCGGTATGTTTTCAATTTAGGCATTTAAATAAAGTTCTCACCGAAGAACAGTTAACTGTATTTTACCATGCAAAAGTAGAATCTGTGCTGCGATATGGTATCTGTTTTTGGGGTGCTTCGGCTGCGATGCACGGGGTTTTCATCTCTCAAAAAAGAATTCTTCGGGTCATGGCAAAAGTAGCTCGAGATTTTTCTTGCAGATTACTTTTTAAAAAATATAAAATATTAACTGCAACTTGTTTATATATCTACGAAGTGTGCAAGTTTGTCTATTGCAATAAAACGTGTTTTGAATTAAATTCCGACCTGCATCACTTTAACACTCGACAAAAAAACAAATTCCATATACCAAATACTAAATATAAAATTACTGAGACAGCTCCCCACATTAAAGGTCTGAAAGTATTTAATAAACTACCATGTGAAATTAAATCATGTACTAATTTAAAAATATTTTTAAAAAAATTAAAATCATATTTGGTAAACCATTGTTTTTATGATTTAAATGAATTTTTTGATTGTATTTCATAATTTATGTTTTGATCTCTAACGGGATGTAGGTAGATATCCGCCTCTCTGTTTGTAGTTATATTTTTTATATTATTCTAATTCTTGACGATTTCGATACATGTATACATGTCTATGAAATAAATTATTATTATTATTATTATTATTATTATTATTATTATTAATGCAAGGACATAATGAAACAAAAAATTCAACAAATAAGGCCAATTTTATAGACTCTAGTTATTAAAAAATTTGATACTTTTCTCCTGAATTGCAATGTACCTCAAAATGCACATTATTGTTCACTACGTCACAAAATCATGTTATAGAGAGTAGTGCAAAATGTATAATAAGCAAAATAACTTCGGAAATTAATAATTGTGATTATTTTGCAATAATAGTAAATGATCCTTGGGACATCACTGCAGAAGAACAGATAAGTATTTGTGTTCGCTTCATTACATCTGAAAATCTTCCAAAAGAAATATTTTTATGTTTTAAAGATGAAAAAATTTAAATGCAGAATCAGACTGTCAAAAATTATTTCGTTTTAAAGGTGCGCCCTGTTGCGCCCTCCCTGTTAAAAGTACCTAGTGACGCCCCTGCCTAATTAGTAATCAACTTTAATCGCTTGTAGTTTGCAACCTAATCAATATTGAAACAAAAAATTTGCACTAATACTCATTAATTTATGTATATTTTCGACTTCTTATTTAAGATAAATAAAATTTGACTATGGTATAGTACCCTATCAGTTTATCAAATTTTGTTTTTATCGCCTCTCAATATTTCCTAAAAGAAATTCTTCACTTGATGTAAAAGCCAACTATATAATGTAAATGAAGGTGTAATTTTGTTTTTGAAGCTAAAAGTAGGTATCATCTATCGACACCTGTCTGTTAAAAGAAATAATAATTCCTTCATTAATTCAATTACATATCTGCACTGAAATAATTATTCAAAACCTGTTACATTCCCACGTTATAAAAATTGTTCGCAATATTATCCTTAATAATACTCCTTCCAATTTTTTCTTGAAAAAGAACTCTAAATAAGATCCATTACTCAAAGGACAAACCATCTTCCCCTATTGTTCACATCATACTAACATGTGTTTGGTCAGGGGACCCATGCGAAACGCCAGCACATCCGCTTTCCGGTGCGTGAGTGCGCCTTGATTCTCTCGCTGTACGCACTCGCACGCATGGGAACCACGCACTAGACCACGGTCTTTCTTCCCCAACAAAGACAGGGCGATACGCATTGGAATAATGCAGAGAGAAATGGAAATAATTGTATACCTATGGTTATGGGAAGAATGAAATAATAGATTTGCAAAGGTGGATTGTAATGATTGGGTAGGTTAGTTATAAGTTATAAGAAATTAGAAAAGAAGGAAAAGGGATGACGAGATATGTAAATATGTTTGGAATTAATTTTAATTTGAAACGGATACACACATTTTTTCTAGGAGATACTTGTGAAGATGTAATTTTTGTATGGGTAGGTATGTATTTAAACTGTCATTTGAAAGTTATTTCGTTTCACTTTATTTAAAATTTTAACCTGAAATTGTAAGATTGTTACTTAGAATTCGCTTCGCCGCTCTTCGCGTCGCTCAGGTCCGCGACGGCCTTAAGAATATACAGGGCGTAAATAAAATAAGTGCATTAAATTTATTTAACTCATCGAGAGCAACAATATTTCTTAATAACTTTTTCTCGAAATCGCATATTTTTTAGCCTTTTTACCAACCCGTAAGTAGCAATAGCTATGAAAAATTTTGTTTTAGCAATTGACAGTCCTGTCAATTGTTGCAATTAAATTTTGACATTAGTAATATACTTGTTTATAAGGTAAAATTGTAATTACTTACCTACGGTTTATTTATTTATTTTTTTACTCGTATCTGTACTATATTTTACTTGACATCACGGTTGACATAAAGACAGTGTCATGGAGTTGCCAATGCATTTACACGGAGCGTTTCCAAATCATCAGCACCGAATCATTCTGTTCTTAATATTCGTACATTTGTTAATCTTGTACATATTTATCACATCACAATACGGAGTGTCACATATGACAATTTTAAAAAAAGCAACATTATATCCATAACATGTGCAAAAAGTTCTATGTTTTTAGCACATAATATACTTCAATTTTGGGAATGGCTCATAATGTTCATTAATGAGACTGAATTTACTTGGGAAGGTGTATTTATTATGCCCAATACACATCTCGACAGACGAAAATGCTGTAAAAATTTTCATTAAAAAATGTTTGGGAAACAATAAATGGACGACTATATTGGTACTCATGTACCTCTTTTAAATGGACAAAAGTTTGTACTTACATTTTTTGAATAACGTATTTAAACTATTTTGATTTGTCGACGATAAATAATTATCTCATAACCTAATAACTATGCTTTTGCTCTTCCTCTCGTTACCTCGCCCCCCCTTGTCATCTTCTATTCACAGGTGGTTAAAACCTGTTTTAATACACAACTTTATAATTTTGTTATTCAAAATTTAAATTTATTTATTTTAAAAATTGTACTATTACGTATTAATTAATAATAATGTTATTTCCCTTGATTCGTTTATTAAGTACTGTGACTGTAAGTGTAGCTGATAACCGACAATTTTTGAGCTGTTTGTATCCCACTTGAATACGGCAGCAGCCATTTGTTCTCCATGGGCGGGTAACGAAATATGCAGCAAATTTTTAACTCAAAATCTAAAAGACTTAGAAAAAAAGTTATTAAGAAATATTGTTGCTCTCATCGAGTTACATTACTGGTTTAATTTAATGCACTTATTTCATTTACATCCTGCATTAAATGAAGAAACTTCTCCAATCGCTTCGTTTCGCCTCTCTTCGCGTTGCTTAACTGCGCGACAGCCTTTATGTGTGTATACACATATAATACATTGAATGAAAAAACTTCTCTTCACCGCACTTCGCTTCGGTCGCTCAAGTGCGCGTTGGCCAATAACGTCATAGTTAAAAATTTTGAAAAAAAAAATTAATGTGTTCTCTGGGAAAAATGTTGATTGTCAAAACAAATTTGAAATAATTTTGTTCAAATCTATTTTACGTATTTGTTAGCCTAATTACTTATAGGCTCGCTTATAGGGCAGCTATATTTTCCAAAAAATAGTGTTGCTGTTGATACACATATAAGTTTTTAATTATGAAGGTCTGAAATACGCCGCGACGCCAATGATCTTAAATGTCAATTGTGACAGGCGTGAAATTTTTTCCATAGAGAACACATTGGCTGGTACCACAAGCCTTGTTTTAACTCGAACGCTGTTTTAAGAAATATCAAATTTCAGTATTTAATAGTTTGTATTCAAACAAATATTTTTAAAAAATCGTTCTAATACATAAGGTTGAAATTAAATATTGAAATTTGAATTTGACATTTCTTAAATCAGCATTATAGTTGAAACAAGGCTTGTAATACCAACCAATGAGTTTTATTTTTTAGAAAATTTTGAACTAGAGGGTTTCCAGTTCTTATAGAAACCATGCAAAACAAAAATTTGCCAGATTTGTTAGTTCTACCATCGGTTAAACGTTATATACGCTTCCCTAAATAAAACCCTTCCTGTATACACACAGTGTCGGATTAAACCATGTGGGGGGCCCTTAGGCAATGGAAATCTCGGGGCCTAATAAGTTATTTTACCACCCAACAATTTTAATAAATAATTTCATTATCCAAAAAAATATTAACTTACTGAACAAAACGTTATTTTTGCAAAAAATCAAGTATTTCTTTTAATTTAGTTTGTGCAGTAAAATGATAAGCCACATTATTTTGAAATAAATAATTTTTTCAAGGCTTTTTGTTGTTTTTTGTCTCTACCAAAGTATACGTATCACATTATTACGAAGAGCCCTTCATATATTGTAAATACAAAAAATTTATAGCATCGTTATGCGAAAGAATTATTATGAAAATCAAATAAATGCTAAACACTGGTATTAGTATCATAGAAATGATTACCTAAAAAACTAATACATATTTACAACAAATAAATATAATACAAGTGTAAATATATCATGTTTATTATAATTATATAAAAGTTTTAATTTCAAACAGATAACAAAAGACATACATATTTACATAAATATAGTGATCTATATTCTAATTATTGCACTAAATCACTGTCAATGTAAAATATAGATAACGGTAACAATTTATTTTATGCCATCGAGTTGTAATAGTATGGTCATTTAATATTGATTGACATTTTTTATTATTGTAATCAAGATTCCATTATTGTAAATAAGCATTTCTTTGTTGTAATCAATAATTTTTATTTAAGGATTTCTTTGCTTGTAATAAAAAAAACATTATTTCAAAATCAAATCAATATTACTTTAATCCAATAGCGGAGACCCTAAAAAGCGCGAGGCTCATAGGCAATTGCCTAGTCTGCCTATTGGGTAATCAAGATCTGTTTTTTCTCAAAATTGATAACAAAGGATTAAATGAATAATAGTCGAGAAATTTACACCTAATTTATATTAATATTTCAATAGAACAAATAAAATTGAAAAATAGCATTATTACTAAAGTAGCTAATTTCATACTTTTAGGATTAATTTATATTGCATAATTTGAAATATATTATTCTGAAAATTTTGTAAAATATATTATTGTTTAAATTTTTAATAACGAAATAAGAAATAAAAAATACTGAAACTGAACCTATCTACGTGACCAAAAAAGAATAGAACTTTTCTTGGTCACGTAGGCTATAGACATTTCTGACTTCTCGTAAAACAGTAATATGTGAAATATTATCTGCTTAGAAAACTAGATCTAAAAAGAAAAGTTCTCTGTAATACCTATTAAACTAAAATCATATTTTCTAAAATTAAATACAGAGCTCTCTCATGTAGGACGGATAAATGACGTGATAATATATTTATTTATTTATATAATTTATGTTTCTTTAAGTGGGTCAGTATTATTAAAGTGTCACTGTTATAGTTAAACGTAGAGTAAATAATTTGTAAAAATTATAGGTGATTGACACCACTTTATTTACCATTTATTTATTTTTGTTTGTTTGTGGTTATGAACAGTTAAATCCATTGTTTATTCTTGTAATTAAAATGACATTTAAATTTACAGTACAGTTACATTTCACATATTGTGATCTTCACTACTCTAATTAATAGTGTGTTAATAATGTTAATATGTTCTTCAACATTTTATATGAACGAGCAAAATGAGTAATATAACTGAATACGTAATTATTTTTGTAAAATAATTGGAAATTAAAATGTGATTACATATTTTATTAAATAATAATTAGTTTTTTGCATACCGACAGTTAATTTTTACAGGTTGGTAATAACATACTCATTAGCTAACCACATTTCAGAAGTTCAAATACCGCTATAGAAATATAAAAATATAAAATCTTGAATACCTCAAAGCGTAAGCAATTACAAACCTAAATAGTATGAAAGTAATAACTATTTTATTCACAATCAAATAGTAATAATTTAGTCTTAAACATTAATTTTATTAATAAAAATATATTTAGCTAATCGGAATACTATATTAAACCATGCAGAAGGCAACCTATTCTAGCGCACGAATGAGAAATTCGAACACGAGCCCTGGACCGGCGAGTGGGTAAACTAACATTTTTGGTTAAACTGCCTGTTAACGGTCAGTTAAGACAAAAATATAGCATGGATATTATAAAGTTGTAAACACATGCGATGTGCCATTTTTCTTGTAACTGACACTTAAGTTAACCTACAGTTTAGAGTTTAGAGACGAAAATACCGGACCGTAGTTGTTTTTGTTTAAACTGTTTTCTCTTTTTCGGCTTTCGTATATTAGTGTTACTCGTACATATAGGTATTTCATTACTGAAATCTGTGAATAGAAGCAGATATGGGTAATAAGCCGTGAAGATATATTTATTTATTTATTTTATTTGAAATCGACACTAAATTAATCCATTACACGACTATATCATGCAAATGCTGTGTTACCAACCTTATGATAATTTGATAAAATAAATCATGGATTTCTCGGCGGTGATTGGCAGGAATTATATTAATAACCCATTTAGTTGTTAATTTTATTTAAAATTCCAATATTTCGTTACTAATTTTTTAACTTCATCAGGGAATAAAATATGTTTAACAGTTTTAAATTGGAAAATAATCAGACGTAGAAACATCTATCTTCATTAAATTTTTGTTATAAACATGTTATTTTTTAAATTTGGAAAAGTTTTTTTTAGTTACATATTACACAAGTTAAACTAAACACTTTAAATGTTATTATACTAATTTTGTTTTTTATTAAAGAAAAATTTTTTTTTAATTTTTTGAAACACATGTCGGCCGAAACGTGGAAAAAGTTATATATATATATATATATATATATATATATATATATATATATATATATATATATATATATTTATAATTTATATATTAAAAAATTATACTTAATCGCATTTTTCAAGAAAAACTGCAAAAATCTTCAAATTAGGAACTTTCGGTCGACCAATTATAACAAAATCAGCTCTTATATGGATGTAAAGAAGAGGAATACGCGAAAATTATATTTTTTGGAATGGTGGTATTGGACTTAGGCTTGTTTTACATTATCGGTACAATGACGGTACAATAATGGTGCGATGACGGTATGTATAAATACCAATGGGTCGTCATCGTACCGTCATTGTACCGTGAAGGTAGATGTAAATGGGTCCATTAAAATACATTGGAGCAAGAAGTATCCGTACCGTCATCGTACTGTCATTGTACCGCTAATGTAAATCAAGCCTTATGCGATCCGAAAGAATCGTCACACACACGCATACATACATCAATCCATACATCCATCCATATATCCAGCCATACATACGTACAGATATCGTAAAAATAGTAAAATCGTATTCTAGGGACCCTAAAACATGCTTATTCATTAAAATCTCATCATCGATTTTTTTGACCAAAGACAATACCTTCCTTATCAATATCAAATAAATCTTTTTATATTTTGTAACTCATTCAAAATTTTAACTAAATGTAATTAACATCGTCTGACTTGAAAGTGGCTTTAACCAGGGCCGAAACGTCGCCAAAAATTGTATCCTTAACAATAAACAATTAAAAACTACATATTAAGCTTTAATCCAAAAAAAAACTCTTATAAAACAATCTTCACAGCTGCAGAAACAATTCAACAAGTAATTTTTTTCGTAAAATGACAAAAATATGTCCAAAAAGAACGAACTAAATAATTCGGTTGAATAAGTTTCAAATAAAACACATAATGTTGAGTATTCTTTACGATAGCTTCAATGACATGACCGAGGTTAGCAACATTGAATGTCAGTACAATTTTACGATTTCAAATTGTATTTAATATGCACCTATCTTGGCACTGAAGTTCGTTTTTATCACTCATATGGTTTATTTTCCTCGTTCCTAAGGGCCCCGGCAAAAATTCTACATTCGTGATAAAAAAAAAATCTGATGTGGCCAACACATAACCTCTCGCCAGATATTTTACCTGGTTGTACGCATAAAACGAAAAATATTTCTAATTACAAATACATATATTCATGTTTCACCACAAAATAATTCTCACATATATTTGCAAAATCTATGGGATATTTTAATGTAAATTGGGTACAATACATACATTTTCTTTAAATTCAATATCCTGAAATTTTCTTTTTCTACTTTCCTTTTCTTTTTTTATATATATCTCATTTTTTCGCAAATTCCTTTTATATTCTTTTTTACGTATATTCTTTTGCGTTGTTGACTTTTTTATTTTTATTTTCACAATCTTCATAATGATGTAAAAATATTTTTGACAGTGGCATACAAATATTTTTGACAGTGAGATTTATGTGTCAATTACAAACATTTGAACTTCTTGCTTTTAAGTAGTTTGATCTGAGATTTATTACATCAAATTATTTTATATGCACTTCTTTATCTCTAAATCTATAGAAGATATAATAATGAATTTATATTTTTCGAATAAAGAATTTAACGTTCTTTAATATAAGTATTTACATAAATTTTCGATAAATAATATTTAGATGTTTTTTTTGTTGTAACTACTACTTCCGGTTGTCCAATTGTTACCAAAACTTAATCAATTCTTCCCATTATTGTTAGATTGAGGAATCCGTTGTTAAAAATGTTTTAAGTCTTATAGTATTTGAGAAATCGTGGATCCAACATCCACACACACATACGGACATCATCGTAAAAATGTTATAATCGGATTCTAGGGACCTTAAAACGTGCTTATTCACTAAAATCTGGATATGCGATTTTTAGCATGAATACAATACCTCTCTTAGCGAGAGGTAAAAAAAAAACAGAACTTCAGTGCATCGATACATAAATAGGTAACTATTATTTTATAACTTTAATAGTTCTGATCACATTGAAATCTTGACGAAGGATATCATTGTTCCAACTAGTAAAAAAAGTCAAAACACATGAAATTTATATTCTTTGTGTCATTGTAAACGAAAAGAGAATTCATAATGAAAAATAAAAATAAAATACGTGAAGTAAAAATGCAAATGAATAAATGAATATTGAAATGTGGATATTAATATTCAGTTTGCATTAGGAAAATGTGAAATAGAAATATTTCATTATCGACAACAAAGAATATGCTTCTGCATTAACCTTTTATTGTTATCACAGCTTTGAAATTCAACGGGATAGAAAATTCATTTATTTCGATTCTTTTCAACTTGGCCATTTCCTGTTGGTGAGTTTCGATACTGCCGTTTCCGATCAGAACTTAGTAATTCTTAACGAAAAACACCAAATTTAGAATGGTAGAAACTTTGCACTCAACCTTATTAATGGCCCAACCAATAAAACGAATTTATCTGCGGACCTTACCTAACCTAAAAAGAAAGCAATTTTGTGTTGGGGGAATTTATGTCTACAATGTTGCCCTTGGTAGTTGTTGAACGGAAGATGTGTGTATTTTATTGTTTTGTTTTTTATGACAGTTGGATTCTGATTACTGATAAACTATCGCTTATTTATAATTAATGCCAGTTGTCATAGTTGTGATTTTTATTCTGGAATTATTTCCATTAATAATTGTTTATCGATACGTGATAAATGAATTAATTATAATTTGTTGTGATATAGAACCTGAAATATGTTATGAATGATATATTATGTTCCATGTTTTCAAAATCAAACATTATAATAACTGATATTTATAACCTGGACATTTCAACCAAATTAATAAGCATAAATAAATAATTGATTCCGCACGTGTACATTGTGGAACAAGAGACAAAAATCTTTTTTTTATAGTATGTATATAAGCAACAAAGCAGAAAAAACGCTCGCTGTCCAAATTTCTAACTATACCTACAATGACTACGTTTATCTCGACGTTTGAAGCCGCTTGAGTTTAGCCAATCCCTTTTCAATCTTCGAAATAAACGATCGAGATTAATATTTCGAGCCGCTTGAAAATGTCAAGTCAATCCTATAAAATAACAGGCTTGGACTTATGAAGCGGCTTGACTTCTGTCGAAATAAATACTGAAGCTTCAAATAATGGAACTACGCATGCTCACATCCGCAATATGTTGGAGTGTCAATAAATCACTTGGTTATTTGTATTTTACCTCATTTTATAAAAGTCGCGGCATAAAACATAATAAAATCGCCCAAAAGCGAAATATTTGGAGTGATGAAGAAACAAATATTTTTTTATATGTTTTTGAAAGAAAACTCAAATAACAACAATTTTTAGATTTTGAGGTTCCATATTCAGCATGAAATTAGATCATATACCTCTCCCAGTCTGTCTGCATAATCTAGTATTTAACTGTCTTTTTTTAGTCGATACGAATTTAAAGAAGATTGAAAATAAGTCAATCCTAATTTCAATCCGCTGAGATAAACCAATAGGATTTTTCAAGTCATAATATACTTGAAGCCGCTTGAATTGTCGAGATAAACGAAGTCAATATCGAGAAATGTGACTTGTCTACATTCTTAATGGAAACGTTTAGTCAAGAACTAATGCCACTGTAGTTATACATTTACCACCTTCACATGTCAATCTGGCATATAACTGTTCTGTCGGTATATTTAACCAAACAAAATGCCGCACTGCTGTGAAAATAAAATAGGGTATTCATTTACAAAAACGAAAGTATAAAATACATAGTAGATTGAAGCAATAGCTCAAAAAGAATGGAAAATTACGATAAATTAAAATTATATATAATTGTTATTTATTGAGTACTGTAAGTACAAAGTGTACATTTTTTTATTTTTTGTTATGGTGGAGGACCCTATTGTGGCTACTCTAGAAAAAATCTTGTGTGTGTTTCGAGCGTAAATGGACATTGACGATTTCGAGAAAATGCCGCGCGACGCAGGACAACCTCTCAATCAATAATATCCCATTTTGCGCTCTTAATACACAAATAGCTATTATGTCTGTACAAATTTATCTTGCATTTTAATGGTCGATGTTTGTTATGGCAAGTGAAAATTATATTGGAGCTTATTTATTAATAAATTTTTGGGCGTAAAATTTTTGTCATAACTTTTGTTACGTACTTTAAGTAAGCTATTCGTCGCCTTCCAGGACTTTTAAGTGTATTGATAAATTCCGGCTGCCGGAACCGGATCCACTGCCTTTTTTATTATTAATTATTGTGTTCAATAGGAACATTCTTCATGCATAGAAAATCTTAATATATTCTTTGTGATGTTTTCTGCACACCAGCATCAGATTATCTGCTTATTAGTTTCTCGACATGTGCAGGTTTTTCGATGACAGCTGTTTCCTTTTCGATCTGTTACACTTTTCAAAGGCATAAAATTAGTAAGAAATTCATAATTGATTATTTCTGGTCGTAAAGCATTAATTTTATGATACCTCTGCTTTCTCGCTATGCAACGTTTGTGACAATTTCAAGCAAATGCTTAATTGTATATGATGTTATTTTTATTGCCATCAAATAAGTATGGATGGTAGATTTCTGGACTTGCCAATTCAATGGCCATGTTGAAAATGCTAAGTTATAAAGAAACGGCAACACCGCACGGCAAAGAACAGGGTGCGGAGAAGGGAAAACGTTGAGCATCAGCCCATACTTATTTTATTTGACGGCAATATGTACATTTTTTTTCAAAGAGTAACTCAACAATAATAATATTATCTCATTCTTTCGAAATTTAATTTAAAATACGTTTTGTAAATTGTGTAACAGGCTATGGGGTCTCGTAGTCGCGTGCCTGAGTGTCAGGTCGCGAATCTGGGTAACCAGGTTCCCGACCGGTATCATATATTTAGAATTTTAAATGGCACAATATTGACCCCTGTGGTGCACTCTCCACGCCAGCAATGAGTGCCCATGAGGTGACGCCTGGCGCCTGGTAAGCGCCCGCACGGTGCACATATTACATCATTACCGATATCTGTGTACAAAGCAGATTGGCACACCCAGCAATGGGTAATAAGCCGTGATGTTATATTTATTTATTTATTTATTTGAAACAGGCTCATTCTTCCGTTTAAATAAAATTGACAATGTTACATTTTAAAATAACACTATTCTGGACTTCCATTGTCTTTATTTTTAACAAAAAGTAACATCACACAACGTTGCAATTGGTAAAGTATCTGCAATCGTCATAATACAGAGATTACTCTGGAGCTTATATACTATATTCTAGGACTCTTGTCATCTTCCATGCCTTCACGACCTTCTTGAAGCCATTTTGTACTATTCATTATTCTTTGGTTTCCACATATCTTCCTCGCCAAAAGCCTTCTCCAAAATTTGCACCATTTCACTTCATTTTACCACAACATTTAAAGCAAATTCTTTGTTCCGTCAATGCCAAACAAAAAAAGTAAAGTCTAAGTTGTTCAGCAAAAATGTTTTAACGTTATCTATACTTTTCATGCGAAACTTAATTTGAAATAATGGAAAACATTTTAACTCGTCGAAACAAAAGTTTCATTTTCTCATAACATTTTAAGCATTTTTTTTTCATTTAATTCATTTAAATTATACATATTTATTTTATAATTAACATTTTTTATCACATTATTAGCCCGAGTAGTAGTAATACAAAATTAAAATCTGAGTAACTTTTCAAAAGCTTGTTACTTTTCATGTCACTTCTTTCATATTATATCACCACCCCCAATTAATTCTTTCTTGGGGAACTTTTGAAAACAAAACAAAGCTCCAACTGCCGAAGACCTCCGAGTGGTGCCGAGTGTCCGAAGCGGTTTCCATCCCAACCTGTGAATGTAAACAGACGGTGAATGTAAAGGTGAGCTTGAGCTTGGTCTGAGAGCGCTCGAAACCGTCGACAGTGACAGTATGCGTGTTCGCGTGGTACGCGACGTCTCGAATGTCGGATCGCTGTCTGTCTAGTTTGCTTCTGGCCACCGTCGCGAGGAGACGGTTGGCACACGGAGAAGTTAATTGTTGATGAGTTGTTTTCATTGTTGCAATCAAAGCTTGATTGAAGTTTATAAAATAAGTGTTTAATTAAATAGTGCACGTCAACTATAAAAAGCACCAGTAAAATTCCAGTATTTTATCGCAATTAACCCAACAAAAAAACTAAACAGTAGTTTATCAAATTTGTGTAATCAACATACGTACTGATTATTGTAATCAACTTCCAGTGTTAAAGTGTTTTTTACTAGACACTCAAGTTTAAACTTTGCTATTGTTTAAACACCATTGTATGCAAGCAATTGTTTAAACAAACAATAAACTGCAACTCTCTGTAATGTACACGCAATTGTTACAGTGATTCTTGCAATTTTAACATAAGGTTATTCAACTGTTTTGCACTAATTTTAACAGCTGTTTCGTGCTTTTAACTTGACACATGCAATTAAATTTACTTCTGAGTGAGTTTGCTAGTGGTGTGCGGTTATTATAAACTGTTATGTGATTTTTGACAAGTTCGCATAAATTGTTGAGTGTCTATTAACTTGTTTGGAAGATAGTGACAGACATTTGAAGATATACAAACTGTTTTAGCGCAATTTTGTGACAAGCGAAGGACTTGAACGAATTTTTTGGCATAATATATTATTGTGCGGCATAAAGCGTTGTGGTACACTTTTGAGGTTATATAACTTATCAAGTTTTGTCATAATTACTACTGTATACATATTTATATGTTTTGAAGTAGTTCATACTTTTTACACTATCAATTTCTATTTATATAGACAGCCGTACGACGCTTTTTAGTAATAAAACAAGTTTTTCAATCATATTTATTGACTTTCAACTATTTTATAACGGTATTCTAAATAAAATCGTTGACATCGTAAACTAATTCTTAACTTTTTCTCTATTTTACCTATAAAAACCATCGAAATCTTTGTCTAAGTGCGATTTGTGAAGAATTATGACTTTTTTGGTGACTGATTCATCAAAGTGGGTGCAAATGTGAACGTGGTTAGAGTTTCGGGACCTAGTGCAGCCGTGTCTGGGCACGGCGCTCACACACTGGCCGACACGGAGCGGCACCAGCAGAGGGGGTGGGTTCGCCACTACGTCATGGGGGTACTTCGGTGGAGGGAGATGCAAGGTGGCCGGGTAGTGGTCGACAATATCAAGCACCACCAGGTAAGAAAGCAAATGATTATTGTACCTATAAGGCCGCTCTGTGCGGGTGGGCAGGTTGTGCCCCGCACAAAGGCGCCTGACTTTGAGGGGCGCTGTTTCAAGACAGTAAAGCAAATAATAGTAAATTTTTATAAAATGTTCTTATCCGTAAAGACAAAATTAGTATGCAACTTACAAATTAACGTGGTAGAAGTGAACAATATATTTTTTCATTTGTTTGCATTAGAGCTTTAGTTACAAGTAAAATAATTATTCTAGCATTGTTATATTGAAATAATAACTGAAACTGTTGATTACAACAATAAATATATTGATTATAACTCAAGAATATTGATTACAAGAATGAATCCAATATTTAAATACCTACTACCGTTTTGCGAAGAATCAAATACTTTATGATTTACATACAATTCTGAAATCTTAGTGAAATAATTTGATTTTTATTTTCTACCGATATTTAATCTCCCTTATTTATTATTAAAAATTAAAAAGCAAAAGAAGAATTTTTTCTCATTGTTATATTGCAAACTATAACTGTAAAATTGTTGATTACAACAAACGATTTTGATTATTCTATTGATTACAATAATGAATCTAAGAAAATTTCATCAATATATTAATTTTTGAAGATTAAAAAGTATAGTTTCAACTTTATTTTGCAAATTTTACAACATGGGGAAGGGAGCGGGCGCTAAAATATTACCTTGCACAAAGGTGCCTTATACCTACGGAGCGGCCCTGTGTACCTATAGTAAAATTAAGATGTGATAAGTATGATTGACTGCGACATTGTTTATCATTACTATGAGGTTAAAACGAGCTTTTACAGCCAAGTGGACCCTATTCCGTAACTCGGTGGTTAATTTTTAACCACTGATTAAAATTTTTATCCAATAGTTATTGATTTGACAACTAAAAATCTCTTTTTTTGATATATGTCAACATACTTGATTGGTTAAAAAAATTAAGCAGTAGTTAAATATTAACCACTGAGATACAGAATAGGTCCCAAGCTGTGATAAGAGTGGTTAAAAGTTGGATGAGCAGACGTTAACAAGATTTCAAAATTAATTAATTGATCGTTCTTATTATTAGACTGAGGCTGGCTAATTACCAGTCATGGAAAGTCAAGCAGGGAATCATGGAAAAATGAGAGAATTTAGTATTGCCTGGAAAAGTCTTGGAATTGCCATGGAATTTTATTAATTAAGACGGAAAATATATTTTATTTTCATCAAAAAACTTTTATGATGTATTACATATTAAAACGTTTTTTTCAAATTTTATTATATGAATGTCCCATAAGTTTTCTCTCAACCCTTTAAGATATCATTTTTTTGATTGTACAAATACTTTCTCATGGTAAAAAATACAATATGAATTACATGATCAAAATGTACCTATAAACAAATTTTTTGAAACCTAACACAGAAGAAATTATGTTATGGACAAATTTCATTTCATCAGAGCAAGTCATGAAAATGCCAGGTAATTTCAATCTTTGATATTGTTGGCCACCTGGCTCGTACCACGAGCACTGTTTTAACTAAAACCGAGACTAAAACGCTGTTTTATGTGACAAGGCGAGGGTAAGCGCAATAACAGATAAATAACTTTTTATAAACTCTTCTAAAGTATAGTTTCGATAATCATATTTTAACTCTGTTCTAAATGTCAAAATTCAGTTTAGAAATTCTTTTCGTATTATGATAGTCACGACATTTATTTGTTGATAATTAAGTCTGGAAAATATGATGTATACGTGCGTGACTTTGAATGCCCTATGCACCCCGTACCCCTAAGATAATCCTGTCCTGAAGATAGCGGTTTGTTTTAAGATAGTCGGATTAGATAATCGTGAGGGTTAACATGTAATAGTAGAGATTAATTCGTCGAGTCGTGAAGACGTGTCTTGTTTTTGAACATGTAGTGTTTTAGTTTTGAGGCGCGTGTGCAGAACGCCCGCCCGCACGGTTACAAAATGTAACACGTTAGGCTATGTTTAATTAATAATAAGGTAATCATTTAGTTAATAAGTTTAGTTATTAAAACCCAAGTAGTATCCATGTCCGTAGTGTTCATAAAGTGTAAGTGAAGTGTATGTGTGTTCTTCCTTCTGACAAAAGTACTTTTCACGCAGTCCTTCTCAAGTCGTGGACGCCAATCATCCGAGGCGTCCACCAGTAAGCAGTAGTATCATCATTCAGCCTCAGAGATCCCCTCGTGTTACATTTAAGAAATGTCAAATTTCATTATTTAATAATAATAATAATAAATAATATCAAATTTATCAAAATATGATTTTAAAAAAGCAGAACATAGTTTGTATTCAAACAAATATTTTTTTAAAAAATCGTTCTTTAAGCATAAGGGCGAAATTAAATATTGAAATTCGAAATTGACATTTCTTAGAACAGGGTTTTAGTTAAAAGTTAAAACTGTGCTCGTGGTACGAACCGTACGTGTAAAACATGGTATAAAAAGTGAAGATGTGACGGGCGTGGTTGAATACGAGTATATATTTTTTTGATCGTATACCAAATGTATACATTTTTTAAATTGATCATTATTTTTGTGTGATATGCTAATAAAGTTGAAAATAAGTAACGAAACAACGGATATTTATATGCAGGTAGTATGATAATCTCACTACCGTAGAATAGCATTTGCATACCCGCATATTCTTATTATATTTTTCCTGTTGAATCTGTTTTGATGAAAATCGTGTTTAACCTGCATGAATATGTGAAATTATTATTTTGCGTAAAGGTAAATCCATCTGCTACATTTTTTTACTATATTTTTCATCAAGAAAAAGTCTTCTAAAAATTTTATAACCTTGTTTTCAAAATGCCATCTTTTTTATTAGCTTGATTATATCAATCACCAAATTTCCTCAAAATCACTATACATATAGTACGACTACCGAATGAAAGTTGACGTTTAGATTATTTAATAGATGTGGTTTCTTTTGAAAACATTTCCCTATATTTAATTTGAAAGGAAACTGACTCTTATATATTCCATTACAGAAGATAAGAATTGTACGCAATACCAGGAGGCATTTAAAATGACCTAAGCAACAGCATTCAGGGATGTATTTAAAAAAATTAATACCGCAAATTCTAGTTCATCCGTGACAGGTATAAGCAACCCTCGAGTCGGAATTACTGTTAGAGGAAATTGAAAATAATCCTATTTCATAGAATTGTCAAACTAAAGATCAAAATATTTTGTCATAAACAATATTTTAAACGCACGCCTGTTTTGATATTCAGTTACCCTAGTCGGCCATCTATATTCAACCATACATAGTAATGTATTTCTGTGCTTTCCTAGTCCAGTATTTAAATGGGTTCATGCAAAAATTTCATACCTGAATATTTCGAACAATTCTATTCTTCTCTAGAGTTTCAAAAGAAACCACATCTATAAAATAATTTAAACGCCAACTTTCATACGCTAGTCATACCATAACTGCTACCGAACTTACTTCTAAAGATTAAGAACAGTAGATTTTATTTTAATGATCTGAAAATTATAGCATAGCATTTACACTTTAAAAAGCTGTCTTATTCGCTCACGAATTGTATTTGAAAGATTGGATTTTATTTTTTCATAATGCTGTTCCCAAAAGATTGCTTAAGCATCGTATTATGCTAAGTACTAAATACTATAAACATCAAAAAAATGTTTTTTTTATATTTTTTTGCGTTCATAATGAAGTCATTACGATACGCAATTGCGTATCGTAATGACCTCCATTTCGATACGCAATTTTTTGTTTTAGACGGTTGGTACTAGATGACGTTTCTTTAACCCATTTTTACCTAATTTATTTTTAGTTAATTGACAATTAATTTAAATAATATATATTTTTTTTTTTTTTAGTGAAGTTTATTTTCATGAAAATGTAGAAATGGTACAAATATAATCACAAATTAAGTATGTAAATGTTATTGTAGAAGGCGCAAAATATAAAAAATAGTATAAAGAACTCATTTTATAAGACTTTCTTTCGCACTTGTCAATTAGAAAACTCGCTAACGCTCGTCTTCTAAATTTTGACGTGTGCGAAAAAAACATGTCTTATAAAACACGTTCTTTAATATACTATTGATAATTGATAAACAAGCTACATCAGTAATACTCTCAAATTTTTAGCTCTCGCCACCGTGTGTAACAGAGATGAGAAATCCTGCTAAACTCGCATATCGAAATTTTAGAGAATTCGGACGATTCCTCAAAGACTAAAAGATACAAGTACCTTCGAAACTCCGTTTCATTTTGGTGCCTGAATATTTCAGTTATGTTTATTGATAGTTCCGTAATGGTTTAGGTTTATTTTAGTAGAAACTATTCAAAATAAAAGGTACCTATTTTGAGAAATGAAGACAATACAAAGGATGGTATTCGTTGTGATAAATGAGTGTAAAACAATAGGAGATCGATTTATCTTCTTGTACGTACATACTTTTGAGCAGTAGTTTATGTGCCTTAATATTTTACTGAATAATCAAATTCATACTTCCCAAACATTTACGGCGTTCCAGCATGCGTTCGTTAGGAAATAATTTCGCTTCTCAATTAATTAAATCATTTCGGGATGCATTCGTTAGCCCTTGTTAGTATTCCTAAACCTAAACGTTGTTTACAGACCGTCAAACAATTAGACTCGAACATCGTCAGCGCCTTCGCCTTGGAATAAAACAAAACATAACATAACAAAACAAAACAAGGCAACCTCTAAATACATTTACACTTTGCTTATCACGTAATTTCACTCTACATCATAAATGAACTACGAGCAAAATAATCATGTGAAAACAACGTGCTAACACCATTTTAACGAATATTACATGCGTTGGGATGGGATATAATTATCAATCGAAAAGAAAAGTTTGTGAAGAAAAAATGCATGAATCTCGCTCGATGTTTAAATGTTCGTGCAGGTGAAACAAAGGCGTATCTGATTTATACCACTAGTTTTGCATGTCAAAGAGTTCAACTATTTTATCATGATACAAAAAGTTGGCTAGCAGTGAAATATTGTGGAATTCTTTTATTCAAGCACAAGGGAAATTTTACCTAGCTTTTAGGTTATAATGTGCTTGAAATAAGCGATTTTAAAATATTTTTACATTTGTATTTTCGTATATGTATTTTTAAAGGGACTATAAAATTTTTAAAAATGTTATTAATGGGGTATTCCACTGCATTTCCTTCATTTTGTTTTTTTTTTCTGAATATAGTTACTGCTTTTTTGAAATGCAAATGTATGATTTTTGAAATTTATTAAAATATTTTAATTTTACCGGAATGACGTGAATTTTCCTGATGACAGATGATGACAGCGCTGCCTAGTGTTGAAATGTTGAAACATCATCGCTTGTACAATACAAATAATTAGAATCAAGGTAAAAATTTATTCATATCTTATTTTATTTATGTTTAATGTTCACATTAGTTATCTTAATTGTTTTATTTTCACGTGTATTCAAAAACACACAATCAATCAACTGACTGTTCATGCAAGTTGAGTTTTGGGAAATCTACGCATTACGCTTTAATTTCGGTTTTCAGCTTTCAACGGAAATATCCATTCTGACTATCCCTGAATCCATTTTGACTAATTTCGCCGTGACGTCTGTACGTACGCATGTACGTATCTCGTATAACTCAAAAACGGTAAGCCATAGGAAGTACCTCCTTTTTTGGTTATTACATTCCATTTCCATAAATGGTACTTTACTTGAAGCCTATAATAGATTTTAATGAAAAACTATTTTAAAACAATATCCAATACTTTTCAAATTTGGTATAGGTATAAGTCTTTTATGTCAATGGGAATAATATAATAGATTTTGGTTAAAATATGCTAACCGGAAGTGATACATTACCTGAAGTTGTTAACAGTTTTTCTTGAATAAAATATTGACTATGTTTACACGTATAGCAAAAAAGAACTTTGACTTGACTTTGACTTTCAAAAGGCGAATTTTGCCGTCGTGTAAACACTCTCGCCTATTACTTTTCTTCCTAAATCAAGTCCAAAATAAAATAGACTTGACTCATATAAGTGACTTTTAAAAAGTCGTGTGAACCAACGAACGAAACATACTTTACTTTTCTAACAGTGACATCTAGTTTTCATCCACAAATTCCGAGATATTTAATTACACAATTTTATATCTGAATTTAAAACATTCTCGAATTTTAAAATATTTTATGCGATTATTTTTTAATCTACTTTGCATTCAATATTGTTGCTGTATAGTTATATTATTTAAAAATATCGCGCTTATATTTAGTAACTGTAGTTTACTATCCATTTTTTTCTATAAATAATTTATTCTTTTTATGATTATATGATAATAGTTACATCACACGTATTATAACCAAACTTTACTTTGCTGTCAAAGTCAAAGTTGAGTGAAGGACAAGTAACAAACGTAAAGTGAAGTATATTTGACCTTATGTGTAAACGCACCATTAAATTGACTTTTCATAAGTCGCCTTTTAAAAGTCAAGTCAAAGTAAATTTTTCTCATACGTGTAAACGTAGTCATTGTTATTTTGATTTTAGAAATAAATGCTTCAAATAAAAGTTTTAGAGAATTTAATTCTGCGTCTAGTATTATTAAATTAGCCCTTTGTATATGCGAGATATATGTTAATTTAAAAATTATATATTCTTGGTTTTTGTAATAAAGCTTGCTATGGATTAGGACAAAAACCAAAAAAAAAAAAGAAAATAAAAATAATGTAAATGTCAAATTACGTCAAATACGGGCAATTTTATAATTGTGTCTATACTTCATGTTGGTCTTGCATACAAGGAAGTCGTGTGGTGTCCACATCAGATTTTTTTATAGAGTAATCGATTATATTAAAATAGTTTTAGTTGGACACATTTTGTAACTAAATGAGGAATATTTCGAATTTTAAATAGCACAAAAGTGACCCCTGTGGTGCACTCCCCACGCCAGGAATGAGTGCCCGAGAGCTGACGCCTGCTAAACGCCCGCACGGTACAAAAATGTCATCATCATCACCGAAATTTGCGTATCCAAAGCACATTGGCACTCCCAGCAATGGGTAATATGCCGTAATGATATATTTATTTATTTATTTAAATGTGGAAATTATCTTTTTTCCTTATATTTTTTGTTTTTAATAAAATTTAAATGTTAATATTTGTTTTCATCAATAACGTGATAACGAAGGACAATCAGAAAATATTCCAATTTTAATTTGTTTTAACCGCCTGAATCAAACCCCAAAAGCCCTATCGTCCTTTTTGAGACACCTTGTTTGTGAATATGTGTGATAGCACACTCTTTTGTTTACAAACAAAGGATATTCCTCGTTGAAAAATTTTTGATTAAAAACTTTTGTGCTAAAGTTACCGTCCTTTATAAAAGTAACAGAAAGTGAAACAATCCTTGGAACGAGAATCAACAAACCAAATTGTGTAATAAAAATTGAGTGATAGAAAAAAGTACATTGCGAAAAGATTGTAATTACTCACGTAAAGTTCAGCAGTGATTGAAAATTCAATTAAGACCGGCGTGATTCCACCGCTCACTTAAATATTACATGCTCTTTGTTTTTTTGTTCTCAATATACGTAATATTAAAAATCTCCCGGAGAAAATACCGTGGTAAATGTGATGAAAACATAATACTTTCCACAATCTTCGAAGCGAGTGAATTCGAAAATACGATTCCAAGAGCTTTATTTTATTTGCGTTCCACTGAAACGTAGAAAACAAAACCAAAAATTCGTTATGGATATAGAAAAAACGAAAAAAGAGCTAAGTACACAAATCAGAATTTATATTATTTAAAGAAGAAGACAAAGAAGGCCAGTAGAGAAAACAAAACTTGTGTTTTTCTTTGTTGTAAACAATCCGGGTTGAACATCTCTTGAGTTGTTTTTTTTTTCTTGGAGAACTTTGTTTGTTCCCTGGATAAATTTAGGAATTTAGGTACCTAATACCATCTTTCGGGATATCTTCAGATTATGTATTCTCATTATGAAAATAGAAATTGAACGAACAAATCCAATGTCAATTATGTTCAAACACAATAACCCTTATACCAATTGAAAGTTTGAAATAGCAATGAACTTCAAGTAAAGTATCACTTCCGGTTGATCGTTCGTAAACAAAATCTAATTTGTTGTTCCAATAAATAGAAAAGTCTGTAATACCAAATTTTGGATTATATTTTATTATGTTTTTCCTCGAAAATCTGTTACGAGCTCCAAATTAAGTACCACTTCCGGTTTATCATATAGGTATAGTCAAAATCTAATGTTGTTTCAAATTATACACGAGTTTATAATACCAAATTTGTGTTTGGATTATGTTTTAATATATTTTTTCAAGAAAATCTGTATATAGCTTCCTGTAAAGTAGTACTTCCGGTTTATCAATTTTAGAAAACATCTAATATGTCGTTCTCATTGATATAAAAGTCTTAAATACCAAATTTGAAAAGTTTTGGATTGTATCAATTTATTTGTCACGAAAATTGAGCTTCAAATAAAGTATCACTTCCGGTTTATCAATTTTAGCTAAAATCTAGTATGTTTCTTCCCCTTATATAAAAGTCTTAAATACTAAATTTGACAAGTTTTGGTGTATATCATAATATATTTTTCACGAGAATCTGTTCAGAGCAAGTAAAGTATAACTTCTGGTTGATTAATTTTAGCCAAAATCTAATATGTTGTTTCCCATGATGTAAAAGTCTCAAATACAAAAATTTAAAAGTTTTGGATTATATTTTAATATAGTTTTTCATTAAAAATTGTTATGGGCTCCAAGTAAGTATCACTTCCATTTATCCAATTTTACCCAAAATCTATTCAACTCGTTATGTGAATGCAGGAAGCTTAAATACGAAATATATATATATATATACATATATATATATATATATATATATATATATATATATATATATATATATATATATATATATATTTGGAAGATTGTTATAAGAGTTATCGTGGACGGAAAAATTGTCACACACACACAGACATCATCGTAAAAATAGTAAAAACGTGTTGTGGGGACCCTAATTCGTGCTTGTTTACTGAAAACTCACCATCGAATTTTTGGCACGATTACATTACCTCCCTTATCTACGGTATGGCGGGAGGTAAAAATAAGTATTTTCTTAAAGTAAAAATCAAACATGGGTTCCATTTTAAAAAAATTTTATATCTCGAAAATTTAGTGATAAAAAAATTCTCGTACGTCACTGGATAGACAATGTAAATATCTAACTTTTTTATTTGAAACATTTTTCTTGATTACTGATCATTTAGAAGTAATTTCAAAATGAAAAAATCTGATGTGGCCAGCACATTACCTTCCGTCAGTTCTATGTATTTTGTATAAATGTCATACAGAAAATTTTTTGCAAAAGATTATATTTCTTGTACATTACCTTAAGGCAGTTGTATGTATTTTATACAAATTCCGCATACAGAAAGCAAAAGATCCTATATTTCCTGTAAAATTATAACACATACATACTGTCAACTGCACTTGACACTGACACCTTTCAATCAGAATTTTTCTAATACATCAGCTGTTTCCAGAGTTATAACATAGCTAGCTAATATATGATATTTAATTTCTTTATAATTTTTTAACTCTATATCCATTTAATATGAAATATAAAATGCATTCAAATCCCATAGAGAATAAAATATTCTTTAATATTTATAATAACATCAAATGTGAAAAAATGATATTTAACATCGTTTTTTGAAGAAAAACTGTTAAAATCTTCAAATGAGGGTACTTCCGGTTGACCAATTCTAACCAAAATCTAATCAGCTCTTCACATGGATGTAACGAAGAGGAATACGAAAGAATTATAATTTTTTGAATTGTAGTATGGAAGTTATCGTAGACGAAAATTTTGTTATACACACACACACACAGACACACATACACACACACACACACACACACACACACACACACACACACACACACACACACACACACACACACACACACACACACACACACACACACACACATACAGACATCATCGTAAAAATAGTAAAATCGTGTTCTAGGGACCCTAAAACGTGCTTATTCATCAAAAACTCACCACCGAATTTTTTGACCAAAGACAATACCTTCCTTACCTAAAGGTGACGACCAAATTCAGTTTTTCGTCATTATCTAGTGCCCTATAAGAAATTTTTAGAAAACAAAAGCACATCTGAGATGGCCTCCTATTTAAATAACATTGTATCCGAATGGTGGCAGCTCTAAATGGGACATACTGTAGATATACAGATGTATTATCATTAACGAAAACTATAAATAAAAACCGATTGGTACACCCAGAAATGCGTGATAAGTATGTAGTAAAAAAAAACATAACTAGTAACAAATAGGTATGTATAGTGCATATCATAAAGTTTATTAAATTTCGTATAAGTTATAATTATGTATCTACATCATTTTATTATGAAGCACTACTTTGAAAATTTTCCATTTCTTACGTGATAACCTAATTGAATTTTTATGTTGTCGTTCGAAAACAGTGTTTTTGTTCAACTACAAAACCAAAAGACTATATAGATATTAGATATCCTCTTTGGTGAAAACTAATAATCACACTTCCTTAAAGTTTACAAACACAATTTTCTAAAAACCGTGAAACTGATAAACACAGTTTTAAGAAAGATGTGGTTGTATTATCGTTAGTTGGAAAGATAATAAATAGTTCCTTCCTCCTGCGCTCATTATAATAGTAAACAAATCTACGTGACCGCAGTATATCGCGAATGCCCTTATCACCTGCTTGTAAGGCCGCTGGGAGGAATTTATGGCAAGGCTAAAAATAAGCAAGCAATTAGCGACATGGAAAAATCTAATCCTCATAGGATAGGTAATTAGTGCCGCAATGGCCTATTTCAAACAAGAAACAAGACGTATGACTGCTAATGAATCAATGTTTACCGATTGAGAAAAACACCGACTTTATTGTTTACAACAAGAATAAGAAAAGAATGATCGCTGTAACTTTCAGATCCTCGTGCAGATCCGTAAACTTAAACAAGGTAGGGCGTGGTTTATAAATATTTAATACAGTTTTTCATGAGTAATGGATAACATATTTTTAGCGTGATCTTGGATTGAAAATAATTTTTGTAAAACACAATAAAATAGTAACTTTTCTACATTTTGTGATAAATAGTTTAGGTACAGGGTGTCTCATTTTCGATGTTTTTTTAAGGTATCTCGGGTAATATTAATGATAGATCAAAACCATTTGCACATTCTAGGGTCAACTTTTCGAGAAAAGTTTAATAGTCACCACAGGAATTTTCGATCTTCTTTTGTTTCTGAGCTACAGGCAAAAACTCGTTTTTCGCTCATTTTGAAAATGTATCATATCTTGTTTATTATGATAGAGAAAAATTGTTTTTACAAAAATTTTACCGTTTTTTAGATAGAATAAAATGGCGTAATTAGATTTTTTGAAAATTTAATAATTCTCGAGATATAACACAAACTTATGATTTTTTAAATGGGAACGTAAGTTGAAAATAGTATCGTCTTTTTGCTTAATTTATAAGCTTTTCAATGATATATAACAAGTCTACATTCTTTTGTGTTAACATTAATAAAAGACGAATCATTAATTTATTGGGGTGAAAATGTTGGAAATTATTAAGAAACAAATGAAAAAAATTATTAAAATTTATTAGAACTTTGTTCTAACGACATCGCAAAAAGAAAAATGCAAAATCTATAATGATATTGCTTTATTCTTTTATTACAATAACACCGCTTTTAATATTGCAAACAGCAAAAGTTTTAAGAACATGATCAAATCGTTACGACTTAAGTATAATCGTCCTAATCTCCATAAATTAGGAGGTAAATTACTAGAAGCAGCAGATCGAGATTTATCAGATCATTTAAAAAATGAAAATTGTTCCTTAACTTTATTATTAGACGGGTGATCAAGTATTAGAAATGATACAATAATTGCCACCAGTATCCATCGTTATAAACTTATACAATTCTTTAATCAGTTCTTTAACATGTCTAAATTTTTAAAACTGGGTTTTAACGGGTTTTTTCAAGTGGGTTTTTGCCGAAAAAGCACTGGGTTTTTTCATAACAACCTTGGTTGAAACTATCGGGATAAAGTAGGTAATACATGTACTTCAAGCGTGTATCCCACAAAGTCAATCCGGTCGAACAAGTTCAACCCATTTGTATTTTAGGGTTGACTTTCAAATTTCAATCCGATTGAAAATGCGTTTATTCCGATCATTTCAACCCGCTAACTTCAATCGGGTCGTATCAATCAATTTTTATGCGGGTTGAAACTATTGGGATCAACTAGGTATCTAACAGTTTCTAAAAATATTTGAAATTTAATTTATTTTGACAATATTAGAAGTTAGGTTAGAGGTAAAAGCTAACTTCTTTCATTGGTAAACGCAATCAACTTCCTATTCTATTTTTCTGTTTGTGATAGATTAGATTTGTTTGTTTTAGAATGGTATACTTAATGATAACCAAATTAGCTCGAGAACTATTTGAATCTAAAATAATAAAGCGGCGTACCGTAATTCAAAAGTAAATAATTTAAATGAAAGACTAACAAAGAACAATTTGCTTAATTGTTAGACTGGGAATTTATATCATTCTTGAAAAAGAAAGAATTCAAATGATAATGAAGAACTATAAAAATTTAAATAAGCTCAATAAAATGTAGATTCGTAAGAAACAGAACATCGTAAGGAGAAGTTTCTTTTTATATTTTTTATTCTTTTTGAGAACCAGATTATTCAAAACAATCAGACTCTCGATAAATTATTCATTGCGAACAAGGAGCACTCTGGGATTACAATAAAACTACTCCTTCGTTATTTTAAAAAGTATTGCTAAATATTCCAGCATATTCATAAGGTAAAAAATAGTTAGACATAAGGAAAAAAAATTGTTTGCCAATCTGCTTCTATCGCAGGAAAAAAAAAGTAATTTCAGTAATTTTTTTAAAGAAGTCCGATCAAGGTCATCTACGAATTGTATTAATTTCAAAAGATGCTACTGTTATTTTATAATTATAAAATAGTATATTATACAAGTAATTGAATGGCCCATATTCCACACGAGCAAAAAGTTTGTGGTCCGAGCCGAAGGGTTATGCCATTCCATACGTGCTTTAGACCATACTTTCGCCAACAAGATTTTAGAAATTACACATAATAATGTTGATTGGTTATAACAATTATCATAACCATCAAATATTTTTTTGACGCCAGTCCATAAATTGTTTATAATAACAACATTTATACTTTTCTTTCGCTTTTTTTCGTAATAACTGGCCCATTCTATCATTAGCAAGTTTCCTTATTTCTGGTGGCGTACATTCTATATCTTCATTGCCACTTGACATTTTCTCTACAAAAAGTAATTTAGTTTTTTAGTAATTTTCTAAGTAATGTATTATTATTTAGATAACCTTACTGCTCTAGAAATTTCCAAAAATCTGTAAAAGTTAACAGAAAATTCCAAGTGTTCAAAGATTCAAAACGTCAAACGCGAATTCAGAAATAAATATATCATCACGACTTATAACCCATTTCTGGGTGTGCCAATCTGCTTTGTATACAGATATCGGTAATGATGAAATATTTGTACCGTGCGGGCGCTTACCAGGCGTCACCTCACGGGCACTCATTTCTGGCGTGGAGAGTGCACCACAGGGGTCAATTTTGTGCCATTTAAAATTGGAAATATTTGGCGTCGGTCGGGATCGAACCCGGTTCCCCAGATTCGCGACCTGACACTCAGGCACGCGGCCACGAGAAATTCAAAAATAAATAAATATAAAACAAAGAGTCATAACCATAGCAATCGAAATAAGATAATTGATATTCCGCGCTAAAATGCGGCTAAACAGATACTGATTTGTCTAAAACCGTGGAATTATTCCAAACGGCATACGGAATTATACGACACGGTTTTTGAAATAATATTGATTCCAACATAATTTATAGTTGTGGGATGTGTATCCAAAATAGTGTTGGAGAAAAAATATTATTAAACTTGTATATGATGATAAGCGACTGGATAAGTGTTGGATAAAAGAAATAAGCAGGAATGTAGTCGATATATAAATTTTATTCAGTCAAAAGTCGACGTTTCGCTTGTTGAAGAAGCTTCAACAGGAAGCGAAACGACGACTTTTGACTGAATGAAATTTATGTATTGACTGCATTCCTGCTTATCTTTTTATCCATTATTAAACATGCTTTTAACAGAATTCAACGAAAAACTACCTTGATCCAAGAGTAAAGTTTTAAAATTTAGCGCTGGCCGTTAACGTGTTAATGTTATAATATTGAACTATCAACTTTTTATCTTCACGCAAAGGAAATTTCTAGTCCCGGAAACTTAGAGCATGATATGAATATATAATTTATAAAAATACAGTCCTAATGACATTGTTTCCGTAAATCTATGTAAAACAACTATATTGGTGCTATTTAAAGTTTGGAATAGAGGAAAGTAGTGTGCGGTCCATCGATTTGTGTTTATTTGCAGCAACAATTACCAAAGTAGGGCAGCTTCCTCTCATTCAGTGAATAAAATCGCGTGAGTTTGTGAAGGCGGGCGATGAATACCAAATCCTACCGGAAGAGCTAAAGAATTAATCCGTCTAGCTTCCTTCCAGCGGCTGGAGGTTCACTGCACCGGTACCGGTATTAAAATAGCATATGTCGTTCGAACGGCACGGGCCACATTCGGGTCACGTCGGCTATCTGTGCCTTCTTACTTAGGCTCCGCTCTTCTCAAAGCTAAAAGCGGACCAACACTTTTTTCTTTTTCTTACACTTAACATTCAGAGAATGTACCAAGACATAAATAAACCAGAGAATATAATTTATTGTTGATTATTAAGTGAGTTTGGTTTGGATTGAGGGGGACGGGATTCCAATTTTATGGAGAAATTAAAACTTTCTTGACTTTCACGTTATTGCCCAGGGACATGAACATGGTGATGATTCATAATTTGAACTGAAATAATAGTATAGTAGGAAGAAAGTTTTTCGTGATGCACACAAGAAGAGGAAAATTTTATGAAATCTCGTAAGGCCGTTTTAGACGATCGTAAAATTATTAACGAGGAAAGTTTAAAAATTTATGAAGAAATATTCATACAGTACTATTAAAGAAATTCGATGACACGTTTTACTGATGTTATTAACTATGATTATATGTAGTATCCCACGAATATCGTACAAAATTTTATGTACCACCGTAAACTATAACGCACTCATTTTAATTATGAATAGCCTTGTTATCCCTTTGAGTGCTTTAATGAAAATTATTACCACACTAGAATTTATTAGATACCGCATTCATTGAGCTAACAAGGCCATTACATAACTAAAATGAGTGCGATATGGTATAACTTATCTCACGGTGTTATATAAAACATATTAATCTATGATTAAATTTTACTTCCAAAGTATATTTAAAAAACTGAACAAGTGCAACGCAATTTTTTGACAGCAATGAATTTAACATCATAATAACACGGAAACTAATACGAATTTGTTTATATAATTAAATTTTCGGTGGAATTAAATTTAAACATTTATGAAACTGGCATTTAGTGAGTTAATTCACCGGTTGTGTGATCTACTTCTACCGGCCCTTAGACTTCCGAAAAGTAGATAGGCTTTATTAACAATGGATGGAATAAAATAATTTAAAGTGATCTTTACTTAAAACTCATGCTTCCCATTGTCCTTTAAATTGTAAGCTAAATTTAATTTAAAAAATTGAATTTTAGGTAGGTATACATGCTTAATATTTAAGTACTGATACAATTTTTCTTTAAATTTTATTTTATTTCAGTTTATATTTGAGAAATTCCTTATTTGTGTGTTTGGATTGAACTTATTCTCTACATCTCCATGAATTTAGAGGTAAAATATATGACATGCTTCTAGAAAAACAATTGAAATATTTAAATGCTTGTAATTGACATATAAATGTCATTGTCAACACATGAAGAAAACAGTTGAGTTTAGTTAAAATAAAGTTTAAGTATATTTTGAATGACTATTCACTCATATATTAATAAGCCAATACAAATTCAGGATTCTATCTAGTTACCAAGTTTCATTTCGACAAAACACCGTCACGAATTTTTTTTCGCACCTTTTAAGCCAATAAGATGTAGTACTTTTACAAATAAGTGAGTTTTGATAAGCGAACATTTTTTGCCGTTTTAGAAACCTATTGTTTACATACATGTCAAAGTGTGTATATTTTCAGTGTTATCAGTTTTTATTAAAAACTAGTCGATTCGGGCAGGAATCTCTTTAAAACGTTGAAAAAGCAAACTTAAATATAAAGGTGCATTCACAAATGAAAATTAGGTTTATGGTTTTTGTTTAGGTTTAAGTAAGTCATTCACAAATGTAAGTTTAAATTACCTGAAAATTAGTTTTGATATGTATAGACATGTGTGCAAGTGCTTCAAAACAAAAACAAGATTAAAATATCGGTGGAGCAGTATTCAACAAGACACCTATACCCTTGAACCTTCGTATCAAATGTTCCTCCATTATTTATAACATACATAGTGTCCCATCCACTCTGCTGACGGATTATTCCATCCTTGGGATCATTTCCCTGTATCAAATTGGTTTTTGATTGGCGGGTGGAACGTGATGTGAAATATGTAAGAAAGGCCCGAGAAGCCGTGTCTGATAATTCTCCTACCATATTTCACGGACGTGAGATGTATCTATCGAGGAATTTGCGCCCCAAGTCGCCGGACTGAGGATTTCACTTCGATTTAGCGTCAGAAAGGTCAATGATACTGACTTGAACACCAACCGGAACAGAAAGGTGGGATGGCACTCCAAGCCAGACGTTACTTGTTGAATTTTACTGACAGGGTTGAATCTTCTAGGATGTAGGGGATTTTAACAGACGCTATCGAAGGTAAAGAGGGTTAGGAATAGTGCTAAAGATGTCTAAGAAGGATTGGAATAGTGGCTGAGATCATAGTTTGGTAAAATTATGTGTCTGGCTGGAAGTCGAGATATAGACATTGCGATTTTTCAAGACCTAATAAGATTCTTGTCAGTTCAAGTCGTAAGCCTCCTACATGTAAAAGATATACAAGATTCAGATTATTTCAACATTACAATTTCAAATCTGAAAATGTTACGAAATGTCTGTTAGATTTTAAAATTAATGAATGAAATTTGTTAATATTTTGAAAATGTCACCTAATCTAACTAATCCCTACATTTATTTATATAAATAACGTCCGGAATGGACAGACTGTTTTCTATTGGCTATGCATGACATGTTGTATGTAATTTGACGTCACAGGAGTAGGGGTTGTTTTATTTTTTTATTGTTAATTATTTACGAAAAGAAAACAAATTATTTTTTTACTATGAAATATACTGCTTAAATTTTCACTTAAAATCAGTGGAGGCTCATAGTAATTTATAGTGGTGGGGCTGCAGCATTAAAAAAAATACTGATTGAAAATATTATACATACCGTTAATGAAATTTACAGCTGACTCGAATTAAGAGAAATTAGTAAAAAATAGTGAAAGTATATGGTCGTTTAAAGAAATTGAAGGCCTTGGTGATCCAATTATTTATTTAAATTATTTATTTAAAAAAATGGACGTTTTGAACCATATTGGTTCATCTTCAGCTACAATTTAAAAAAATAAAATGTAAATGTACAATATGGATTACAATATTATGTAGTTAATTTATTGGTTTATATTACTCACCATATAAACGTAAAGTAAAATAAAGTAAAAAAAAATTACAATGTATGAAACATTATGTCAAATATTTATTGTCGAAGGTAAAATAAAATGAAATATTATAATTTGCAATACATCTTGTCGAACTGTATAATTAAGCGTGTTAATGCAAACTGACTTATCTTAAGTAAAGGATAATAAATTTAAATTCAAAACTGTTTGTAAATGGGCATGCGCGGGAAGTAAATGTATTTGTAAAAAATAAATACAATAAAAAAATACAAAAAGAAATCATTAGAAATTCCCTAGGAAATGTTTGGCATGACTGAGGTTGTTTTTAAAATCTGTTTGGTGGTTGACTGTTTTATGGTTATTAATATTAATGTGTAATGTCTCTTTTAATAATCTATTGTTTCTATGTCTTACTTTGTCTATGATGTGTGCGTTGTTAAAATCAAATTTGTGACCTGTATGACAGTGGTGGGATACTAATGCGCTATGTTCTACATTTTGCAGTTCGCAATTGTATTTGTGTTTGGCAGGTTTCACCTATATGTATATTTAATCGCAATGTAAGCAATTAATTTGGTATATGACATTTTTGTTATTCTTTTTATCTAACTTATCTTTTAAATTCGTGTACAAATGTTCTGTGGTGTTGAGGTTAGAGTTCGCTAATTTGATGTCGTATGGCTTTAGTATTTTTTAGATATCGTTATTCAGTCTGTGGTTGTAAGGAATAGAGATGTATGTGTCTTGTTTTGGTGTATTATTGGTAATATTATTATTATGCATGTCTATATTCTCAAACTTTAATTTTCGTATTCTGTTTTTTATAGTTTTTTCAATGAAGTTGTGGTTATACCCGTTATTAAGAAGTAGTTGTTTGACTGTGTTTATGTTTTCTTTATGGAAGTTATGGCTAGATAGTAATATAGCTCTATCGACTAAGGCTAAAAACACACTTTTTTGTAGGTTGAGTTAGTATATCAGTCAATACGATTTTGGTGAACCTACAGCTACTAGATAATACATAGCAGACTCGTTCGCCATACTGGAGCCAAAATGAACGCAGTAAATTATGAAATAAAAGTTCATTTTCTATATGTTTATGTAGTAACTAGTTTTCATAATTAAATATAACTTCCATATTTGCCATATTATATTTATTTAAAATAATGAAACAAGAAAAAAATACGGTTTGTTACGATTTTTGAGGTTAGAGAAAAATATATGTATTGCATAAGTACCAGTAAAAATTATTACCATTTCTCAAATGATTTGCACAACCCGTCATTGTAGATAATTTCTATGATTAATAATACTTTAACACTGATATTGATTAATTGAAGTGGCTCCATAATGGCAGAGGAGTCAGCTGTAATTTGTGTAGTGAACCCACCACTCACTTGTTTTAGCAATGTGCGTCTTTTTTCGCTATTTTTACTGGGTAGAAGGTTTTCGTTCCGAGAAGAGATTGATGCAGCAATTCATGATTATTTTGAAAGCATTCCAAAAGATTGGTTGAGAGCTTTTAAGAAATAGAAGGAAAGAATTGTGAAGTATATATTGTTGAAAAGAAATACTTTGAACATATTTAATTAAAAAAATTATTAACCATTTGTCTTATTCTTAATAATTTTAGCATAACGCATAACCTTCCTAAAATACATAAATATTACAAAATACCAGTTTCATCTTGAAATTATGTTTGTCTTCTTTTTAACATATGTAAATCATTCCCCATATTATAAAACAAATTACGATATTTACCTCAGCAGAATGTAAACTAGTTCAGTGAATGCGTAATTAGGTAAATGAAAACCGTAATAGCATAATTATAATTTAAAAGTTAAAAATAATAAAATCGTTGAATTACGCAGAATATGGAAAAGCTAATAAACTAGTGTGATCAGCTGACAGTGATATTTGAAAGTTGTTATAGTTCTGGCATATAAATCTGAAAGTTAAAGTGGAAAGTCATGTAAATATTATTGATTTATGCAAAATCTACTCAGGTATTACCGTCCAGTTGCAAATGCGCTAAATAACCATATTACGACGCAAATGATTACCAAGATTTTCTTTACTAGTATTTCAATGTGAAGGTGACAATTTTACCCAAATTAAACAGGAAATACTCACGAAATACTGACAATTTTCAAATTTAATAAAGAATACATGATACATCAAGTAAACGTCAAAATATTTCGTATGGCATAAAAGGTATACCTAAATGTAATTGCAAACTGATAATGCATTAAAGTAGAATAATTCAAATATTTGGCGTCACTTCAGAAAATATAAAAATATAAACATCATTCCCTGTCAAAAATCAGCGATGATATCGCTTCCAGCAAAACCGGAAGTAGAATTCAGTCCATACCTTCTCACACTAAAACAGTGGCATATTAGTTCACCCTTAACTTACTAATTTAAACTATGGATCTAAAATTAATAATAAAAAATCTGGTGGCCAGCACATTACCTTTTGTCAGTTCTATATAATTTTATACAAATTCCATACACACAGTTTCTTGCAAAAGATTCTATATTTCCAGTACATTACCTTCCCTCGGTTCTATGTATTTTGTACAAATTCCATATAGAAAGTTTCTTAGAATTGATTCCATATTTTCAGTAAAATTATAACAAACATACTGTCAATCATACTTGACATTGACAAGTGTCTCTCAGAATTATTTTATTTGTATTAGCTGTTTCCAGTGTTATTGCATAGCTAGCTGCTTTATGAAATTTAATTTCTTTATAATTTTTAACTCAATATCCATTGAATATGAAGTATAAAATGTAATCAAATCGTATAGAGAATAAAATATTCTTTAATATTTATAATAACATTAAATGTGAAAAAATGATATTTAATAGTGTTTTTTTTTCAAGAAAAACTGTTAAAATATTCAAATGAGGATACTTCCGGTTGACCAATTATAACCAAAATCTAATCAGCTCTTCAAATGGGTGTAACGAAGAGGAATACGAAAAAATTATAATTTTTAGAATTGTAGTGTTGGAGTTATCGAAGGAGAAAAAAATCGTCACACACACAGATATCATCGCAAAAATAGTAAAATCGGTTTCTAGGGACTCTTAAACATGCTTATTCATTTTGACCAAAAACATTACCTTTCTTACGTAAAGGTATGACGGACGGTGGGACGGTAAAAAGTAGCCATTTACTCGTATACCTATTTTTTCAGTTACCTTATACGTATATAGTGTACGAGTTTTTCTCGTAGCCAATTTGTAAAACCTGTCTTTTTATAAAACGCTTAGCGAAATTTTGTCGCCAGATTCTCAAATTTTCATTGACAGAGTTATTTTACAATCTGGCTAGTTGTTTTGTAAAACGTCTAGTAATCTTATATAAAAGATGAATAGCTTACGACCACATTGACAAATTTATTAAGTTACCACTTGTTTTAGATTCTGGATAAAGCGTTTCATCCATTTTCTATATCGCCTAACTCCAGTTCAGCAATATAATAAGTAAATTATATGTACAAAAGCAGTTCTTTTATAAAACGCCTAGGTATACTCTATTTTTTTAAGAATATAGTGGTGGGAAGAGCAGTTTGTTCTTGTTTAATTGGGTAATATCGGAGTATTATCTAATCAAAAAATAGGATCAAACTGCTCCTATCTTCCCACCACTATGTTTTTACCTTCCGTCACCTTTAGGTAAGGAAGGTATTGTCTTTGGTCAAAAAATTCGATGATGAGTTTTTAATCAATAAGCACGTTTTAGGGTCCCTAGAATACGAATTTACTATTTTTACGATGATGTCTGTATGTGTGTATGTGTGTGTGTGTATGTGTGGATGTGTGTGTGCGTGTGGATGTGTGTGTGTGTGTGTGTGTGTGTGTGTGTGTGTGTGTGTGTGTGTGTGTGTGTGTGTGTGTGTGTGTGTGTGTGTAACAAAATTTTCGTCTGCGATAACTCTAATACTACAGTTACAAAAATTATAATTTTTCGTGTACTTCTTCGTTACATCCATATGAAGAGCTGATTAGATTTTGGTTACAATTGGTCAACCGGAAGTACCATCATTTGAAGATTTTAACAGTTTTTCTTGAAAAAACTATGTTAAATATATTTTTTTCACATTTGATGTTATTATAAATATTAAAGAATATTCTATTCTCTATACGATTTGACTGCATTTTATACTTAATATTAAATGGATATAGAGTTAAAAAATTAAAAAGAAATTAAATTTCATAAAGTAGCTATAGCTATGAAAACAGCTACTATATTAAGAAAATTCTGATTGAAAGATGTCAGTGTCAAGTGAAATTGTCATAGTGTGTTTGTTATAATTTTTACTGGAAATATAGGATCTTTTGCTTTCTGTATGGAATTTGTATAAAATACATACAACTGCTTTAAGGTAATGTACAAGAAATAGAGTATTTAATTTAATAATAATAATAAATCTTTTATTTTTGCAGATACATTATACTGTATATAGAAAACGTCACAAAATAATAATTTTCTGTATGAAATTTGCATAAAATACATGCAACTGCCGGAAGGTAATGTACAAGAAATAGAATATTTAATTTAGCAAGGAACTTTCCGTATGAAATTTGTACAAAATACATAGAACTGACGGAAGGTAATGTGCTGGCCACATCAGATTTTTTAAAAATAATATTGTGTAGTCATTTTCAAAATGATATGTAGGTATTATAAACTCGGCCTTATTTAGCTTGTATATTTTAAAAAAATAATCTAAACAAACGCACAAAACCCGATCCAAGTTTTCCAGACGTTAGTTTTGTGCATTAGGCTAGGTTATGTTCATATATTGTATTAAGAAAAATTGCATGCGAAAATGTCCAAATATTCATTTTTTTAGCCACAGAAAAGGAGGCTAAATTAACGAAGATTTGAAACCGCGTTTTATAAAATTATCAGGCGTTTTATAAAAATGCCAGATATAATTTAAAAATTGACGATTATATCGCTTTTGGAGAATCCGGAATTAACATCGAATTTAGTACTTATTCAAAAACAAATATTGGAATTTATGTTTACCCCCACTTTTGCTATTTCAACTATAGGCACCGGGTGTCTTAGGCCGACCGACACATGGGAGATTAACGTGTGAAATCATTTAATTGTGAATAGTATTAAGCTGAAATTTTACAGTTCAAATGAGTAAATTTAAATGTGTAATATTGAGAAAAAATTAAGAAAATTTGTAGAATTTCCAGGATTATTGTTCGTATACCTGATAAAATGGTTACTAACAATACAAATAGCATAGTGGTTAGGTTAGGTGTGTGGTAATAAACAAAATTCGGAGAGACTGGGTTCGGAACCAGCCAAAATTTAATTTTTACTTTTCAAAATAATTTTTATTAATAATATGTTATTAATCTTTTATTAACTTTTCATAAAAAATAAACATTATTTACAGCATAAATTAGGCGTATTTTGTAAAATCTAAATCACATTGGTTACAATAAACAGTTAATTAACTACAATAAAATAAATATAACATCACGGCATATTACCCATTACTGGGTGTGTCATTATGTTTACAATAAATATTTCAACAAAAAATTAAAAACATGTTAACAATAAAAATTATTTAGAGAAGTACACGCTACCACTATGCTATTTAAGCTGTTACTTGTTAACCATTTTTTCCAGGATATGAATAACAATACTGGAAATTCTAAAAATTTCTTTATTTTTTTATGATATACATTTAAATTTACTAATTTGGACTGTAGTCTACAGAATTCCCCAAAATGTACACGAATTTTTAACTTATATCTTGCACTGGGGACATACTATTCACAATTAACTGATTTCACATGTTAACCTCCTATGTGTCGGTCGACCTAAGACATCCTGTATGATTGGAATTAATAATAAAGAAAATAACCAATTGTATCTATTTGTTAATTACTTTATTATATAAAACCTTAGAGGAAATAATTTACGAAGTTTTAAAACCTTATGTGTATGATTTTAATAAGGTATAGACTCATAAGTAATAATATCCAATTATTTAGCGCACCAGACTATACTAAATCATTTTCTTCAATTTCTTTGTAATTTAAATATCTCATCTTCAGATTCGTATCAAATCCGGTCTTGTTTCTTGTTTCTAACAATACATTCATTCCTGCAAGCTTTAACACTGCTTTTAATTGTTCTGTTATCTTTCTTCCATCGCATTGTTCTTCCTTCTCATGACGGAAAGAAGCCACTGCCGACGATAATTTGACTCTTCTACAGTTATGAGTTACAGTTACTGCGTGCGCGAGCTGACGAAGGAGAAATTCTCTGAAAAACTGTAAGGATCGCTCTTATAACTAACCGTTCTTTCATGGATGACTTACACGCGTATTAGCGAGGACGAAAAACTTGAAAGTGATCTAATTAATGGACAGGATGTACTGTTACAAGTTACAAGGCTTTTTATTCAAAGCAAGTTTCGATAAATTAATCTTGAGTAATTATGATTAATTATTTTTTTGGAGTTTATGAGTAACTGTTCGAGGATTTTTTTAATCATTTTATCGTTAAACGTTGCAAATTGCAAGTGAAGTAACTTATCTGCTTCTAGTTTGTATACAAATTAAAACATTAACGATGGTCTTTAAATTATATCCGTTACAGTTTTTCAATTACATGTAACATAATAAATATAAATTTTGAAATAAATTCAATTATAGAAATTAGTTGCAATGGTATCATTAAAAATTAATGAAAATAATTCTTTATTAATTTTTAGGATGACATGCATCTTACCCAACAAACGTTGAACTTCAAAATTAATGTTATTAATAAATTGAGCAACTTTTACCAAATTAATTATTTTTTGAATTTAAGATAATATTTATTTATTTATTTATTTATTTATTTACGGGGAGCCAACAGATTACCCAATAATAGGCTTCCGCTTATGTACAATAAATATTTACAGAACTATACAATATGAGTACCTATAAATATATGACATTTACCAAACACATAGACCAGAATTAGAAAAAGAAAAAAAAACAAAGATAATGTTATGTAGTGTCATAACTGTGTAATGCATTTTTAAAGTGGTTTAAAGATAAATTAAAAATATCTAAATGTTGGAAACTTCTATTATAACATGACATAATTCTATTGATAGGCGAGTTTTTATGATTGTTAGATTTGCATTTCAAATTATAAAAAAGATTTTTATTCCGTGTGTTGGACGGAGAAACGTGGAAATTTATATTATCAATAATAGAAAAATTATCAATAGAATTATTTACAATTTTGTGTAATAGAAGCATGTCGTTTGCAGTTCTACGTAGTTCCAATGATTTCAGATTTAATTGTTGTAGGATATCACTGTAATTTTCATTGTATAATGAGAATTTAAATTTTAATATATTTACAAATTTTTTCTGTACAGACTCTAAGTTATTTATGTTTTTATTGTAAACTGGGTTCCATATTTGCGATGCATATTCAATAATAGGAAGTACTAGCGACTTGTATAATAATAAGAACGAATATAGTGTATTAAAATATTTACAATATCTGTAAATAAATCCTATTATTTAATAAGCTCTGCGAACAATGGTATCAATCTGTTCGATAAAAAGTAATTTAGAGTCAAACAGAACACCAAGGTCTCTAATGGTGGTTTTGCGCTCTAAAACCAAATCATGTAATTTATAATTATATAAGATAATATTCCTGTTTCTAGTGAAGCTTATGACAGAACATTTTGAAATATTTAAGGTTAAGTCGTTCTCAGTGCAGTATTTGGCAAGGTTTGACAATTCGTTCTGCAGTAGGTAACAATCTGTTAAAGACGTAATACTTTTAAATATTTTTAAATCATCTGCATACAAGTAAAAATCACAATGATTGAAACAGTCACCTATTGAATTTATATAAAGATTGAATAGTAACGGCCCTAAATGTGATCCTTGTGGTACACCTGAAGGAACATTTATTGTACGCGATTTGTAACCATTGACAAAGACCAACTGAGAACGGTTTTTTATATACGACTCAATCCATCGTAGAAGAGTACCGTGAATACCGTAAGATGCTAGTTTGGTTATTAATAAAGTGTAATCAATGAATAAACTTTCTAGCTTTCTTACTTTTATAGATTTTTGCAATTTGATTTAATACAACTCAGGATTATGTTTAAATCAGAAAATTATTTAGGTCCCAGAAGCTGGCACAATCATTCCGGCATAATCACACGCAGTTAATCAGAAAATTTATCGCTCATTAATTAAAAATTAATTAACTAAAAACCAAACTTACTATTGTTTTTAAAAAAATAAATAGACTTGTGCAATACCACGGTTAATGAAAATATTTCCGTCCCTGAAAAGATAGGGATGTTATATTGAGCATCGATTGGAGCCAACACATTTTTAATTTATTAATTTTTTTCCGAAAGAATACTTTAAACTACTTATGAAAAATCTATATTTTATGTCACATAAGTTTCTAGTTTTACAGAAATAATTTTATAAAGTTTATATAAAATTTCAAATGACGTCATAAATTTGCGACCGTAGTGTCGCGTACCAAGTAAAAATGGAACTACATTTGAGGTTTATGTGTTATCACATAAGCAAGAGTAGTCATCAAAACTTTTAGAGTATTTATTGCCTTATATAGTATGACTAGCAAATGAAAGTTGACGTTTAAATTATTTAATAGATGTGGTTTCTTTTGCAAACATTTCCCTATATTTGATTTGAAAGGAAACTGATCGTTATGTATTCCGTTACAAAAGATTAGACTTGCATTCAATACCAGGAGGCATTTAAAATGACCTTAGCAATAGGATTCAGTAATTACTGTTAGAGGAAATTAAAAATAATCCTACTTCATAGAATTGCCAAACTAAATAGTTTAAAGATCAAAATATTTTGTTATAATCAATATAAATGAAATATTTTAAACGCACACCTGTTTTGATATTCATTTACCCTAGTCGGCCATCTGTTTTCAGTCAGATCTAGTAATGTATTTCTGTGCTTTCCTAGTCAACGTCAACTTTCATTCGCTAGTCATACCATACCATCTTTCTCTTACATTTTGAGGCATAAGAATACAAACAAAAAAATTATTTTTACTTCTCAACGAGTTCTTCTCGCAGAACGGCACAGAACAATATTGTAAACCATTGTAATATCTAAATCTAACATATATTGTATTTATTTATAATTTTTATTTAGCATATTTCGTTGTTTGTACTTACTTTTTAAAAAAACAACTTGTTGCTAGGATATTGACGTTATTTTCAAAATGTTGGTTGTATAAGGTTGTGTTAGAAAAGTGACAGATCTGATTCATGTACAGTTCAGGCACGAGTGCGTGTGTATGCCTCACAATCGCGTATTTGTGTACAAAATTATGACGTCACAAACGCAGAATCTTTATAAAGGAAATCATGAATGAAAAGTATAATAATATTAAATATTTTTGATGTATATATGCATAATATGTATTAGGTAAATTTGTCATTTATGGAAAAAAAAATTCTTTTTCGTTTGACCCCATTTTTACAAAACCAGTACATGTTGTTGTATGTAACTTATATTTAAAATATTTGCACTATGGTTGTTTCTGCCAAGAGCTCCTCAATTTATTAATCAATTTTTTGCCAACCCAAAAAAAAATCCACTTAAAAAATTATAAGAAAATAATTTAAAAAATGTTATTAGGTGCAGTATTGAATGTCCTATTTATTGCATGTTATAAGATACTCGTAGCGTTCTCCTTTGGAAGATGATTCAATTATGCAAGAACTATTTTGCAACTAACTTATGGTTATGAAATTATATTGGTAATTAGAATAAGTGAAATAGTTTTCAATTTGAAAACTGTTCAGTAATTGGCTTGCCTTTTAATATTTGGATAATTAAAGAATTTAGAACTGCACTGCATACCATATGTGTGCAAATTGGACGATAAAATTATTTTTAATTACTTTGAAACTTGTTCCAACATGCGTTTAATTTGAGTGCAGGATTCAATATAAATTACTCTACTTTTTATTTCAATTATATGTAACAAAATTTAAAAAGTATTTATTTAAAATGAATACATATATAAAATATTTCCCACAAAGTGGGTTAACACTAACCCGAAATATGCCAGAATACTATAAAATGTTATTCCAAAGTAATAATTAATAACAAATAAATATTGAATTCCTTTCTAATTAAATTCAAGTGAATTACAAGCAAATATTTTTAATTAAGGAAGTATTATTTGTTATTGTGTCCGTATTCAAAGTATTTCCATGAAAATATTTTAATTTAATTAAAATATTTTCATTTAACCATTTGATCAAATGTGTAATTTGATTTTTATAAATGAAATGTAAAATGGTGTATTTAAATTTAAAAATTCGCTCTATTGGCATAAAACTATTAAGCGTCTATGAACCATGAAACTTCAAAGAAATTGCTTTAAAATTGTAAAATTTGTGTAAAAAACAATTGTAAACTTACGAGCGCGAACTCAAAATAATTCGGCCGGTTCGGCCACTTTAAATATAGACTTAAAACTGACGGGTGATAATAATTCGACTGGCATTTTAAGGGTCATCTTATAGTCCAGACTTAGCTTCTACCGAAACTCTTTACTATTGACACAATGAAAAACAACAAATCCTGTGCGTACAGCAAAACCTACCTTGCAAATTGCAGGACATATGGGTCAATACTTACAGAAAAATTTGCAGGGCTTGTGGAATACAATGCCTAATATAATTAAAGCTGTACTAATAAAGGCGATGTAACCCAAAAATAAATGGCGAAATACTTCAATAACAAATTCAGCTTTTGTAAGTTTAAAATCTACATTTGAAATTTTCAGAAATTTCTTACCATTTGCATAGCTGTTAATACTTTTATTAACATATCTATTATCATAATCATTTGTTGGAACTAAATTGAAATTCACCGCCTAACGGCGATGAGAACTTACAAACCTGTGCAAATCTTGTCAAGCCAAATATTGTAACGTGAGAAACCTACGACATTAGGTCTGTGAGCCCCGGCTAGCGCGTAAGAGCCGACGCCTATGATAGAAGCGTTTCTGGAAAAATCGGAGGAGCCTAGGTAGGCGATCGATAACACAGATGCGGCGCGCGGAGGCAGGTGACATAAGGGGACTACTGTGTAAACAAGAGGGGAGATAAGCGTAATTACCGGCGCATTGTTATGACGGAGAGTTTTCTAGAAAATATTAAAACAACTATATAAGCGACGTACGTGTGTGCGAAGACAGACAGTCACATATAGAGTGTTAGTCCGTCAGAAGGAAATTTAGATAGATCACGGTTTATTACCAATTGCTGGGTGTGCCAATCTGTTTTGTACATAGATATCGGTAATGAAGAAATATTCGCACCGTGCGGGCGCGTACCAGGCATCACCTCACGGGCACTCATTGCTGACGTGGAGAGTGCACCATAGGGGTCAATTTTGTGCCATTTAAAATTGGAAATATTTGGCACGCGGCCACATATACATAAGTAGACAAACAGTGAGGTGAAAGGTGTAAATTCTGTCCGGGCAGTTGAATATACAGACGCTGTTGAGTCAGTTGCGCTTGCGCATATAGACGCTGTGGAGGTGGTAGGTCGGACAGTTGAATGTGAAGTGACATAAATAGTGGAAATAAATAATCAGTAATATTGTGTAAATAAATAGTGTTAATTGTTTAAATAAATAAATAAATAGTGTTAATGTTTAATTAATTATATTCTTAGTCTTAAATTAGTATTTAATAATTGTTTAATTTTAATATTAGTAATCGTCATTGTTATTATCTTTTAAATATTTATTTATCGTTTTAATAAACATCTATTTTAATTAATTAATAATTCCTTGATTTTTACACTTCACCCAAATAAATAAAAACGTTTCAAAATATATTTAATATATCCTAAAAGATCCCTTAAATCGAGTCGCTTGGATGGTAACTTTTTCTCCATTTATAAATTAAGGAGATTCATAATAAAATTGTGTCACTTACTTTAATGACACTTTTTACATTTCTTATGAAACATTTCTTACATAATTATACCATCTTTATATCAAATTCCATTAAAATCTCTTCTTAAATTAAAAAACAGTTGCAGATTTCTAGTTTTTATTTCTCCATACCGTTAGACTTTCACATACATTGAGCATTGACATTCTACGATCAACATCTTTGTAATAGCTGAGTTAAAAACGAAAGTGCTAGAAATTGATTACGAATTAATAAACAGTTTATTTTCTGCATCAACGCGCGATAGATTACATTTTTAATTAATACAATGTAGAAGCAGTTTAATGGGTCGTTAATTTTCAACAATCGGTTTATCACGAAATTTTGAAAGATACAATAGTCTGATTTCTAATTGATATGTTAATTGTTTCTGGTTAATTTCATTCGAGTTTTTTATAGTCCCGTTATTTGTTTTGCGGTCATCAACTTATTAATACTGTCACAATTTTTCTGCTAACGAATCATTAATTTTGTTGCATGATCCATTTTGCAATTTTGCTTTTAATGCATTTTTATTTTAAACATATTTCACACCAAGTATAAATGTGTAATTTAGACTAATTTATTTACTTTTTTAAATTCTTATATTAGTCCCGTGAGAAGTATTTCAAAAATCTTACGGATTTAATATTACTTAACTCATGATGTTTCTTAAGAATGGTATAATTTCATTTCATGTTATAACAAGAATATTTCTTAGTAGAAAATGGAAATAAAATGTCTATATTGGAAATGAAACAAAAGGTTAAAGTTTAACAAAAGTTAAATAGTAAAGAAAATTATAGAAATTCGAATAACTTTCACAGTTGAAGAAATGTTATTTCCTTGGGTTAATAATTTGTTATTGTATTTTTAACGTACAATAGAAATCGTGTAAACAGTCATGAAAAATATAATGTGTATAGAATAAACATACAATCTGCTTTGTACACAAATTTCGGTAATCATAATGACAAATTTGTACAGTGCGGCGTGTACCAGGCGTCACCTCACGGGCACTCATTTCTGGCGTGGAGAGTGCCCCACAGGAATCAATTTTGTCCCATTTAAAATTAAAAATATTTGGCGTCGGTCGGGATCGAACCCGGTTCCCCAGATTCGCGACCAGACACTCAAGCACGCGGCCACGAGACCCCATATTATTACAATTTTTTAAAAAATTCAACACTACAAACATATTTCCGATATTAACCTGCATTTAAATAATTAATAATAATTATTGAAATCTATTAGTATGTTTTTAAAATGCAGATTAATACCGGAAATTTGTTTGTATAGTGTTGAATTTTTTAAAATGTTAAAAGTTCTAGTACAGAAATAATTTCTTTGAATTTCCGCATCATATTTTATAGTATAGAGGAGTAGCCATTCCTTAACCATATATCCAGAATAACGTATACAACATGGGGTTCTCGAATACTATACAGGGTGTTAAAAAAAGGTTAAAGACTTTGAGGGTATTCATTTCGATGTGCTGTTTCTAATGGAGTGATTTTATTTTTGCTAAATATTTCTTGTCGACTAGTGGCACTAAACATGTACATTAAACTTAAAGAACCATGCCCTTAATTTAACGAATTTTGAAAAAAATCTTTTTAATTGAGAATCCACACATCGAAATGTATATGTTACAGTAAATATAGATAATAGGATCATATGCACATTGCCCGGCAAATGTAGATATTCGCTTAAAATTGTGTTCGCTTGCATTTTAAGTAAATAAACTACAATAACCTCACCTAACGCACTAAAGTCACCCCGAGTTTTCCAAAAATGACTTTTGTGTGTTAGGTAAGGTTATTGTTGTTGTGTTTTGTTGAATTGCAAGAAAAAGTGTTTTGCGCAATTTTCTACATTTACCAACCAATGTGCACATTACCCCATGTCTACTTTTACTGTAAGTCGGTTTATTTGGACAAAAGTTGCCCCATTAGGAGACCATTTTAATGATGATATATTTACTTATTTTTATAGAAATAACTTCTAAGTATTAAGTAATCCTGAATTCTGGTTTATATTTCTTTAGGGCACCTTTATGCTGTTTCAAATTGCGTTGCTCAATTTTTTTTAACACAGATGGATTTTGAGTTTCGATTCCAAAGTTATATTTTTTATTTGAGCATCATAGAAAATTACATCAAAATAATTTTTCTTTTCTAACTATGTATAATTTGTCTATGTTCATTTGTTTCAAATACAACAATAGGGGATTCAACAATTTTTTTATATGTAATTTCATCAGAAAGTAAGTAAAACTAATACTATTCTCCCGAAGTTTGAAAATATAGATGTGACGTCACAAGTTTTTATATAAAACTGTTTTCTTCGAGGATCTGAAATGTTCTTGAAATGTATGCTATTTTAAAATTATATTTATAAAAACAAATTAATATTATAACACTGTACAAGTCTACATGCTTTATAATTGCAAGTGTATCAAAATTATTAAGTTTAATACTAGCAATTTATATTCAAATAAAAACTGTTTGAGAATTGCAGTACTGGACTGGTAGTCACGTGTCCGCTATTTGAATTTGTCTACTTCCATTGTTAGTAGACTCCACCCCATAACTCGGCAATCGTTATATATTTATAGGTGGTCTTTGAATCGCCAATCAAAATAATATATATGGAATTCATATGATGATGAGCTGCTAAAACAAAAATCTTCTTATTTCCGAAGTATTTCAATTATATGATATTATTTCTTTATTAATTTTCATTATTAAGCATCTACTTTCACTATTTTTTACTAATTTCTCATAATTCGATTGAGCTGTAATCCCCTATTATTATTTGTGTAGGGTAAAAACAGTGATAGTCGTAATGAAACAAATGAAAAATACAATTGGAATTTATATTTTTTCCATTGCTAAATATGCTAATTTAGTTCTCAAAACACAAAATATCACCCAGTCCAATTAATATTTTTAAATGGACGTCATAGAATGACCTGGAGAATGACATAATATACAAAACGAAATTTGAAAAATGTTTAATTGCTGAGTATATTTAAAATATGAATGAAAGTAAAAGAAATATAAACTTAAAAACAAATAATTGATAATAAATAACAGATAATTTCATATGTTAACTATTGTTTTCTCCTTTATATGTATTGTGATAATTGTTCTATTTTTGCCGTTTAAAACAAAAAATATATCCTTGTCAATGAATAAATTTATTAAACAAAATTTTTGTGGATCAAACTTCATCATACATTTCTAAAACATTTTGTATATTTATATTTTCCTGCAACTGTCAAACTTGATACATAAACAACTCATTTTAAATCATCTTCCTTCCTGTTATAAAATAGTTCGTAAACTGCATACTAGATTTACATTTCAGATTCTGGAACATTCCCTAACTTTGCTCTTTACTCAATTCAAACACTGTATACCTAAGGTTTCCTTTGCAAACCTGTCTCGATGCTAGATCGTAGATACGCCCTCAACCTTAGAGGTAGATATGGCAAAGTATATATCAGTGGTCAACATACCTGAGGGTGACTCACACCTGTTTTGTGGATGGTTAGTCATGGACAACAGTCAACAAAGGGGATGAATTATTAATATATGGGGGAGGAGAATTTAATTGGAAATGAAGGGTCTGTGAATATATGGGAATTTAGATTATTAATATGATGAATTATTTATGGATTTAACAGTTTTATGACGGTTATTATACATTAATAACAACGTACTCGAATTATCCAAAAATATTCTCAATAATTTAGTAAGTTCATTTAAGTTTTGAAAATTGTTTTAGTTTTCAGTCAAAATTACGAGACTGTTTACATGCAATTTTCAAAACAAGTCTACAGATTGATATGAAAACAGTTTTGGCATATGCGCATTTGGTGATGTAAGTGACAGATCACTCCAAATATTTCGTTTTGCCATTATTCCAAATTATTTAGTTCGTACTACTACGCGCAAAAACTACACAACTGTCAGTTTATTTTTGTAGGTTAGTAAAACACGCAAAACAACTGCAAAAACATTATGCTACGTACTACGGGTGGTACTACGTACGCATGCGTAATGCCGAAACTAAATTATATATGTTTTCATGAGGAATTTTGAAACTAGTTTTTTAAGTTAAACCCACCAACCAATTTTAATTTATATTACCCATTGCTGGATGTGCGCAAATTTCTGTAATGAGGATGCCATATTTATACTGTGCGGACGTTTGCCAGGCGTCACCTTACGGGCATTCATTTCTGGAATGGAAAGTGCATCACAGCGGTCAATTTTGTGCTATTTATATTTGAGAATATTTGGCGTCGGTCGGGATTGAACCCGGTTCCCCAGTTTCGCGACCAGACACTTATTCACGTGGCCACGAGAAATAATTAAACCGTTTTTACACTATATATACATGGCGTTTTCAAAACTAAAAGCGTTTTGAAAAAGGTTATAGTTTTCAGTCGAAATTACATGAAATTGTTTACATGCACATTTGGCTGATGTAAGTGACAAATCCTCTTCATTCCAAATTCTTCGCTTTGCCATTATTCCAATTATTTTTTCTACTTTGTACCACTACGCACTAAAACTACACAACTGTCAGTTTATTAGTAGGTTAGTAACACCAAATAACACAAAGCGACAGAAACGTTATGCTATGTACGCATGCGCAATATGTCAAGTCAAACCCATGAATTTTGGTTTGAGATAACTCAAATTCGTTTTGACACTGTATACATGGCGTTTTCAAAACTAAAAACGGTTTGAAAACTGCATGTAAACTCAGTAATAGTAATATGTCGATTCCTAGCATATTAATTAGAGGTTGAAAAATACGTCATTCCTAACTGCAATGACAATCTCTTGGGCGAAAAATGTCAGATCAAGCTTCCACTATATCGGTGGCAAATACTTTATGTAGGGTTGCTTAGGGATACTGTCATATATCTCTATAATAAAATAGACTAAACAAATTAATAGAGTTGTCAAAAAATATTAATTAAAGGTCATAACTCAATTATTTATTTTGATATTTATAAATAAATAAATAAAAATATATCATCACGGCTTATTACCCATTGCTGGGTGTGCCAATCTGCTTTTTAAACAGATATCGGTAATGATGAAATATTTGCACCTTTCGGGCGCTTACCAGGCGTCACCTCACCGGCACTCATTGCTGGCGTGGAGAGTGCACCACAGGGGTCAATTTTGTGCCATTAAAAATTCGAAATATTTAGGGTCGGCCGGGATCGAACTCGGTACCCCAGATTCGCGACCTGACACTCAGGAACGTGGTCACGAAACCCCATTATTTTGATAATAGGGGATTCCACCATTTTTTATAATTTAATCAGAAAGTATAAGTAAAACTAAGACTATTGGTGAAAATCCGGTGAAAAAATTCCTATTAATAAGCGATTTATGGTCCTCCGAAGTTTGAAAATATAGATGTGACATCACGATCACGAATATAAGTTTTTACATAAAACTGTTTTCTTCGTGGATCTAAAATGTTCTTGAAATGTATGCTATTTTTAAATTACATTTATAAAAAACAAATTAATATTGTAATATTGTACAAGTCTACATGTTTTATAATTGCAAGTGTATCAAAATTATTAAGTTTAATATAAGAAATTTATATTCAAATAAAAACAGTTTGAGAATTGCAGTACTGGACTGGTAGCCACGTGTCCGCTATTTGAATTTGTCTATTTCCATTGGAAGTAGACTCCACCCCCTAAGTCGGTATTCGTTATATATTTATAGATGGTTTTTGAGTCGCCAATCAAAATAATATATATGGATTTCATATGAGTGAAGTATTTCCGAAGTATTGCAATTATATCATTTTATTTGTTTATTAATATTCATTATTAAGCATCTACTTTCATTATATTTTACTAATTTCTCTTAACTCGATTGAGCTGTAATCCCCTATTAATGATTTAAAAAGAATTATTGTGAATAAAGTAGTATACACCTCGGTAGGAGTTATTGCAGCATCTCGGATGCTCGGATGTAATCTACTATTAAATAATAAAATAATTTGTTGAAAAAAATCTAAGCTCATTGTTATTGTTTCTGTTGTTATATTTTGATCTAAGCATGAACTCATGTTTAATCTATCTGTGATATTGTAAAATGTGTATCTCAAATATTATAAACAAGTTTCAAATACAGTATACGATTAAATATAAACGATATTATGTGGTGATTAAAGATTACGGTATACAGATAAGTTACATACATAGAACTGTTTCTCCAATGAACGTGACTCATAAGATTGTTACTATCAAAAAGGATATGTGTGTAATATAGAAAGTTAAACTTACATACAGTATACAGTTACTATTGATTTATTAATAACACTTTCCTATACAAACAATTACATACTTTAATAGGTACCTACAGTATACCAACCTACTCGTACATATAATTTGAAACTTATTGTCATTGATCATGAAATAACGAAGATTAGAACACGGGTTATTTGTATTAAAAAGTAGAACAATGATCTGTAAAAAGGTGCATTCACAAATGAAAATTAGGTTTATGGTTTTTGTTTAGGTTTAAGTAAGTCATTCATAAATGTAAGTTTAAATTACCTGAAAATTAGTTTTGATATGTACAGACATCTATGTGAATGCTTCAAAATATTGATAGAGCAGTAGGTACTCAACAAGACACCTGTGCGCTGTGAAACTATCATTCGCTTGGCATTATTGGTTATATTTCAGCAATTAAGTTATGACAGCCTCCATGTTCTTATCGCATTTGTTTAAAAAGCCGAATCCTCCAAGTGGATAATAAATAAAGATGGGTGTATATATCTATATCATTTCAGACTCGTTCTCATTGGTGAAGTTTGTGACGTCAAACTAAATCATAAACCTAAAGTTTGGACCTTGCAATGTTTAACTTTATGATTTGGATTTAGAGACCCTAAATTCTGAAGTGTGAATAGAGTCATTACATAATATGCGTCCAATGTCTTTAAATCTAAAGTATAAACCATAAATCTAAACCTAATTTTCATTTGTGAATGTACCTTAACTAAGCCTAATGTTTTTAATTATTAGTTTTTAAAATATGCGTGTTTTTATTGTCACCTTTTTAAAATTAGAAATCCATTTTCAAGTAAACGAATACAAAAAATTACGAAACAACAACAGTAAAACAAATATTACTTGTTTTTATTTATGATGCCATACACGATAGAAACCGCGTGCGTTTGTAATTTGTATGAAATTGACATATATATATATATATATATATATATATATATATATATATATATATATATATATATATATATATATAATTTTAAAAAATACCAGAGAAAAAAATGTTAAACTTTTGCAATATTCTCTTCCCGCCATTATGGAGTGCATAACATCCACTATGTGCGAATTAGGTCTCGACATACGTGCCCCAAACGTGCTTCATAGAAAGAAACAGAAGCTAAACACGCCCACCTGTGTATGTTTACATTTGACTATTTCATTTCTGTGTTTATCGTATTTTGTAGGTTTTACATTTACATATTTAAAATCAAATAATTTGCTTTTCCACGTTCACGTTTTCATTTTAAATTTGGGCTCGTAGCGGACAACTACAAGATGCCACTTACGTCATTGTATTGTGGGTGATTTAACTAACGATAAATTTAATATCATTTGTATAAAAATACGCTATATTCTATTACTTTTATTGCATTAATAGTAATATAGCATGTATAGTTTTGCAGTAATGTGGTTAAATCATTACATTTTAACATGACTAAACTCTCCCATTATTGACCACAAAAGCAAAAGTTATTTTAATAATTAATTAAGTTAAGAGAGGTAAATAGTATTTACCAGTCGAGGATATGTTTGCTACCCGAGAAAAGCGAGGGCTGGCTATTAAGTACGGGAGTGGTCAAATATATTCATGTCTCGAATTATACATGTGAGATTTTTTACGATATCGAGAGGTTGAGGAAAACAAATTTATATATATATATATATATATATATATATATATATATATATATATATATATATATATATATATATATATATTTATTTATTTATTTATACTCCAATTATTAGCGAACTCTAACATTTGAAAACAAAATAAACTTAACATATACGTAATAGAATATAAAAAAAGATTACGATTTGACGGATAACAATAATTAATACTTCCTAAAAATACAGATAGCTATCAGTGTAACGGATTCATAAAAAAGAAAAATTGGGGAACCCTATTTCCATAAAGCATTGACCACTCTGTCATGTGAATAATTCGTTAGATTATGTTAAAATTAATTTATTCCTATTTTAAAAACGAACAAGAAATGTAAAAATCGCGTAATTTTTTTCCTAGGATGCAGAAATCCGATTAGGAAAATTACAGAATCTGTACTTACCTTCAATTAATTTTACCCTACTATAACTATCCATCTGGCTGGGGATTACTTCTGGTGAGATTTTCGCTGAGTAGAAATGAAACATTTTTACATTTTTTATTTGTGAGAAAGTAATTATTTCCTAGCTAGAAGCAAAGAAAACAATTTGACATAATCTGAAATCTAAAGTATGAAAGTAGTAAAAAGATGCTGACAGCTCAGCAAGTACGGGCGATTAAATGAAAGCATTCAAATTCAATTTGAATATCTGAAATCGAATTTTCGAACTATCTATTCGCAGCTTATTGTGCGTCAAATCAACTCGAGTCATTTATCATTGGAGCGAGTTGGTTGGTTGAATATTCTGTCAGCGGAGGAAAATACAAGATAAAAATAAGCAATTCCCCATACTTTTTATATTTCTGCCTCTGCGATGTTTATTAATTTTTCCCAATATATTTGCAGAAGAAATCTGTAATTTTTTAACCCTTATCTTGTCCCATAAAAACTAATAGCCGAGAAATTAATAAGAGAGGCAATAGCTTTTTTTATTCAGGAAATATATAAATCTATTTTGTGAGCAAATAGAATTAGAAATATATCATTGCATCGTTAACTACTGTAATACTATTTAACACATATTCTATTTAATTAACAATAACTGTTCCAGTTATAAACAGAAAATCACGAATAGTCAAGATTAAGTGTAGAACATGGGATCTCGAGATTTATAAAGGCAGCTTTAGATCAATTTTTACAACTTATTGTACTATAAAATTCTGGAACTTTACACATTCAAGAAATTTGAACGTTCGATGTTCAAACCATTTGATCAAAACATACAACTTTGGGAATGTTCTAAATATCAAGGTCATTTACTTCAAATTTTAATTATTTCGAGGGATTATTTCATCCTATATTACATGCACTATATTTTATTCACAATCGGTTAGTAATATGACGATTTCTGACTTTTAAAAAGTTGGGAAGTTAGTTATTGTTAACTTCATATTCCAAGAGGTTGGAAAGTATAACGTGAAGATAGCTGGGGTTGGAGGCGGAACCTCGAGGCGGGAAATGATGGGTATTTACATATAAACAAAGCATCTTTACAATTTATATGATAAAAATATGGAATAAACTTGTAAATAATACAAGTAATGAATTAAATCAATATTTAAGGTTAGAAATCAAAGTGACAAATCATGTGACAAATGAACAATCTCAGACCATTCGTTTATTTATGTTAGGTTATTATTATTTAAATATCAAATATTAATTTTTTATTTCAGATTGTGAATAAAATAGTATACAAACCTCGGTGAAAAGTTTCATTGTCTCGGGCTATAGTTAACCTCGGCGCTTCGCGCCTTGGTTAACTATCTTCGCCCTCGACAATGAAACACTTTCCACCTCGGTTAGTAATATACTATTGTAATGTTGACATAAAGATTTTGTGATTTTATATTTGTTTTTGTTTTGGCTAAGTTTCATAGCATTTTCAGTAAAGAAAAATGAACGCGCAACAATAAAACTCATACTAGAGACTAACCAAACAACAAACGCACAGATGAAACCAAAATGTAATTATTTAGCCCTCTTCTAAGCAAATAATGTTCATATAATTTGAACGTATAACGCGTAACCATTTGATCAAAAATTATGTTGTTTTGTGACAATGAAACAAGTGAAGAACATATCTCGGATATAGTTAATAAAAATAAGAAACTTTTTTATTTAAAACATTGCTTTCGATTTTACCAGTTTCTTGTATATTTGAACCAGTTTCGATCAGCAAATAAAAGTTTGGTGTGTTTCAAAGTCTCCGTTACCTTTTTACCTCCCGCTACCCTTGGTAAGGGTCGTATAGGGATCGTGCTAAAAATCGCATGTCGAGATTCTGGTAAATGGCCACGTTTTAAGGTCTATAGAATCCAATTTTAACATTTTCACGATGATGTCTATGTGTATGTGCGTATGTGCGTATGTTCCTCCACTTTAACTCAAATACTATCATTCAGAAAATTTTGTAACTTTGTACTTCGAACTTTTTCTGTAATGGAAAGAGCCCATTAGATTTTGGTGAAAACCGGAAATGGCACTTTACTAGAAGCTCAAAATAGTTTTTCATCGAAAAATACCTTTAAATGTTATTTTTTCGAGATTAATGTTATTATAAAAATTAAAGATTATTAAATTTTCTATAGATTTGCATTAATACTTTTTCTATATACTTTACGGAAAAATTTAAAAAAATTATCTGTAAATAAAAAATAAATAGAACAATAGAAAAGGAATTCAATACAGATTGCAGCATAAGTAAATATGTAGGTATGTATTTAAATTAATAAAAATTAACGATTCACAAAAATGTTTATAATCCTCTTGGATTAGTGAATTTTATTCTATCCCGGTATTTAAAATTTAATCTTCATTATATTATAGCTCCGGTGGCTCAATGGCTAGAGCAACGCCTCATAAGTCATGAGTGCCCTCGGGGCTCTGGGTTCGAATCCCTCTAAGGCATGGATGTGTATGAATGTGAACCCACTCTGTAATTGGGATTTAATCCTGTTGAGGGGTTTAAAAAAAGGTAGTTACTTGGATTAGATTAGATTATATTTTAAGAAATAAACTGTCAAAATTAGAGTAAAATTCGCTAATCCAAAAATTTTAAGTTAATCTTTTTTGTGACTCGGGCTGTAAATGGCGGGAGATATTGTTTTGGCCACACCAGATTTTTGAAAATAATTTGCTGTTATGAAATACTGAATACCTACTAAATTTTGCGTTGTCCTTTTTTGTTCATTTGTTTTAAACAGCAAAAATTTTGAAGAAATTTTGCGTCAATTTTACTCGTTTCTTGTAATTTGAGCCAGTTTCGATCAGCAAATAAAAGTTTGATGTGTTTATAAAATCTCCGTTACCGTTTTTATTCTCGATCCTGGGCTACTGTGCAGCAGCCATAGTAGATGTAATAGTTTTGGAGATCTCAATGATGGCAGTTTAAAATTGGACATTCTTTACGAGTATAATATTTCTGTCTTATGTATTTTGATATTAATATAATTTTCTTTTGTTATAGGTGAGTGTCCAAAAATCTAAGATTGTGGTTCTACAACCGTAAGTAATAAATAAAAATACATTTTACTCATAATAAGTAGGAATAGAACATTTTATTCAATATAGAATATACAATACTTGAATATGTACTATCTATTTTATGTACTATAGTACCTAGGATACATTTTAAACTATCTTCTTTATGATAGATACATTGTTGCATATAACTTCTCCTGCATAATCTTTCATTTCGCTTTTACATCCCATTTCAAAGACATACTCTTACTCTCCTCGTAGCATGTTTCTCTATCTCTTGAGCTTGCGGTAAGAACTTCTTCGGCCCACCTCAAGGTCAGTCGGGTGCGGTGTGGCGTACAGGTGGTCCTGGCCGGGATATTTATTACCTGATAAACGCGTGGATTTCAATTTGTAACTTGTGATTACGGTTATCTGTTATGCGTATAAGCCATCAGGCACCGAGGCTGTTAAGGCCGAAGACAGGCAAGACACCGAGGAAGGAGTAAGAGTTAAATCATTCGAAAGGAATGTACGAGGAATGACATAAGTTAGGTGTTTTTTGTATGTGTAAATTGTGTAGAAAATTTAATAGAGCGAATGATTGACCTTTTGAAATATATTCTATTGTATTCCATTAACAACAAAAGTTTTTGTGTACGTTATGTAATTTTGTATTGATACGTTGGAATACAAACAATTGAAAAGAAATATAAAACAAAGAAATGTAAATAAATAAATAAATCAATATGTCATCTCAACTTATTACCCATATCTGGGTGTGCCATTTTATTTCCTGATATGGTAATAATGATATATTTGCGCTTATAAGACGTTACCTCACGGGCTTTCAAAGCTGCCGTGGAGAGAGCACCATAAAGATCACTTTTGTGTTATATGAAAATTAGAAATAATTTTCAAGATTGACACTGGGCAGATTCGAACCCGAGTTCGTTACTCCGTGAGATTGACAGTTCCTATTGTCAGTAGCGTGCGCCAGATGTCCATAATGGGGTCATTTACCATATTTTTTTTCTGAAAGTTCAACTTCATTATTCAGTATTTAGTCTTCGTCCGATTTAAAAATTATTTGTAATAACTGAGAAATTAATTTTTAAAAATTGTATTATTATTGAAATTCCTTTATGATGACATAGAATTCACGGAATGACATTTATGACGGAATTATCCGACCAAACCCGAACCTGTATACTCTTAACAAGATGTTTCAGATAATAACAACTGCTGTCATTGTCAACCACATGGTATGGTATCATTGTTTGTGATTGCTTGATTTGAAAGTGTGTCGAAATGAACCCTTGTTATACCAATAAAGAAAGCTGGGACTCTTCCACTTGTTTTATATTTTTTTAGGTTACCGCCAATCAATTTAAAATTTGTCCAATTTTCAGCATCGGTTCTAACTGGAGAATGTACAGAAAGTTTGCTGTAAATGTTTATAATTGTTATTTTATGATTATACCTACATCAAAATGATCTTTCACAACAATACAATGTTCTGGTTTTGGTAATTTCATTGTCATCACATGAACCGCACACTGCCTCAAACCAAATTTTACTAGCTGTATTTTTACTTGGACGTGAAAAAATATTTTCGTAGGCGTATCCACAGAATTATTAAAACAACTAGGTACAAAACTATTACGTATTGCAGACATTATAAAACACTGGCGAGAAGAGCACAAATCACTTTCGTCACAATAAATAACTAACCTCTCTGCCACAGCCGAGTTGCTAAACATGTGTCTTCCAAGCGTCAAAGCTAATCTGTTTTCCGTCTCTTTCTGATGTCTGTGATTGTGACGTCACAGCTTTCAAGGACATTCTATAGAGGGCAAAAATAAAAGTTTTCGAAAACTAATAAAATATATTAAGAAATTTATTTGATTAAATTTTAGTAAAGTCGTTTATGGTAAAATCTCTCATTCTGAACAGAATTATGGACAGAATTTTATAGACGGTCGCATACAGGAATTTATACCAAGGATTTTTTTTTTGTCCACAAAGTTCTGGCAATTAGCAGTCGTTGATTATTGTGTACGGTTTTAATTTAATAAAATATTATTAAATTATCTTGGATTCGTGAGTTAGTAGCGAAGCTCATAGAATGTTATGAAGAACATTCATGTTTTTAGCCAGAATTATATAGAAAATTACGTTCGCAGTAGCATACAGAATATGTGTATGCACAAAATTCTGTCCACAAATTTTTTCATAAAAATTTCGTTCAAAATTCTGTCCAAAATAATAGACCGTGATAAACAGGCTTTAGAAAACATCATAATTATTATTAGTACTAATAACAAAGTAGTAAATCTCTTTTAAACGATTAAATCTTACTTTTAAATACGTTATATTTATATTTACTACTTGTATAGTGAACGTAAAGTACAAATGCACATTAATATCCTTGTTGACAGTTGCTTAGTGAAGAACGGTAAAGCGTATCTGTGCATTAGCGTAATGACATATTTATTTACACTCAACAATAACATCACAGATCTAGCGCGCCATATGTCTAAGTATCTTCTTCGCGGATTCAAGATTACACAAGTGCGAAACATTGGAAAATCTACTGGAAATAAAACGAATCAAACAACCAGGCTGCTGATCTGGAAACAATAGAGATAGTAAAAAATAATGCGCAGAGATCACTCAAGGTATTCCAATAACTAACACTTCTTGTATCGAGATCGAACATAGTATTTATATTTATGGAATTATTGTTTATATCCAACCATCTGGGAAATGTAAATATTCATAAAGCAGAATTATTGAGTTTATTCATTGGAACAAACTAAGATTACTGAAATTCGAAATAGCTATTACTAGTGTTGTAGTTTATGAATATGGAGTAAGGCAATATACAGGGTGTAAATGAAATAAGTGCATTAAATTTAACCAGTAATATAACTCGGCGAGAGCAACAATATTTCTTAATAACTGTTTCTCGAAATCGCATATTTTTTTAGCATTTTTACCACCCCGTAAATTGACGAGTCGTGCCAAATATTTTTGTGATAATTGAATGCAGTAGCAATAGCTATGAAAAATTTTGTTTTAGCAATTCACAGTCCTGTCAATTGTTGCAATTAAATTTTGACATTAGTAATAAACTTGTTTATAAGGTAAAATTCTGTCAAAATGCGAGTACACAGACATTGTAATTACTTACCTATGGTTTATTTATTTATTTTTTTACTCGTATCTGTACTACATTTTACTTGACATCACGGTTGACATAAAGCCAGTGTCATGGAGTTGCCAACGCATTTACACGGAGCGTTTCCAAATCATTACCAAATCATTCTGTTCTTAATATTCGCACATTTGTTAATCTTGTACATCTTTATCACATCACAATACGGAGTGTCACATATGACAATTTTAAAAAAAGCAACAGTTATATCCAAAACATGTGCAAAAAGTTCTATGTTTTCAGCACATAGACTTCAATTTTGGGAATGGCTCATAATGTTCATTAATGAGACTGAATTTACTTGGGAAGGTGTATTTATTATGCACAATACACATCTCGACAGACGAAAATGCTGTAAAAATTTTCATTAAAACATGTTTCGGCGGGAACAATAAATGGACGACTAATTATTGGTACTCATGTACCTCTTTTAAATGGACAAAAGTTTGTACTTACATTTTTTGAATAACGTATTTAAACAATTATGATTTATCGCCGATAAATAATCATCTCATAACCTAATAACTATGCTTTTGCTCTTCTTCTCGTTACCTCGCCCCTCCTTGTCATCCACTATTCACAGGTGATTAAATCCTGGTTTAATACACAACTTTATAATTTTGTTATCCAAAATTTAAATTTATTTATTTTAAAAATTGTACTATTCCGTATTAATTAATAATAATGTTATTTCCCTTGATTCGTTTATTAATTACTGTGACTGTAAGTGTAACCGATAACCGATAATTTTTGAGCTGTTTGTATCCCACTTGAATACGGCAGCAGCCATTTGTTCTCCATAGGCGGGTAACGAAATATGCAGCAAATCTTTAAAGAATTTTAACTCAAAATCTAAAAGACTTGGAAAAAAAGTTATTAAGAAATATTATTGCTCTCGTCGAGTTACATTACTGGTTAAATTTAATGCACTTATTTCGTTTACACCCCGTATAATAATGACAATTTTGATAGTTTAATTTTCAAAAAATTAATAATTTTAATAAACGTTATATAAAGTTTTATTTAGGCTAAACATTTCAAAATTTATGCCCAGTACGAGAGTTTGGACAATTTTTAAGTAACCAGAAATTAGTTTGGAAGTTTTTTAATCTCCCAGTAGTGGGCCCATAAACCAATTTTTTTTATGAACCTGCACAAAGATATGCCCATTAATGAAAACCCAACATGAAAATTTCTTATTAATTTGACAATTTTGCGATGAGTTTATGACATCACGTCTGGCAGACCAGTGGCTGTAACAATATTTTTCCATGAGAATTCCACCATATTTCCCACCAATGGGAATGGAAAATGGATAAACTGTGGGCGGGGCGCTGTTGAGTTATAGGCGGGATTTTATCATATTTCTGGCCAATATTATCAAATCCACACAAAATGTTTAATTCGTTATAAATTAAATTTTATTATATTTACTATTTACGAAATAGTTCAAGACACTGTACTTCAATATTATAGCTATTCAGAAAAAGAATCTTAGCTCTTTTATGAACATATTTTTTTTGCTCCGATTTGATAACCATACACCAGATATTTTTATCTGAGAAGCTACATAACTAAAGTAAATATACCACTAGAAAATTGCCTGTAACAATAGCAATATTTTCAAGTAATTGACAGTTTCCTTACGGTACAATCCATGAACTCTTAACTCACATTTTCTACTCGCATGGTGTATTGACATTTACTCCTACGTATGTGAAACAAACGAAGCTGTTACATACTTGAACATTTCTAAATTAGTCATTGAAATGGATATTTCGACGCTGCAATCAATAGTGACATTTAGAGATAGAGTATAGTCTGTGCAACAAATAATTTGTGGTTTGTTTATATACACAATGGAAAATTAGATTTGGATGATATACGAATATTGTATAGAAGTACAAAAAGAAAGTATGTATACATATATAATTTGAAGTTATCTAAACGAATTGTTTGCAAATTTTGTTACTAACCTTTCACCAAAATTAAAATTTGGTACATAACATCAGATTTCATTCGTGAAGGAAATGTGGTACACAAAAAGTAATGCTGAAAGAGTCATACCACATTTTCTAATTATTTTTTCTTAAATTGTACTTAAAACTATAATGGCCAGTTGCAAAATTGACAATATCGCATCGCAACGAAATGCCAAATGAGTTATTAAATATTACTGTCAAAATTTCGATTTGCACTTTTTTCTTAACCTATAGTTAAGGCTTTAACTATACTGTATTTCACATAAGAATAAACTTGGTGGCGCTGCTACGCCAGCCCGTTTTATACAAAGAAAACTTATGAATTAGTTTTGTTTTGTGTATGACATACTTGACAGCTCGAAACGTCAAAATTTCATAATTTTTAATTAATTAGTAAATAAACAGTTACTTAAAATTGTTAAATAGATAATAAAATCAAAATGGAATAAATAATATACCTGCTTTACATATTGCTAGTGAAAACTTGGCTATCTTAGTCCTAAGTCTATTCTTATCTGAAATACAGTATATAAGCGCAGCAACTGGCCATAAAAGTATTTTTTTAAATTTATTTAAAATATTAAATTCTTTGAACTATGTCATAACTTCATAACTCTTCAAAATTCTGTTTAGAAATAATTTTCATTTTTTCCTATCAAGGGTTTTTATTTAGTTTGAATGTCACCGATCTTCGACAGATATACATATACACATACGTGCGTGACTTGGGTGCCCTACGCTTTGATGCCCTTTACCTTTCATCCCCTAACCTCTCACGGAAGAGAAAAGATAAGGTTTTTAGTTGTTAGATAGTCTAGTATAGTTTGTCACGTCGAGAAGAAGTCTTTACTAAACATGTACTAGCATATTCATAAAAAAGTTTAAGCTAATCCTCATTTTTGGATTAGCGAATTCTACTCTAATTTGACGGTTTATTTCTTAAAATATAGTCTGATCTAATCCTAGTATCTACCTTTTTTGATAATACCATGAATATTAAATTTTAAATACCGGAATAGAACAGAATTCACTAATCCAAAAATGAGAATTAGCTTAATCTTTTTTATGAATCTGCCCAGTAGAGTTTAATTTTTGGCTTGTGTTCCGCGAACGCGAGTATTTGGCCTAAAGATACATCAGCATCTTTAGTTTTTAGTTGATTAGTTATGTTTAGTTATGTGTAGTTTAATTAATAATAATAAGTTGTAAACATGTAAAGAATTCTTTAGTCAGTAAATCTCGAGTAATGTCCGTGTGCATAATGTAAGTTTTCATCCCTCATCAGTCAACATGTGAGTGGATAAGTGTGTGTGTGTGTGTGTGTGTGTGTGTGTGTGTGTGTGTGCGTGCGTGCGTGCGTGCGTGCGTGCGTGCGCGTGCGTGCGTGAGTGCGTGCGTGCGTGAGTGCGTGCGTGCGTGCGTGTGTGTGTGTGTGAATAAAGTGTGTCTTCGTTGGAAAACAAATAAGCAGTAGTAATCATCAGTATCTTCCACACCCCCCTCGTGTTACATAATTGTTGGTAAAATTGGAACAATATTTGATTCTTGTGTCTTAAAACTTAGGCAATAAGTTATTTTGCTCATCCTGTCGTATATTATTAATTTAGAATATGTCATTATTTATACATATACATACTTTTTAATTTAAAAAGCACCTGTTGCAAGCTTAGCGTCATTTAAAAAATTGTAGGTTTTGTTGGATATGTTCGATATCATTTACAGCTATGATCTTGAATACTCTATCTCAGCATATACTCGTACAGTATGTGTGGGTGATTATCATTGTATGTATGAATGAATGTTTGACGTCTCAGAATCAAACCTGCGAATGTTTATGAAGAAAATCATGAATGAAAAGTATAATAATTTTAACTATTTTTTTATGAATATGTTTGTAATATGAGGTAAATTTCTAATTTATGGGAAAAAAATTACTACTTTCTTTTGGTTTCACCATATGAAGTATACAATTTTAAGATACGAGTAACCCTTTCATCAAAATCTATTGAAAATTCTCTATAAGAATGCTGTTTTCTTGTTTAATGTTAACAATGACAATACGGGTAGAAAGCGTTGTTGATGCATTTATTTATTTCCATAAACTGTATCAAATAAAACAACGCAAATGCGATTAGGAACTTTCTATATAATTGTGTCTTTACTTCTTTAACGATATACGCGTGAATTGTTAGATTGCGGCAAGTAACCTATAGCTTAAAGCCTCAAAGTAAAGTAACTTTAAATCTGTCACATATAAATTGTAGTAATTTTGTTCATAAGATTTCCTGTCTTGTATCGAGTGGAAATTACAGTAACTACTGAACTACTGCTTGTTAAACAATTGACATTCAATTATAATGATTACTGTTGTGTTCGAGTACTATTTACTACAAGTACCTTACACTTTATTTTTATTCAAGAATAATTGAATGACTTACATACAAGTACTTTCTAGTTAGAATGAAACTAATGGTCCGATACATATTTATATGTGTGTATACTCGTATATATTACATGCATAAACAAAAGGTGGTATTCTACTGTCAAAGATAAATTTTAGATACAATGTTTCGACAGTAAAATGTAAAATATCGCAGCTCTGTTTCAATACAGAGATATGTATCTTCAATATATTTGAATGGAAATAATAGAGTGCAAAAAGTTATTTTTGAAATAAAAAATTTGTAATCAGATTATTATGCTTTGTGTACCGAAAAGATTATCTAATTCAATACATTTTTTGTGGAATTATGTATTTGCTGAAATATATTTGCATTGCGCGAGTCTTCGTTTTTATCACGATTAGAAAAGGATCGGAATATTATAAAATGAAAATAAATACCTCACATATTTGATAATTTATATGTTTTTTAAAATACCTTTTTTACTTCCTTGTACGAAGTAAAGGAAGTATTGTAATCGCGAAAAATTTCGGTTTTGAGATTTCAACGGAAATATCCATTTTGACCATCCCTGAATCCATTCTGACTAATTTCGTCGTGACGTCTGTACGTACGTATCTCGCATAACTCAAAAACGGTAAACCGTAGAAAGTTGAAATTTTGTATTTAGGACTCCTATAACATCTAGTTGTGCACCTCCCTTTTTGGTCATTACATAATTTCCAGAAATGGTACTTTATTTGAAGCCTATAATAGATTTTAATGAAAAACTATATTAAAATATAATCCAAAATGTTTCAAATTTGGTATATAAGACTTTTATATCAATTGGAATAACATAGCAGAGTTCGGTTAAACCAGGCTAACCGGAAGTGATATATTACCTGAAGTTGTTAACAGTTTTTCTTGAATAAAATGGTTTCAGTTTGATTTTAGAAATAAATGCTTCAAATAAGAGTTTTAGAGAATTAAATTCTGCGTCTAGCACATCAAGTATTATTAAATTAGCCCTTTGTATAAGCGAGATATATAAATATAAAACTTATATACTTTTTGGTTTTTGTAATGAAGCTTGCTATGGATTATGACAAAAAAATAAAAAATAGATGTTAATGTCAAATTACGTCAAACACGTGTAATTTTATAATTGGGTCTATACTTCTTCATCTTCATATTGGTCTTGCGTACAAGGAAGTCGTGTGGTGTCCACATCAGATTTTTTTAGAGAGTAATGGCAAATGACATATTGTCTACTCACAGAAACTTTTGATTTGTAGATAAAGAATGTCTTTACTCACTTGTAGTATAAATAACTATTTTCTACTTCCGTTGTTAAAATATGACTGATTTTCTTGGCGGTAAACAAAATTTTAATCTCAACTTGAGAAGCTGTGGTTTCGAATGTATTGGACACGGGGTGAAGCTGGCACCCACTTTATTCATTAATAACCGTTTGGAGATAGCTTCACAGTGCTTACGAGGTGGAAAGCAGCTGCATTTTAACACGTGGGGGGGTGCGGAAGAGGATGATGGTACTAATACTGCTTACTGTTTTCCCCAACAATGACACACTTTATTCTGATTGGTTGATGAAAAGGAAGAACACACATACACTTACACTTTTACTTTACATTTGATGAACACTTACATTTATGCCGTTGCATCCTTAGGCCAAAATACATGTTTACTAGCTGAGTACAGACGTCTTTTCGACGTGACAAACTAATACCGATTCTCCAAAAAACAAAGCGCTATCTTCAGGACAGGTTTATCTTAGGGATACAGGGTGCATAGGCTAGGGCATTCAAAGTCACGCACGTATGCATAATAATTTCTAGACTCAATGATCAACAAATAATGTCGTAACTATAGATACAGAGACAACATTGGACATCAATTACTACTGATATAGTATGACATGGGTGAACCCAGACGCGACTATCATAATATGATAAGAATTTCTATACTGACATTTATAACTTAAATAGATAAATAGAGTTAAAATATGATTATTGAAACTAAAATTTAGAAAAGTTTATAAAAAGTTATTTTTCTGTTATTGCTCTTACCATCGTCTTATCATAGTATATCTGCTGTCTTATTTTGTAGTCGTAGAAAATGTATAGTATGTGATTACTTTTAAAAACTTGTGACTCAAGAGACGTTATGAATCTTGGTACATAATATATGTACTTATTTATAAAAATTTATTTTATTTTATAATAAATTGTTTGAAATTACAATACAACCTTTTAGTTTCTTCAGGGAACAAAATAATAACAAAAACAATAGCAACAAGTAACCAAGGTAATATGAATATTTAATATAGGTTATGTTATTGTTGTATTATGATTTCTGAAAGATTTTTAAATAATTTGTTTAAAATTGCTTGTTTAATATTCGTATCTTAGTTTTGCAAAAGTGCCTGTTGAAGGTTCAGAGAAAATAGATATAAAGCCGCAATATATACATATTTCACAATTCCTGACTTTAGTTTGGAACTGCAAAAAGGTCTTACCTTCGTATAAAGGAATATTCGAGTGCGCTACAATTTTATCCATAAATATTTCAGAGGAAGAATGGCTTTGAAAAATCTTCCACTCCTCTTGTGAATTAGACATCAGGGTTAAAAAGTAAAACCTGAAAAAGGTTCTAGCTTATAAAAAATTTCATTTTATTGATCATATAACTCGTTAGAAATTTAGGGGATAGAAAAGAAACCGTTGGGCAGATCAGCATCTCGGGCTGGTGCTGGTGTAATGTGAGACACCCTGTAGATTTATCGCCAAACTGGCCAAAGAGGCCGAATGAAAGGCATTAACCCCGCTGCTTTATCATACACCTCACTCTCCCCAAAGAACAGAATTTCATTAGTGAATTCGTATATCAACCGGGGACATATCGTTGACAGCCAGAATTTAAAAGGTGTTGAAGAGCTTTTTTATGTGTCATAAAATAATCTTTCATAAGGGAGAACGAGTTCAAACGCATGAGAACTACCCTTGTTTTGGGGTAAGAATGAATATCTAAGACCCGCATTCTGTGCAGGATCTTCGTTCTCAGCTTTGTTCTAAACCAGAAAATAAGTTGCTGCATTATACACACGGGCAGTGTGGATGCTCAATAGTTTGCATTCCATTCATCTTAAACCTGAGCGCGAATAGTTCGCAATAAGCAGCTGGGGATTTTTAAACAGCCTTTATGATAATAATCTGCATTATTAAAATGCAAATATTTTTTTATTGAATCATATGTTATACTTTGTTTCAAAATAATCTGGGGATTTGTGTCAGGAATGCGGCAAATTAATCCACAAGACAAATTAGATATAACTTTACTAGGGTTCTCGTAGAATGCCACCCGCTTTGTACCTGGAACAAAACTTCAATAACAACGGAAAAACTTCAATAAACGTTTCGATAATCTCTTTTTAAGAGTTACATAGACGTAGTTAAACGTTTTCGGAGGAATCTATGTATTGTATTTATATTATCCGCCAATACCTTAAAAGTTATTTGTCAAAATTTATATTTATTTCATTTTAAAGTAACTTCAGCTGATCTCGAAAAAAATAATTGAGCACTGACACCTCGACTGAAACGCTCGATCTATACCGAATTATAAAATCTGAAACTTTAAAATAGCAATCATATGTTTTGCAAAATTTACAAAAAAAATCTGGTGTGGCCAACACAATACCTCTCGGCATTTACAGCCCGAGTCAGTTAAGTTAATGCTTATTTATGGATTAGCGAATTTTACTCTAATTTTGATACTTTATTTCTTAAAATATAGTCTAATCTAATCCAAGTAACTACCTTTTTTTAAAAACAGAGTGAGTTCACATTCACACACATCCATGCCTTAGTGGGATTCGAACCCAGAGCCCCGAGCACTTATGATTTATGAGTTGCTCTAACCATTGAGCCGCCGGAGCTATAATAAAATGAAGATTAAATTTTAAATACCGGGATAGAATAGAATTCACTAATCCAAAAATGAAACTTTTTTTGTGAATCGTTACAATTTTATTTATGCTGGAAACTGTATTGAATTCCTTTTCTATTCTATTTACTTTTTCTTTTTAAAACATTACTAATATTCTTTTGAAATGATTAGTTCTTTGATAGTGATATTTATCCGTCAGTTACATATATTTGAATAACTGCGCTTTGTTTGTTTAAAGCGTAGCTCCGGGATTTAAATTATAGATAATGTTATAATATAATTCATAAAATATGTAGAAAAAGTATCAATGCAGATCTGTAGAAAATTTAATAATCTTTAATTTTTATAATAACATTAATCTCGAAAAAATAACATTTAAAGGTATTTTTCGTAGAAAAACTATTTTGAGCTTCAAGTAAAGTGCCATTTTCGGTTATCCGATTTACACCAAAATCTAATGGGCTCTTTCCATATTAGAAAAAGGTCGAAATACAAGTTTTCAAAATTTTCTGAATGATAGTATTTGAGTTAGAGTAGAGGATCCACACATACATACACACAGACATCATCATGAAAATGTTAAAATTGGATTCTAGGGACCTTAAAACATGCTCATTTACCAAAATCTCAATATTCGATTTTTAGCACGATCCCTATCCCTCCCTTACCAAGGGTAGCGGGAGCTAAAAATCTGATGTGGCCAACACAATACCTCCCGCCATTTAATTTTTATTAATTTAAATATACATACTTACATATTTAGTTATGTTGGAAATTGTATTACTTATTCTATATAACCATATAAAATAATACGCCATTTTAATACTGATTACAAAAAGATTCATGTGATTTAGATAAGATGTGTAATATTTATTTTTCTTACTTTTTCTCTCCTTTTGATGCATCTCTTTGTCACTGCCGCTATTCGGCGCATCATGCACTTCGGCGCTTAATTCACAAGCAAACGATCTGCAGATAAGGATCGCTCGTGAATGTCACATTTTCAGAAATGAATGCAGGGTCATAAAAATTTTAATTGCGACGATTAAAATCAAAATTGATTTATAATGGTGCTTCACACGTATAGGATCCGACTTAATGATACTGCAAGATTACAACTTTGAATTGAAATGGAGCTAATTTTCTTAAGACATAATCATAGTGTTACCAAGTTTAGAACATTTTTATTAAATTGATAATTCTAACAGTCGTGGCAACAATTTAACTACATTTAAATTTAATAGTTTATGTGAGACGAGGGTAAGAGCCATAACAAATAACTTTTCATAAACTTTTCTAAATTATAGTTCAGGAACAATATTTCAACTTGTTATCTTTGTTAGTCAAAAATTCTGTTTAGACATAATTTATCATTTTTCCTATGGAGGGTTTTAGTTTAGTCTGAATGTCACCGATCTTTGACAGATATGTGTTGATAAATCTTGAAATTTTTATGCATACGTGCGTGACTTTGGATACCCTACGCTTTGATACCCTTTACCCTTCATACCCTAGCCTCTCACGGACGAGAAGAAATAAGATTTTTAGTTTTTTTAACAGTCGGGTTAGTACTCGTATGGAGTAAACATGTACAGAGGCTAGTTTAGTTTGTCACGTCGAGAAGACATTTGTACTCTTATGATGTAGAGTTTATGTTTTGGCTCGTGTTCCGCGAACGCGAGTATTTGGCCTAAAGATGCATCGGCATCTTTAGTTTTTAGTTAATTAGTTGTGTTTAGTCATGTGTAGTTTATTTAATAATAATAGTAATAATAATAATAATAATAATAAGACGAAGTTGTAATAATCATGTATATAAAACAGTATTTTAAATCGCAATCCATGTCCAATAATATATGTGTTCATCAGCATCCCTCATCTGTCATCAAGTGAGTGGAAAGTGTGTGTGTGTGTGTGTGTGTGTGTGTGTGTGTGTGTTCTTCCTTTTCACCAAGTAGTGGACACCAGTTAGAATGTCATCATTGGGAAAACAAGTAAGAAATATCGTCAGTTTAGGATTATGATCAAAATTATTTTTCACGGAAGAAAATTAGTATCAATTTACCGGCAATGTCAAATTATGTTTCCTATATTATCGACATTCGGAAAAGTTAGCGGCGTTATGTATTTGAATTTTTTGACATACAGTGTGTTTTTACTTTTATAATTAAACTGTTATTTTTTAAAATCATTGTTAAAATGGTTGTTTATGGAAGAACATGACAAGTTTATTTTGGAAGTATATATTCTTACTGCGAGAAATGATGAAAATGAGTGGAATTCTGTCAATCGTATTTCATTATCACAACGATGCGGCATACAAAAATCAGAACGAGGCGGAACCTTCAATCATTCTGGATCACTCTGTATTTACTAGAGTTCAGGGCCATCAGACCTAATTTTTGTCTAACATTAAATTCCTGCTTCTCCTTCATCCCAGTTAAAACCACGGTTAATATAGTTCTTACGGTCCCTGAAAAGTTAGGGATGGTAAACTAAGTATCGACGAGAGCCAACACGGAGCGAAGCGGAGTGATTGGCTTGCGGCGGATGGCGTGTAATAGGACTAAATACTGCCCACAATACCTAACTGACAATTTATAATTGGTAGACAGTGGTTTTTAGGTTATGTTCGAGAAGAGGACGCTAGATTCCGTCTGGTCCATTTCTGCACATGTGCGACAGTTCACTAATTTTTTTTGCGGCTCTGTCTTGGCAGTGTAGTGGAAGTAGATACTCCCTAAATCTATGATGTAAATATAAATATATTTATTTTATTTTTATTGGCTCATAAAAATTCTAGATAAGAATAAAATGATTTCTTCTTTTCGATGAGTTTCCCCATATCTTTTGCAATATTTTTCTCATATCGACGACACATAGTAATCTCTGTTATAGACTCTTCCTAATTGTCATTATCTCGTTTCGTAATCGTTGAATATAAGCTTAACTACTTGGAAAGTTTTTGTAGTTTCCATTAGACATGAAGTTTCATGATGGTTCCAAATAAACTAAAAGAAAACAAAAGCTTATCGCATCCGAACTTTAGCTGTTAATAAGACGTGTTTACAACAACTAAATGTCTCTCTGACGTCATTTAGAACAAACAGTAGAATCCTCTGTCGTGTAGAACTTGAACAATTGTCATAGAGAGATAAAAATATTGCAGCAAACAGAAATGTAAACAATAATAATAATAGTACATAAAGATTTGAGGTTATATTCTTCACATAAAAACTTTTAACAAGTAAATGCCGAAATGTTGCAGTTATTTCAAACGTAATATAAGTTTTAGATCTCTTATAAAAGTTTTAAATTGGCAACATATTTCCTTTATTTTTGATTTTTTATAATAAAAATAATAAATATTACGTATTTTATTTTGTTTGTTTATACAATGAGCCATTTCTCTGGAATTTGTTTTCGAAAATGTAGGCATGCTCTAATACAGGTAATACCACTAGATGGCAACCGAGCAAGCCTGACTCAACTTACAAATTTAACTATTTATTCATTTATAATTATTTTTAATTTGTATAACATTAATTTCGACCAAGTTTGCACACAATTAAATATTGGAAAATTCAAATACGGTTTTGTCTCTTAACCCTTCGTAGAAACTCTCTTTACTACTGCGTTAGTCAACAAAAGCCAGTTCACTATAAGTTTAGACAGACTGTACCAACAAATATGTGTATAATTAAGAACTAACCTAAAATTAATTTTTTAGAAATAAAATCATGATTTTTTTTAAATCGTCTACTTTAGATTTTTTTTAAAAGTCGATATTTTTATCAACCGTGCCATCAAGTTTTTTAGTTACAGTAAATAATACATCAACTTTCAATCTGGAATATTCTGTTCACAGTCTACAACTTTATCAAAGAAAGTAATAATAACTAAGAGTATATTGTATATTTTTATTCGTTGATAATAAACGTATAAATAATGTTGTAGCCTTCAAAAACCCATTAATTTTATGCTACGTTGTAATTACGTGCTAAAAGCAGTAATTTTTAAAATGCAGCCATTTTTACTATAATTTTGTTGCTGTAAAATTAAAATTTGGACACAGCAGTTTCAAATTAATTGGTTTCAAATTACTTTTTATTTTAATCAATAAATGCGAACGAGGCACCAATAATTTTTCAATAAAATCACAGTTTTATTACAATATTCCCTCGTTATTTGACACTCATACCAGCAGATTACTTCATTACCGACAAATACTTGTTAGCGGGTAATAAAAATCGGATATAATTACTTTACTGGCTCCAGAAAGTCCTAAGAGTAGGAATGAAGGTGGTTATTTTTATTCTTGTGACAGATACAAGCTTTTACCGTAATGTTAGCTTAAAAACTAATCATTCTTGCGTTATTTTCATACAACTGTGCGTCGTTTTGCGTGTTTTTATTTCTATGGACCTTTTTTATACTATTAACTAACCCAGCTGCCGAAATATACTCAGGGGGGATATGGGAACATAGCGGCACATTGTGGTTGTATAACTAAACTAGTTATTTTCATTTCCTAACCTTCACATGTGCTAAAAACTAAAGACCTTACCTCGGACCTTACTTTTAAATCTATATAATAATGTACTACTATTATATTCTGTATCTCCTTTGTAGAAATTATTTCCACGTTTCATTAACCAATTCATATAAAGTGCGACAACCATATTAAATTCTAAATGCTGTCACTGGTTACATGGATATTGCAGAGTTAAAGTTTCTTGTTACAGAAAAGAAACGGAAATACACTTTTTTTCATTTTTGAGCTTTTTTGACTTTAATAAAAACTACTTTTTACTGAAAAACGAATGAAACTTTTTTTAACGGAAATAGAAAAAAAAACAATTGCTTGAATAAATATATTAATCTGTTAATGTAATCGTTTTGTTATTCGGTTAATCTTACCGAATAAGTAAAGGGTACACCGCTTTTTGGATTAATATTGTTTTCTAAATTACGTTCTCGATTTCTACCATTAACTATTATTTTTTTCGGTTTTGTGCCCTGTTTCCAAATACAGAATAATACAGGACTTGATCTACAATTCTTTAGGGCAATGTTTTTATGTTTTTTGGAAAGCGGTTTTATACACCTGTTTTATATTTTTCTACAGTCAAAGGATCATCATAAAACTCTCAATTACGTTTACAAAAAAATCTGATGTGGCCAACACATAACCTCTCGCCAGATATTTTACCTGGTTGTACGCATAAAACGAAAAATATTTTTAAATATAAATACATATATTCATGTCTCACTACAAAATAAATCTCACATATATTTGCAAAATCTATGGGATATTTTAACATAAATTATGTACAATACATACATTTTCTTTATATTAATATCCTGAAATTTTCTTTTTGTACTTTCCTTTTCTTTTTCTTTATATTCGTCATTTTTTCGCAAATTATTATTATTATTATTATTATATTTTTTTACGTATATTCTTTTGAGTTGTTGACTTTTTTTATTTTCATAATCTTCATAATGATGTACATATATTTTTGGCAATGGCATACCAATATTTTCGACAGTGACATTTATTTTTCAATTACAAACATTTGAATTTCTTGCCTTGAAGTTGTTTGATCTGAGAATTTTTACATCAAATTATTTCATATGCATTTCTTTATCTCTAAATCTATAGAAGATATAATAATGAATTTATATTTATCGAATAAAGAATGTAACGTTCTTTAATATTTAAAATTTTCGATAAATAATATTTAGACAATTTTTTTCTTGTAACTACTACTTCCAGTTGCCCAATTGTTACCAAAGCTTAATCAACTCTTCCCATTATTGTTAGATTGAGGAATCCGTAGTTAAAAATGTCTTAAGTCTTATAGTATTTGAGAAATCGTAAATCCAACACACACACACACACACACACACACACACACACACACACACACACACACACACACACACACACACACACACACACACACACACACACACACACACACACACACACACACACACACACACACACACACACACACACACACACACACACACACACACACACACACACACACACACACACACACACACACACACACACACACACACACACACACACACACACACACACACACACACACACACACACACACACACACACACACACACACACACACACACACACACACACACACACACACACACACACACACACACACACACACACACACACACACACACACACACACACACACACACACACACACACACACACACACACACACACACACACACACACACACACACACACACACACACACACACACACACACACACACACACACACACACACACACACACACACACACACACACACACACACACACACACACACACACACACACACACACACACACACACACACACACACACACACACACACACACACACACACACACACACACACACACACACACACACACACACACACACACACACACACACACACACACACACACACACACACACACACACACACACACACACACACACACACACACACACACACACACACACACACACACACACACACACACACACACACACACACACACACACACACACACACACACACACACACACACACACACACACACACACACACACACACACACACACACACACACACACACACACACACACACACACACACACACACACACACACACACACACACACACACACACACACACACACACACACACACACACACACACACACACACACACACACACACACACACACACACACACACACACACACACACACACACACACACACACACACACACACACACACACACACACACACACACATCATCACATCATCGTAAAAATGTTATAATCGGATTGTAGGGACCTTAAAACGTGCTTATTCACTAAAATCTGAATATGCGATTTTTAGCATGAATTCAATACCTCTCTTAGCGAGAGGTAAAAATCCAAAAGGTTTTCTCGTCGGAATTCAATGCGTATTAATTTTACAGATATATTGTAATTATCAAAAACTGCCAATAAAAATCGGGATTCACGGATTCACACACACCCAGTAATAAGCCGTGATGGTATATTTATTTATTTGCTTAAACACCAATATTGTTATGATGTTTCCATTGTAATATCTATCCTATTCTTGTATTTGTTGTGATGTCGCAATGCAATAAAATCTCATTTAGGAAGTGACAATACAATAATAATACTACATTACTATTTTAGAAAGGTTATCACACTGTCACTAGTGAATCACTCTACCTTATAAGCGTTACTGTCGTGATGCAATGCTGATTCAAACCATAACCACACAAAGATTTCCTTCAAATGTAAACGGAAGCTTTTGTAAACAACTAAATTTACGTTATTAGTTTATTTTTATGGTCTTTTTCTTTGATCTTTGCGAAATACATAAACACTCAGCAGTTTGCTATTATATAAAATTATACGAATCGTCCTTCGACATGCGAAGGTTAGGAAATTAAAATTATTTATTTGTAGTTATAACCTTAAAACACTGGGACTTTAGATGTTAAGATCGGATTTGAGGTATTTTAAACAGTTATTTATCTGTCATTTGAAATTACGATAGTTAGAACTTAGATTAATCATTTTTTAAAAATTATCGTTGCGAAGTTTCGAGTAAAACTATGAAACTAACCAGAGAATATCTTTTGGACTTATTTAAAATTTACTGAGTATACAAGGTTTTTGTCAGAAGAAGAGATGTTTCAGTTCATGATTATTTTGAAAGCATTTCAAAAGAAGACAGATTGGGAGCTCTTAAGAAGTGGAAGGAAAGAATGGCGCAGTGTATTATTTTTAAAGGGAACTTTGAACATATTTAAAATAAAATTATAAAAAAATATGAACCATATTTCTCAATCATTCTAGTTTGATCTTCGTATTAAACTGTTAATTAATTTATCAGTAACACATGAAGCTTCCAAGTCATTACCCATCCAGGATCTGTCATAAGACGAGGGTAAGAGCAATGACAAATAAATAACTTTCTATAAACTTTTCTAAATTATAATTCAGGAATATTATTTGAACTTATCTTTGTTAGTCAAAATTCTGTTTAGAAATAATCATTTTTCCTATCGAGTGTTTTTTGTTTAATCTGAATGTCACCGATCTTTGTCAGTACGAAATTATTATGCATACGTGCGTGACTTTGGATGCCCTACGCTTTGATGTCCTTTACCATTCATCTCCTAGCCTCTCACAGAAGAGAAGAGATAAGATTTTTAGTTTTTTAAATAAATAAATAAATAAATAAATATATCATCACGGCATATTACCCATTGCTGGGTGTGCCAATCCGCTTTGTATGCAGTTATCGGTAATGATGATGACATATTTGTACCGTGCGAGCGTTTACCAGGCGTCACCACAGGGGTCAATTTTGTGCCATTTAAAATTGGAAATATTTGGCGTCGGTCGGGATCGAACCCGGTTCCCGAGATTCGCGACTAGTACTCTAGTACTCTTATGGAGTAAACATGTCTGTATAAGTTTGTCACGTCGAGAAGACGTCTGTATGGTATGACTAGTGAATGAAAGTTGACGTTTAGATTATTTAATAGATGTGGTTTCTTTTGAAAATATACATCGGCATCTTAAGTTTTTAGTTGATTAGTTATGTTTAGTCATGTCTAGTTTAATAGGCTACTTGCGTGGTACTGAAAATCCGATATCTATCAGTATATACCTAAAGTTATGTTGAAAACGTATGTAAAAATATAAATTTCTTTTCAAAAAATTATATGTCTTTAGTAAATTAAGAAAGAACATTTTCTGTGACGTCATTATTTTGAACTGGAGAAAGGAAAGCAAATTTAAGTATGTAACTTGTAGATGGCGTGAGAGTGCGAGTTTTAATTTGAATTTGGCATTAGTTCATTTTTCTCTCACTGTCACTCTTGTTTATTATTTGCAATTTGCGTGGTTTCTGTTACTTTTATTACGTATTTCGATTTGTTAAGTAGAATTTTGAAGGATTTTAACTTAGCTTATACTCGTACAAGATTAGAATGACAAACTAAAATATTAACCTCCAAAATATTGTTCAAACGTCAAAAAGGTGTTCTGTCATGTTTAAATATTTCCCCACATGCCGTTGCTTTGGGGCGTACCGATGCTATGGCTTTACGGCTATTCATTGGTTCGGCGTAATTTTACGTCATACATGGCGGTAATTCAAATATTAAAATTTCATTAATTTTTTTCTGGCCAAAATTTTGTTAAAAGAAAAAATATGGATAACAAGTTTTTATCGTCTCTTCAAATATATTAAATAAAAAAATGGCACGCAAGTAGCCCATTAAATTCGTAATAATAAGTTAAGTGTATAATATGTAAATAATATAGTAGTTTAAACCTCGAGTATTGTCCATGTCTATAAATCTAAGTATGTTCATCAGCATCTCGCATCTGTCAACAAGTGAGTGGAAAGTATAAGTGTGTGTGTTTTTCCTTTTCACCAACCAGTCAGAATAAAGCGTGTCATCGTTGAAAAACAAGTAAGCAGTAGTCATCATCAGCTTTTTACGGAGACCCCCCCTCGTGTTACAGATCTAAACGTGTTCATCTTTGCTTGACTCTTAAGATTATACATATATGAATCTACATATCACAGTTACAAGATTATTGGAAATATTTGACCTAATTTTACTTAGCACAAAAATAGGATTATAAAATAAACTTTATGAAAGGAAAATTTAATAAAGGAACAAACTATCCTCTTCTCCGGAGTATTTCTGTTGTTACTTTTTTCATTCATTCATACGTAAGAATGAGGCCGACATTTGAGAAAATAAACATGTAATTTAATTCTGGAATTGTCCGCATGGTTGAGACGCTGAGACGGAAATCTCCAGAAGATAGAAATAGACGCAGAGAGATGCGAACCAAACATCCCGGGTGCACTCACATACGAGCACTCCTCTGACATTTTACAATTTACAACCAGTTTATCCGTTTTCAATTTTCCTTATTTGCCACACTTATCCACCCTGGCCTTTCAATTTACTTTCCAAAATTGTTTCCTTCCCAATAAGAAGAAATGGCTATGGCGCTTTGAAACTTTAGAAATGTTACTTTGCAATAACAGTCCAAAGAATAATTCAATCTATTCTATACTTTTTTATTAAGTTTATAAGTCTTCGGAACGGAGTAGTGGATCATTGGTTGGCATTGTAGGGTTGTATCAAAATTTACTGGAATGTGAATAACAAGACCAAGTGATAATTTACTTGTGAGTCCAGTAGACACTTTCAGCAGGGTTGGCCTGATTTAAATCATTCGATTTAAATCACGATTTAAATCAAATTTTATTAAATAATACATTTTTTCTCAAAAAATCAATAGTTTTAAATTATTTTAGATACTTACGGAATTAACAAAAAGAAACTTCTGCTATGGTAATATAATATAAAAATATATACATATATACCGGGTGTCTACTTTTGTTATGGACCATAGGAAACACAATGGTAAAATTCTCATTTATTTGTAAATTCTGCCCTATTAATTTTAGAACTAAAGTGTAAATTTATTGATATAATAGGTTTTTGTCATGAAATAAACGTAAAATAAAATATTCGTATTTACATAGTTTAAGTTTAAAGTTTAAACAGGCGTTATACAGGCTGTCTCACAACTCGCGCCCCAGAGCGAATGAGGAAACACGAGACTGCACTCGGATGTGTAATTTCGAAGAAAAAAATCTAGCTTAAATGATATTCGAGAAAAGACGTCTTAAAATTGACCAATCAGAGACCTACACCTTTAACGTGTGTTTGCCGTAATTTTACGTTACTATGGTTTTATACAAATCTAATCTTCTTTAAAATGTGTGGGCGACTGTAGTCGAAAATTGTCAGTGTCAAATTAAATTTGACAAGGTGAATAAAAAAGGCAAATTCATACCATGTATTCAGCCGCTGATTACTTAGAAATGATTATAATTTTGGGAGAATGCCAGAGAGGCAGCATGAGTCTATTCGGAACGTTTTCCGGATAGAAATCTTGTGGATCATAAAGTGATATTGAGAGCCATCGCAAGGACGCATGAGACCGGTCAAGTTATACCCAGATCGAAAAGAAACTGGTGCTACAACACGTTGCACTGTATGATATAAATAATGATCTCGGATGACACCTTCGCTAACCTAAATTTGTTGACAGTGAAAAATCAACTCTAAAGTGTCAAAATTACAGTAAGTCAAACAAATTTTGTGACTCACTAGTAGTATTTTTAAAACCTAGCAACCAGTTTTATACGTATAAGCAAAAATTCAAATGCATTCTTTGGGATTATTATAATACAGATATCGTTTTCGTCTGTGAAACAAAATATTTATATTGCATTAAAAACAATTACAAAATGCAATAACACCAACAGGTCTGCCTGAGTGTCTGGTCGTGAATCTGGGGAACCGGGTTCGATCCCGACCGACGCCAAATATTTCGAATTTTAAATGGCACAAAATTGATTCCTGTGGTGCACTCTCCATACCAGCAATGTGTGTCCGTGAAATGACGTCTGGTAAACGCCCGCATGGTACAAATATGTCATCATCATTACCGATATCTGCGTACAGAGCAGATTGGCACACCCAGCACTGGGTAATATGCCGTAATGATATATTTATTTATTTATGTCTATAAAAATAAAAAAAATCATGATTTATTTGTTATTTAAAAAAATCAATGATTTTTGATTTTTTTAAATAAATTATGATTTTTTCCAACCCTGACTTTCAGCAGGTCATGTTCGGTACAATATTTAAATCAATAGGTATAAATTATTTTTGTACGATCGGGTTTTTTTCATGTTTAACGATAGGGTTTCCAAGGCAGTAGGTTTTATTTACAAATTACTAATCGATAAGTAATGTAGTAGTATTGTAGGCGGAGACGGTAAACAACGATCAAAACTTCCTTTAAAATTGGCAACCAAATTTTTTTAATAGGTATGTCAAAATAATTTTCAAATCTTATTTTTTTCAATTTTGTCCGTCAATGTACAAAAAACGTAATAAATAAGTACTGCGGTCAGTAAGTATCGGATCTACAAAATCATCTTCAACCGGTAGGAAGCACTTACTGACCATAATACTTACATAATTATTTTTATTGCGAAGATATAAGAAATAAATAATTATATAAACAACTGATCGCCATGGAAATATTCATTCCGATTCCTTATAGACAATTTTCCGAGCTGGCTCAGTGAATATGGAATTTCCGGTAAATTAAATATTTCTAAAATTTAATTATTTGTTTTTTATATTTATTCTGCTGTTTAAAATTTTTGTTTTTGATGTACGATATGGATCATATTATTTTTGCAGAGATGACGTCAGAATGTCTCAGCCAATAATATTATTTAAAATGTCATCTTGTACGAAGCCTGGCAGAGTAATACCGATAAACAAAATAATAACAAAACCATAGTTATTTGGTGATAAATGTTATGAACATTTTACTGTGACTAAAAAATATAATAAATAACTATATCATCACGGCTTATTATCTATACTTTTGTTTTTAATTCGAAAATGTCGGCAATGACTAGCTTTCAAAGCTGTTAAACCACACAAGTGGTTACGTAACGTACTAAACTTAAACAAACTTCATTCTACTATGACATTAACAGTAAGTTTATTACTACCACTCTATACTGATCACATTAATATATAATTTATTGTATGTAAATTTACTCGTTAATAAAATTGTGTAAAATAAATCGTGTGTAAAAGATCACCACGATTAATGTCTTTAAAGTGCTGTTCTTTTTATTCCGACTGAACTGAGCAATACGAGTGTACTCAGATCCCCCATTACTGCTTTGAATACTTATTAATATTTTGATTTTAAATTATACGAAATATTCCTAGTTTTTAAGAACATAAGAAAATAAAACACAAAGAAATATAGCTTTAAATAATGTTTTCAGCTATGCGTTTACAGTAAACTGCTCCAAAAATTTCCGGATGTTGCACTTTTCACATTCCTTACGTCAGTACTCATGAGATGTCGGCGGGTAACAGCTATATTTATCTCAGTCCAAAATCTTTCAGTGAACGGAATTGTCACTCCCTAAAAATAAAAATAGGAGACGTGATGATATATTAATTTAGGGTATTTAAAAGTTTACTTCTTTTTTATTATTTTTGTGGCGGTATGTAGGTATCCATAAATATAGCAATGACAATAAGGAAATTATACTGTGAACTGTTTTTCTACTATTATTTTTGTAACATTTAGAACCGTGAACGATTCATTAACACATACCGAAGAAAAATTCATGGACCCCGGGATTTGCACCCTGAATCTTATATCTAATAGGATACTCTACTACTATTGTTACACTTTTTATAATAGACACGTACAGAATCACACGCAAGCGAGAGACAGTACACCTCAATACAAACAAACCCCCTCCCGTAGTCTTTTCCATCTGTTATTCATGTTTGTATTGCTATAACCTTAGCAACCATTATTTCCAAGCAGTGCCGATAGATGTCCTATGTGCAAATTGCCTTTGTGTGTCTATTCAGAAATGGTTTTCATTTCAGAAAATACCACTATTAATTCAAAATAATCAGTTAAATTTCAGTACTCGTTAAATATAATTCAGAATAATCAATTTCATTTCAGAAATCGTCAAATGTAATTCAGAAAGCGTGATTTATAATTCAGAACTAACGCTGTAGGTGTAGGAAGTGAAATACGTGGCCTTGATTTACATTAGCGATTTTAGAAGTTGGTAACATTGATTTTGTGTAATCATTTAGGGTAGTAATATCAGTTCCAAATAACAAAATGCCACTAAAAATATTTAAGAATGAGTCTCCTTCTAACATCAGTAAGCGTGCTAGAATATGTCATTCCAATTCCGTAACAGAGAAATAAAAATACGTACAGGGTGGTGTGGTGACTCGTTAGTGATTTCTACATAACATAAATAGATAGGAAACGGGGCGTGGTTTAGTGTAACCAAAAATATTTATGCAATCCGTGCTACTTTAGTATAGGCGCCGATACTTCATTTTATAATTTCACTCCTTCTTAATAAATATTGACTTATGAAAACTTTAGAGAATTAAAATTATTACAATCGGAAGATATTTCATCCCTTCTTTAAATATTATCCTAATGAAAACCATTGAGATGTAAAATAAGTACAATCGATGAGACCACAAAAATTATTGAACGGGTACATCATTGTACGAAACATCTTCAAAAAGAAGGAGAGGGAAATACCACCAACGATAAAAAGGGAGATACCACCATGACAGTTCCTTGGTCAGACTTTCGTAATTTCCTGTTTCACGACACAAAATTACCTGTGAAAATGTACAAAATCACCTGAAAAATAGCGATAGCCATGGAATTGAAACAAAATAATTAACAAACATCTAACAGTTTATTTGTCAAAATAGGTTAATTTATTTGTATTAAGTATTATCTTTAATTTCTGTTACACTGAACAATTATCTATTAATTTAAAATGATAATTGTGCATTTGAACAGAAATAAATAATATTAAAAATAAACTAACCTAACTTGACAGATAAAACTTTAGACATTTTGCTCAAGAGAGACAGTACCTATATCTCAATACAAACAAACCCCGTCCCGTGGTTTTTTCCATCTGTTATTCAGGTATTTTTGTATTCCGTAACCTTAGCAACCATTACTCCCAAGCAGTGCTAATTTCTGTGGTTATAAAGTAAGTAAAATGAATTTTTCTTATTGATTACGATGTAGAATTTTATGTCGTACAACTTTTATTTAAATATTTTTACCTAAAATAATTAGGGAAGCAGTCTAATTTTACATGTTAAATACCTATGTTCGAGTGTTCGAGTCACCATTGGTGAAATCAACAATATTTGACATATAATTTAATATATTGTTATTATTATAAATATTGTAATTTGTAGAAGTGAAATGAAATAAAATATAAAGAAACGAAATGAAACAACGCAATAAGATAGTAATTCAATTTTCATTAAATTGTTGCATTAGCGTACCTATTCATCTTAAAGAGAAATCACAATCTACAAATCAAGGTAAAAATAGAACCGAACCTTTTATCCAAGTATCAATTTATCCTCTGTAACCTATATAGTTGTATATATCCATTCTCTTTGATTTCTACAAAACAACAATTTCATTACAAAGAAACCAACAAACATCTTATTGAACGCGGAAAGTTCTGAGAAGAATTTCCATTAAAGTAAGAAATCGCAATCACAAGCGTCTGCTGGAACACTTTTTAACGAATGCCACAATTTTCACCGTCATTTTCGAACTAGAATTCTAAAGTTTCTCAGGCATCTCGTGCATTTCCTACTTCAAATCTTTTCTTTTGCACAAGGAAAAGTAAATTGAAAACCCGGAACAAGTGAGAAGTGTGACAAACGAGATGGGATAGATATCGTTTCATAAATCATAGCAAATTTCTATAGGATTAATCGATATCAGGCCACAAATATGGACTATATAAATGTAGATAATTATTTGCTTCCGATATTTTTTTAATGAAGTAGAGATTTTTTTGCACAGGGAATCATGAAAAAGTCAAGAAGTTTAGTACTACTGAGAAAATACACTGATTTTCCAAAAATTTTCAAACCCTTGTTCATTCGGGATATTTACATTTAAAATTACACATTTCTGGGTCATGACCCAAAGGTGGATGAGATACGAGCCTATACTCGCCGTCAAATGAGTATGAACTGATGCTCAACTTTTTCCCCTTTCCGCACATTGTCCCTTGCCCTGCAGTGTTGCCGCTTCTTCATAACAGCATTTTCAACATTTCCCAAATGAATTGGCAACAGTGTAGAAATTTCCAGTTCATACTTACTTGACGGAAAGTATAGTGGTTTAACCATTCGAAACTACGAACAGAATTACTTAAAATAACTAATTTTCACAAAATTTATCCCATTAGTTCAGTTCGTTCAGCCAAAAAAATTAAGTCCCTGAAACTGGCAAAAATCGTAAGGTTGTCTGGTACAACTAGCGAATGAAAGTTGACGTTTAAATTATTTTATAGATGTGGTTTCTTTTGAAACCCTAGAGAAGAATAGAATTCTACGAAATATTCAGGTATGAAATTTTTGCATGAACCCAATTAAATACTGGACTAGGAAAGCACAGAAATACATTACTATGTCTAGCTGAAAATAGATGACCGACTAGGGTAACTGAATACCAAAACAGGGGTGTGTTTCAAATATTTTAAACATTTTTCGTTTATGTTGATTATAACAAAATATTTTGATCTTTCAACTATTTAGTTTGGCAATTCTATGAAATAGGATTATTTTTAATTTCCTCTAACAGTAATTCCGACTAGAGGGTTGCTTACACCAGAGACGAACGAACTAGAATTTGCGGTATTAAATTTTTTAAATACATCCCTGGATTCTGTTGCTTAAGTCATTTTAAATGCCTCCTGGTATTGAGTACAATTCTAATCTTCTGAACGGAATACATAAGGGTTAGTTTCCTTTCAAATCAAATATAGGGAAATGTTTTCAAAAAAATCCACATCTATTAAATAATCTAAACGTCAACTTTCATTCGCTAGTCATACTATACACCTTAGATTTTTTTTTGAGATTTTCTGTTTTTGCTCTAGAAATTGCATTCATTGTTCAAAAAAATTGAAAATTTTTATACTTGTATAATTTTGTCCGTAGAATCGAATTGTGAAGTCGCCGGCACGTGGCTCCACCCATTTTTGGGTTATTGTTAATAATGAAAATATTGGAGGAGTCTAACTTTGAACACATATAACTCAGGAACTCTAAGAGATATTAATTTCCGGTTTGAAAATTTAAAATTGATGCGTCGAAATCTGCATAAAAATTTATTTTTAAAAATTTTTACACACAAGTAGGTATAGATATATGAGTTTTGGGGGACATAACTCAAAAACAATTAGAGATAACAGACTTGTGGGTGTCACTTCAGGAATTTATTTTAGGGGAGTCTCCATTACTGTAAATCCGGCCCTGGTAACCTAGCAAACAAGAAAATAAAAACGGAATCCAAAGAGTTAATCTGGCAATTTTTATCTAATTAAGTAATTGACTTTGTATATATTTTATAGTTCTCGAAATCTCAAGTGTTGGACAGTCCGTATATTTATTCAGATTTTTATTTACTTTTTATTGAGAAATTTCTTTAAATTTGTACTTTTTAACTTTTTTTTATAAGGTATTTATAGATTTGTATCCCTTATACAAATTTACTGATTTAATCTTCCATTTTGGACTATTTCTGATTTATCATATTTTACATTTCTATTTCAATATAAGTTCACATTCTTGAATCTTGAAATATCGACTAGTAATTTAATACCAAAATATTTGATTACTGAAATATTAATAGAACTGTCACTTTTGTAGTAGATATTTATAGATACAAGACTTGAGGATATATTAGATCTTTTAAATACTCGTGTACGTAGATAGGTCTATTTATACGTTTTGAATAAGGAGAAAAATATATGAATACGATAAATTAAATACTTTTATTGTTTTAATATGTCAAATATTGAAATATAAATAATTGAATTACAAAGTGCGATCAAAAAATTGTCCAATCTTAATTTTTGACTTGATTTAAAAGCCTGAATCAAATCCTAAAAGCACGGGCTTAACTTTTGAAACACCTTTTATATCGTCATCACCGATTTATTTAATACAATCTGTTTCCAAAAAAATAATGCACAATTTTCAGTTCAATTGCATCTTTAATTTTTAATAAATTGATGATTTCAATGAACCCACCCCGCCATGCATGTAATTGAATCTCCAATGAACCAAATACATATCTGTGCCTATCGTTCGCGTTTAATGCCGGGCACATTTGGTAGTGATAAATCATCTGTTGCTGCGGGTGCACAGCACAACGGAGCATTTCGGTTCACATTTTACGGCGCGGTGCATATGACATCACTGGAATGCATCCGTATTTCCAGCGCAAGATTTTTCATTTATTTCTCGGATACGCTGCATGGTCCACATAGCAGGCTATGGAATCGGGCATGTGGGTGCAATAAACCCAGATATTCACAGGCGGGGCTGGCAAAAGGGTTGAGGGGGCTTTAATGTTTACGTAAAAAGGGGAAATTATTAATAAGTTTGGTTATGGTGATGGTTACGAATTTTGAACCAGGGTAGGCCTGATTTAAATTATTTGATTTAAATAATAATTTAAATAGTGATTTAAATCAAATGATTTTTTATATAAAAATCGTTGATTTTTCAAAGATGAAAAAAACATTCGAATTATAATTAAAATGTATTTATTTGTTACAAAATTATTAATAACAACAAAAATATGTTCTTTATACAGGCTGTCTCACAACTCGCGCCCCAGAGCGAATGAGGAAACACGAGACCGCACTCGGATGTGTAATTTCGAAGAAAAAAAAATCTAGCTTAAAAGATATTCGAGAAAAGATTTCTTAAAATTGACCAATCAGAGACTTACACCACCAACGTGTGTTTACCCTATTTTTACGTTACTAGGGTTTTATACAAATCAAATCTTCTTTAAAATGTGTGGGCGACTGTAGTTTTCGAAAAATGTCAGTGTCAAATTAAATTTGACAAGGTGAATAAAAAAGGCAAATTCTTATCATGTATTCAGCCGTTGATTACTTAGAAATGATTATAATTTTCGGAGAATGTGAACGTAACGCCAGAAAGGCAGCACGAGTCTATTCGGAACGTTTTCCGGATAGAAATCTTGTGGATCATAAAGTGATATTGAGAGCCATCGCAAGGACGCATGAGATCGGTTAAGTTATGCCAGAACAAATGACAATAATATTTTCGTTTAACACATTTGACACAGCTGCTACAACACGTTGCACTGTACGATATAAATTATGATCTCGGATGACACCTTCGCTAACCTAAATTTGTTGACAGTGAAAAGTCAACTCTAAAGTGTAAAAATTACAGTAAGTCAAACAAATTTTGTAACTCACTAGTAGTATTTTTAAAACCTAGCAACCAGTTTTATTTTGTAATAATATCATCACACCTCAAGATATCCTTCCGGGATTGGTGGATTAAAAAGTTTTGTAACTCCGTTATGCAAACAGCCGCAAATTATTTTTTTCTATTTGTTGGCAACCTATTGTCGTCGGCAAGTGTCAGTTTCGTCTGGGGCGCGAGTTGTGCGACACCTGTATAGTAATATCTAAAAATTAAATATTTTATCACTTTAATTTTCATATTGAAGACGCGCGCGCGCGTGGGCGAGATATATTATACGCATAAGATTATAGGTATGTATAAGGAAAAATTCAAATGCTTTCTTTAGGGTTTTATTATATATTTCGTTTGCGTTTATGGAATAATATATTTTTATTGCTTTTAAAACAATTAAAAAGTGCAATAACACCAACAGATCTTTAAAAATTAAAAAAAAATAAAAAAAAACATTATTTTTGCCAACCCTGTTTTGAAGTAACGCACTTTGACAGGACATTAAACGTTATGTGGAATTTTCTTTAGTCATTTTACTTATTGGGATCCTAAGAATATCAAACAATATCAGCGGAATTTTGGAAACTATATATTAGATCAACTAGTGGGATCTGTCAAAAATATCTAAACATCGTAAACTACCGTTCCGTTTGAAAGAAAAATAAATTCACATTCCATGTTTTTATAATTTTATTGGAAAATAGTATATTGAAAGACAGGTATTACAAATGGACATTGTAATACGTGTTTTTCATACTATTTTTCCTATTTCGCATTAATTTACTTTTATTTCAAAATTATTATTGAAAGAAATATTAAAATATCAACGTTGGTATTGGTAACATTGACAGTTTCAATAAACATTTGGGCCGGTAGTATTTACTCAAAATTGTAGTCACCTTAACTAATTACCATGGCTACCATTTAAAAATACATTGGAGTGATTAAAAAACAACTGAATTTGTTATTTTGGACCTAGATTAATCACCCCTGTTTAAGGGAAAATACTACCGGCCTTGGAATTTAATTTATTTTTACATTTGACATTTTGACAACAGTTACAATATAGGTTAGAGTTAAAATTTATATTTATTATGTTATTAACATACAAATAAATTCCTTGAATTTTAATTTAAAAGAGTGCTTTACTGTTTGATGTAAATATTTTATTTTAAAAAAATAATAATTTCAATTATAATCCATGAGTAATGACAGGTAATGACAACTAAAATGAAAGATATTTATTGTAAACAGTTGTACAAAATTCACTTTATGTACGCGAAATAGGTAAAATAAGTTAATCGATTCAATACTGAATGTATGGAAAAGTAATACAAATGTACCTACTGCGAAACTCTAACGTAACAGTATTGATAAATGAAATTTGATTTTGCCTCTTTTATTATTATGCCAAGTGTAGCTAAATGTACATGTATAAAACAATTATTAAAACAGACCGTAGTTCTAATTCAGTTTTGTCGTCAGTCATGTTACGTCACACAAGTAGTAATTAATCATAAATTTATGAATGTATATCATCACGGCATATTACCCATTGCTGGGGACTCATTGCTGGCGTGGAGAGTGCACCACAAGGGTCAATTCAAAAATTTTAGTAATTAATCCAGAACAAATGACTTGTTACCCTTCAGATTTGTTTCTTGATGAAAGATTCGACTGAACATACTCAAAAATCATGTTGAGTTGAAATAACTTTTTTTGTCAGAAATTTCTCAGTCAAAATGAAAATATATCTGCCAGATTCTTCTAGGCGCCATGACAGGTGCGCTTTCAGTGGCTAGGAGTTATATAAAAAGTCGGATTTTACAATCTGTCTGTAGGACAAATAGAGTACATTGAATTGAATACATACATATAATTATTTATTCTGTTCTTAATATATTTTTCTTTTGTTGTAGGTGAGTGTCCAGAAAGCTACTATTGCTGTTATTTCTGATTCAACAACCGTAAGTAACAACAACTACAACACATTTTATTTATTATAATAAAATAAATAATTTTTGAGGTTATTGTAACTTTATAGCTACGCATTCTTTCAATAATACATGTATTTGTCCCAAAAATTATATTTAATACAGTTGCACATACAAACTGCATATACGTAACAAAAGTGGTAGGTAGGGGAGACCGGTGTCAAATGTAACAAGGGTAGGTAACAGGGCCATCTTTTCGAAGTAGATTAAAAGGCGCTTGCAGAGTGAAGCAGAAAGAGTTATAGCTCTTTGGTATTTAGTGCAAGTACATACGCGCAAATACGGTGTCTGTTTCTGATATGTATTAGCCCATATTTTTTGAGCACAGGAGATTGGTTGCAGTGTCGAAAATGTAAAATCTGGACACCGGGCACGTTTAAATTGTACGAGGAAAGACCTATTTTATGTTTACCTAACCTACAATTCCGTTAGCGACTAAAGGCATTGGTGAAAATAGTCCATATCACCAGGAATATATATTTTGTTTTTTTTCAATAATTTCTTCTTTTATCTGTTATTTTATCTTATTACATCACTGTTAAAATTTGTTACAATTAACACTGGCCCTGTTACTATTGACACCAGTTAGGTGGCAATTGTAACATTTGTAATGCCTGACTAAAAATCCTTATATTTTTATATTTGTCGCATTTTCAGGTTTAAAATTCAAAATATTGTTCACTAAGGTGGGTAAGTTCTCATATAGGTAATTTCAGAATTTCGAAATGTAACGTTAACTCGTGAAAAATAAAAAATTTAATTTTGTAACAATTGACACCGGTCTGCCCTATTATAATTATTTATTCATAAAAATAGTGCAGATTTTTACATTCGTATTAAAATAACGGACAAAGAAATTTGTCCGTAACGAATCTTTAATAGGGCGATGAGAAGTGAATTTCCATTCAAAAAATCCGGAACTACAATTAACTCTTAACAACCACCAATTCGTATCAGCGTTAAATTCTAAAACAATAAACACACTCTTCCATACAAACAGATAAAAACAGGTGGTAATTTCCTTTCCTCCAGTGTTCCGGAAACACAGTTCGCCGAGCGTGGGTTGTTCTGGCTCACCTGCGTTAATTACCCACCAAAACGAGCCTTACCCACCTGCGTCAAACGGCTCAGAATGCCATACGCACCAGCCGACCATAAACAGTGCAGAAAAAGTCCCACGGCCACGAACGAATTTCACGCTAAATGCACATAGTGATAAGAGCGAGAATTGCGTACTGGCGGACAGATGGCAGCATGGAAAAATAAAAATGTGGAAACAACTACGTATGTTCGGGTCGCAATATGGGATTTAATACAGCGTTAAGAAATGCAGGAATTGTGGAGAGATGTATGATATTTGAATAGTACAATACATGAAATTTAAAATGTGTTGGAGTCCTCTCAAAATTTGACAGTTGAAAACATTTAATCTCGAATAAGTACTCCCTATTCTCTGTGTTTAAAAATAAACTTACATATGAGGGCAATTTATAAATAAATCTACTTAGCTATGAAAGAAGACACCTTGAACTTGAACAATACTGTATTTTTCAACATAACTTCCTTCAACACTAACACTCTTTTCCCAAAGCTTCTTCAATTGTGCCTTTCCGTCAAAAAAAAATTATTTTTTTTGGAAGATCTGCAAAATAACTGAAAATATAATATTGGCAAGGTCGCCACAACATTTAACATAGTATCTACAATTATTTGATTTTTAAAAAACAAAAGCACATCTACGATGACTTCTGAAAGGTAAACAAAAAATCCCATATAATCAAAGTCGTAACTCTTAAGGTGCATTCACAAATGAAAATTAGGTTTATGGTTTTTGTTTAGGTTTAAGTAAGTCATTCACAAATGTAAGTTTAAATTACCTGAAAATTAGTTCTAATATGTACAGACATGTGTGTAAATACTTCAAAACAAAAACAAAATTAAAATATCGGTAGAGCAGTACTCAACAAGACACCTGTGCGCCGTGAAACTGTCATTCGCTTGGCATTATTGGTTACATTTCAGTAAGTAGATACTAAACAAAGATGAGTGTATATATCTATATCATTTCAGACTCGTTCTCATTGGTGAAGTTTGTGACGTCAAACTAAATCATAAACCTAAAGTTTGGACCTTGCTATGTTTAGCTTTATGGTTTGGATTTAGAGATCCTAAATTCTGGAGTGTAAATGTAGTCATTACATAATATGGGGCCAAAGTCTTTAAATCTAAAGTATAAACTATAAATCCAAACCTAATTTTCATTTGTGAATGCACCTTTATAGTTTTCGAGACGTAAACCCCGTAAAAACTCATTTTTCACTGCCTCAAATCTCGGAAACTATGGAAGATCGGACACATGTTGATTAAGCTTTTTTACTCATTTTGGTCAGTACTACATGCCTTTAATTTCTTTTACAGTATTTTTGAAACACTGTATACTACTTTTACCATGACCGAGAGGTGGAAAGTATTATCTTTACAAGAATAATTTCGAAATTTTAAAATCCTTTGATTCGTTGCATAATACAATAGATATTTGTTGACACTTGAATCGTTACAAATAATAACTGAAATTTATTGACAGCTTTTTGAAAATTGTTTTCAATAAATTATACAACAAATAGTTGATGCTGTCGGTGCGGCAGTCTCTAGAGGCAAAATGGTGTACCTACCTACTTATCTTTCAATTTGATACCATAGAAATTGACTTTTACTCTCGGTAATGGAAATAATATTTTTTGTTCATACATTCATTGTCCTAATAGTTTGTTATATCAAATTTCTTTTATCTGTGTTAAGAATTTATCATATTGTGGCTTTTTATCATTTTAACCATAATCAAAAAAATTACACTGTTCTCATTAATCAGTATGTATTACCACATGTATAATTCATAATTTTCCTAATTAAAAACAAAGACACTTTTTTAAATTCCGTTCTCAGTGTGGTATACATGCCGCAATGTTTTTTTGAAATCGAGATACATATCTCTAATTTCATTTGTTAACTGTTGGCGAACAGTTGAAAGGGCCACTTTTTGTGACAGCTGTAGTTTTTTTATAATTGTACTAGAAAAGGTTTAAACACGGGAACTCTGGTTTATAAATCCACCATGGCACTACTGAACAGCTGCTGAATTACATTTTACATGAATCATTTAAAAGTATGACAGGTGTTCACTTTTTTGCTACATACCTTAACCTTCATACGACTTTTTGTACTCACATATTTTTATGTACTTACCTACATTTTCTTTATTATTAATTTTAGATCTATAGTTGTGCACGAAGTTAAGTGTCACTTTTCGGTGTGAAAAGATTCGATATTTTACTTCCTGTTTCGCCGGAAGCAAAATCGTAGTTAATTCTTTAAATAGGCATTTAACTTCGTGCGCAATTTTATAAAGGTCTAAGTTAATAATAAAGAAAAATAGCTTGTTTGTCCCAATAGACCTTTTCAGTTTAAAGAGATAGAAGATATATGTGCAATGGGCAGGGCCGCTTCGTGGGTATTAGGCGCCTTTGTGCTATGTTATATTTTAGTGCCCCTTCCCATCATGATGTAAAATTTGCAAATTAAAGTTTAAACTATACTTTGTGTTCTTCAAAAATGCTAGATTTATTATATTGATGAAATTTTCCTAGATTCATTCTTGTAATCAATAGGTTATAATCAAAATCGATTGTTGTAATCAATAATTTTACAACAGATTTCAGAATTGTATATGCATTTGATTCTTTGCAAAATGATAATAGGTATTTAAATATTGAATTTATTGTGGGATTCATTCCTGTAGGTAATCAATATTCTTGAGTTATAATCAATATTATATTCATCGTTGTAATCAACATTTTCATAGTTATTATTTCAATATAACAATGTTAGAATAATAACGAACCGATTTATACTATAATTATTTTACTTATAACTAGAGCTTTAATGCAAACAAATTAAAAAATATATTGTTCACTTCTATCACGTTAATTTGTAAGTTTTATAGTAATTTTGTCTTTACGAATAAGAGCATTTTATAAAAATTTACTATTATTTACTTTACTGTCTTGAAACAGCGCCCCACAAAGTCAGGCGCCGTTGTGCGGGGCACAACCTGCCCACCCGCACGGCGCAGCCCTGGCAATGGGGATCTGCGCATAGTAAGAACAAATGACGGGAGTCATGGATACGCGCATGTCATGAGGTCCATGGCGTTTGTTTCTGAAAAATTTAGACGTAAAATGTGAGAAAAGTCTCAGATAACTTCAAAACACTTCTTGAAAAAACTTTACAAAAGCTTTCATTGTAGCTAAAATATCTAACGATGCAAATTTTATCAAGGATACAGGTATTTTAATGACTGTAATATTTTTGACGTTTCGTTTGACAGCCCAACTGGCAGTTGTTGGTGACATTTTACTTACTATTTGCAGCGATGGAAAGAGATAGCCGTTATATTATTAAGGACTATTATTTAATGACCAGCATAAAAAAAGAAAAGAAAAAAATTTAAACACATCTATATATGTACGTGACGTAAGTTTGGAATATGTAAAACATTACTACAGTTAATATTCTAATGAATACATTATTCCGCCATAAATTTGTTATTTGACTTTCATTTGTAATAAATTTAATAATTTTTAATAAATTAATAACCTCCACGCTAACATTAGTTTGTAAATAGAGCAATAATTTGTCATATTCTCTTCATTTTTAATACGAACCTATTTGGAAATGGTAATTAATTAGTTTGGAATTTAATTAAACTTAACTAACTGGAAAATTTAGACACGGTACAACAAATGAGAATTAGTTTTATAGAACCGAATTTCACATTAATTACAAAGAAATAACAAATAATTTTATTTAAAATTTATGTCTCAGAAATTTTAAAAATTATTAAACTAATTTTAATCTATTTTATAAACGAGTGCATATTTTAGTGTCTAATCCCGGTTTCATAAACACTTGCTAAATCTCGTATAATAGCTCAAGAAGAATGGAAAATAACCATAAATTAAATATAAAATAAATTGTAATAGACATCCACTTTTTCACTGCACTAGTTTAGTGTACTTGAAACACGTAAATTATACAAAAAAACGTACAATATTCATTACAAAATTGGCATTAATTTTTTAAAAAAACGAAAGCCAAAACAATATCTTGAAGCCATATTTGAATACGTTCCTATCTTCACTGCAAAACTATTAAATAGTACTGTAAGTACAAAGTGTACATTTTATTATTTTTTATGGTGGAGAATCCTATTGTGGCGACTGTAGAAAAAAATCTTGTGTGTTTCGAGCGCAAATGGACATTGTAGCTATTAAAATAGTGACATTGAAGAAAATATGCCGAAAAATAGAGAACATAATTATACGGAAAGAGAAACACAAGAATCAATTAGCATAATTCAAAATATAAAAATATAATTGAGAATAAAAGAACACATGGTTTTATTATTAGAGAAAAACAAGAATTCTGGAGATAAAATTACAGAGAAGTACCGCAGAATAGAACGGCCAAGAGCAACAAAAAATTTGAAGGGTTAGCAACTGTCGACTATATTTTACAGAAAGTGGAGGGCCGTTTAATAAAAATATAGACAAATTGGTTAAAACAACCAATTCTTTCAGAAAAACGACTGTCTTAACTTTAAGGTTTATTAAATTGCAAATTTCATTTTAATTAAATTTTAGTAAAAATATTTATAAACAATTGCTTCTCTTTTTTGAACTTCAGATATTAGAACATCCATATCAAAGTTATTTACGGAACACATATTTGAGAAGTCTTGTTTACCTGCTCAATACGTACGTTGCTTTCGTTCCGGTAAAATCGGAAAGCGGGTAGTACCTGCCTTACAGGCGCCTGTTGAACAGTTGTCTGCTTTTACTCTGTACGCCTACTGCTGATAACATGTGAACATTTTTTAAGCAGGTAAAAGCAGATAAAGCGGGTAAATCGGAAACAGGTAACCTGCTTTCTCTCTGAACATACCCTAAGGTAACCTTACGCACAAAACTCACTAGTGCCATCTATGGCTGATTAAATGAAAAATTCATTTTGCTAATTTCATCTCGTGCTTTGAATCAGTTGTTAGTGGGCTCTAATTTCACGCCGTGTCCAATACGTTCGAAACCACAGCTTGTCATGTTGTGATTGTGTTGTTAGCGCCTTCGAATACGAGCGCGTAGCAGCGAGTGTACGAATGAACGAGTGCTTGAATAGCCTTCTGTAACGAGTGTTTTATACATTTTTCATTGTTTCGGCATTCATTTATATTATTCTTTAAAAAAATAGTGGGCAATTTCCATTAAGGAAAATTTTTGACAGAATAGTTACGTTGGTAACAGTGATTTATGTATTTATTCTGTCTGTTGTCCAAGATCTTTTGTGTATTTAGTGCAGACATACCACACCAATCCCAAATAACAAAATGTCACCAAAAATCGTTTAAGAATGAAGCTCCTTCTAGAATCTATAAGCGTGTTTGAATAGGTATGTCATTCTAATTCCGAAACAAAGAAAATAGTATTCGTGGTGCATACAAGATTTTATGTCTCACTAGATTATGTGAAATAAGTTTTCATTTATAATAATTTTGATTACAATAATGCTTAATCTTTGACGTTGCTAAGGATGTTGTTTAATTATTTTGTTTATTATCAACATTTATTTCAAGATTTATTTATTTCTAAAACACCAACGTTTTAAATCGTTGGAGATGGTGGAATGGGTGAATTTGTTGTTTCGGAAGATATTTTGTTGAAACGGTGTAAAGAATTTATTTTGAATATATACTTTGAGGAAGACAAACGTATAAATGTTCTTCTAATTATTCCATTCTCGTCTGTAGAAGATGTAAGTATCATATTTTGAGGTTCGTTATCACATGACAGATCTCAGTTCTTTATTTCTTATGCACTTATTTGTGAATATTATTACATTTTAAAGAGCTTGTACGGCTTTGGATGTGTCACATGTGACGGTAAATAATATCAAAAATGAATTCAAACGAGGATAAATATCGTCCCCAAAAAAATTAGTGATCCGTCATCTGTCAAAATTGAATGCGAAACATTACAGTCTGCAATTCGACGGACTTACTATTTTTGTGTGTGGTGATAGTAAATGGCTTTTTAAGGTTTTTTTTTTTGATAATCAAGTATTATAATTAAATTAAAATTAATTTCTGTGTTGTGCTTTCAAAGCTGTTTTCTTATATTAATTGTTGTAATCAATTAATGTATTAATTGTTGTAATCAATCATTATTATTGTAATGAATTATAATTAAAAAATAAATAAATTCATTATATACCGTTCATATTATTTTTAATTTAAAGTCCATAAACGATGATCGGATTATAATGAGGGCATAATGAAATATTATGCCCTCCCATTATGCCCCGGTTGTTATAGATATGTTTATATACACCGTATCCTAGCAATAAACAGTTCATAATACTTTAGTGAGACATAAAATATAATAAATCTCATTTATGTAGATAGAACTGGTGATATACTCGTATGTATTTAAATAAGAAAAACTTGTTTCATATGATTAAAAATTCTTAGCGCTTTATAAAGAAGTGCAAGTGTGGGTTACTGAATTTCATCTCTACATTCTGTAAATTCTCCAAACAGTTTATGTAGGAAATAAAACTAAACATGAGAGACAATGCTGCCAAGCGACACACTTTTCCAAAAATATTATTCACATCTCTTAACACGACAACTAAAATAAATTCCAAAAAATGTACCAGTATATCGCATTCCGGGCCGTATAATTCATAACAACAGTCTAATATTTATCACATACCAGTGGCTGCAAAACAAAATAATCTCGGGGATGAAAAATAAGGGTTGGCTATGATGAACTGGGTCGCGGAAAGTTGTTTTTCCGCCGCCTGCCCTGATTTATTGGTCTGTTTTTCCACGTCTTTGAATTTTTGAATCCGCGTAATAAAATGAGTTTGCTGAAAGCAGCTGGAATATAATTATACGTTAAATTGAATGAAAAGAAATATAAAAATTGCGTTTTCTTGGTCGAGAGTTCATTAGGTACTTCACGTCATTTTCCAGGAAATTATTAATTCTCAGAATGTAATTGCCTTTGTGTGCTAGATTTTACTCAGCTTTTCTTCATTCATCGTAATAAACCACGCCTTTCTTCTTATTATGAAAATTTTATATGTAATGAATAACATTTTTCCTTCAAACAGAGTAATTTAGTTTTTTCAAATGAAAAATAATTTTCATAACGTTCAAAATATAATTTTACTTGTTATGTAAAATTAATTCAATATTTCATTTTATTTGAAATGAAGATTTATGAAATTGTTTTTTTTAAAAAAAAAAAACTACATGCTATATCGTGTGTCTACTTGGAATCCGTAATATAATTCAATGTTATTTTTTTCCAATTTGCTGTAGTTACTTACCTATTAATTTTAGAGAAAAGTTGTAAATAAAAAACATGTTCAGAATTAAAAACTACACCATATGAGACTAAAATTAATCACAATTTCTCATTATTTTACGAAAAAACCGAAATTAAATTTAAATCATATTTCAGAGTGCCGTTGAATTCCTGATGTTTTATTTATTTTTATTTGACAGATCTTATAATTTTATTCTTGTCAGTGAATAATTTTAATACAAAGCACTAAACAAATCTTTCACTTGGTTTATGGAATTGCCATTAAAATACCATTTTCTGCACTGAATCTTTTCTTTTATAGTAAATTGATCCATAATTTAAAGAGAATAATCGATATTAATAATAATAACAATGTGTCAAATAGTTCAATGTCAAACACGGATGTCAAATAAAAACAAATAAAACATCAGGAATTCAACGGCACTCTGAAATATGATGTAAATTGCGTATTTTAATTTCGGTTTTTTTCGTAAAATAATGAGAAATTGTGTTTAATTTTAGTCTCATATTGTGTAGTTTTTAATTCTGAACAAGTTTTTTATTTACAACTTTTCTCTGAAATTAATAGGTAAGTAACTACAGCAAAATGAAAAAAATAACACTGAATTCCCTATATTACGGATTTCAAGTAGACACACGGTATAACAATAAATATAAGACTCTGATTATAGTAAAATTTACAATTTAATACTACTGATTACTCTTTAAAAAATCTGATATGGCGAACACATGACCTTCCACCAATTCCATGTTTAAAATAGCAATGAGTTTAAGTAAAGTATCACTTCCGGTTGATCGTTTGTGAACAAAATCTAATTTGTTGTTCCAATAAATAGAAAAGTATGTAGTACGAAATTTTGGATTACATTTTATAATGGGTTGATATAAAAGTCTTAAATACTAAAATTGAAAAGTTTGGGATTATATTTTAATAAAGTTTTTCATTAAAAACTGTTATGGGCTTCAAGTAAAGCACCTCTTCCGGTTGTCCAATTTTATCAAAAATCTAATCAATACAGGAAATATAAATTTTTGGAAGTTATGAGTTATTTATCATGAATAAAAAAACCGAAAACATTACGTCCCTTACATATGGCGGAAGGTAAAAAGATGAAAATAAAAGTAATCACACATCTACTCTTGATTTAATTAGTATGTTTTTTTAGAATACAAAAATAATTTTTGTAATTACAAATTATATAAATTTCCACATTTTCTTTTGATATTTAAAGCAATTTTTCACCTACTACAAAAGATGTGTATGATTTAATTACATTAAACAAAATTATGCATTACAGAACGATAGAAAAATAAGATAAAAAAATATATTGTTCACTTAATCACTGCCCACATAAAGTTAAACACGCATAACCGTTACACAATGTAGGTAAACAAAACATTATTATTCACCTAGACATTACAATGTATAAAAGAATTATTGTTTAATATGTGAACCTCACATGGTTGAGAAATAAAAATAGATAGTTTTGTTGGGTCATTTTATACAAACATATTTCCTGAAATGGTATTCAAATGTTTGTTTAAATAAATGAAATATGTTTGTATTTTTTAGAACAACAACAATTGAAGAAGAAAGTTAAGTTCAGAAAATGCATTAATTTTGGAAAACAATAACAAGAAGAAAGTGGGCATTTAAATAAACAGTATACTCGTATACGAGGTAGCGTCAAAAAGTACCCGGAATCGTTGTCTAGAGCCCAGCAAGTGATCTCTGGACGGAAATTTATTTTTCTTGGTTTGGCAACCATCGCTAGGGAAAGCATTGAGCCGACCGGCACCCCTTTTGGTTACTGTCCGCAAAAGCTGCAGGTTGTTTCTTATAACGCGTTTTTTTTTTTTTCGTTCATCGGAGTTTGAAATGTCGTTTTCAGAGCAGCGAGCAAACATCAATTCTGCGTTCTGCTAGAGAAATCACCACATGAGACCCTTCAGATACTAAAAAAATCTGATGTAACCAGCACATTACCTTCCGTCAGTTACATGAGGCATTTACGAAAATTCTAACACAAAAAATATATTACGAATATGTCAATTGATACTGACATCTTTCAATCAGAATTTTCTTAATATAGTAGCTGTTTTTATCATAGCTAGCTGAAATTTAATTTCTTTATAATATTCATTTAATATGAAGTATAAAATGCAGTCAAATCGTATAGAGAATACAATGTTCTTTAATATTTATAACATTAAATGTGAAAAAATTATATTTAACATCGTTTTTTCAAGAAAAACTGTTAAAATATTCAAATGAGGGTACTTCCGGTTGACCAATTATAACCAAAATCTAATCAGCTCTTCATATGGATACAACGAAGAGGAATACGAAAGAATTATAATTTTTGGAATTGTAGTATTAGAGTTATCGTAGACTAAAATTTTGTTACACACACACATACAGATATCATCGTAAAAATAGTAAAATCGTATTCTAGGGATCCTAAAACGTGCTTATTCATCAAAAACACCACCGAATTTTTTGACGAAGACCAAAGACAATACCTTTCTTACCTAAAGGTGACGGAAGGTAAAAAGCATACGGAAATACGGCGACGAAAAAATCGACTGTGTATGAGTGGCACAAGCAAAACTTTCGCTCGAACAAAAGCAAGGAGAAAGTGATTATACTTAGTTTTTTGATTACCAGTAGTGACAGCACGCACTTTAAAATTCTATCAAATGAGGCATTTGTTTTCGCTTTTCGTTACGAAGCGAAAATTTGGTAGCATGAGTATCTCAAAATATTCGCCTGGAATCGTACGACTCGAGGCGAAAGTATTAAACTCACATCATTATTTAGTTACAATTCAATTCCAAGCCAATTTATATATTTATTATATACAACTGTCATAATATTTTCTATTTGAGTAGTATAAAATCCGAAAATTACCAAAATAAAAAGCGAATATAGAATTCTAAAGTGCATGCTACCAAGATTCGTAAAAATAAAATCACATACGCCTGTTTTCTATGATGGAATTCTAAAGTGCGCGCTGTCCTACAGGTCGTAATTACCACGAATTTATTCCTGACGGTAAAATGTAAACAATAAACTTTAGTGGAGATCCTTCAACGCCTATGAGACGTAATCAGACGAGAAGTTGTGAAAATTGTGCAGGAAACAATTGGGTTTAGCTGCATGACAACGCTCCGTTACATCAATTCCTAATGGTGAAAAATTACCTTGCTTGGAACAATGTCATTATTCTGGAACACCCTTCCTATTCGCCCAACTTCGCACTATCCGATTTTTACCTGTACCCATGACTTAAAAAGAAATTGAAGGGACAACGTTTTGCTAATTCAGGTGGTGGAAAATGCGACAAACAATTGAAGACAGTTTCAGAAAATGATTTCCAGGAGTGTTTTGAATAGTTGGAACGAGTACGCGGTCGAAATCCACGCGGTCGAAATCCCATAGGTCGAAATCCCACGCTGTCGAAATCCACGCGGTCGAAATCCCACGCGGTCGAAATGTACTCCCACCACTGTCCGTTCTGTAGAAATACAAATATTTTCACGCCGTCGAATCCCACCCGGTCGAAATGTTACACGATACAAATTAGTACATTCCGCGCGGTCGAAATCCACGCGGTCGAAATCCCACGCGGTCGAAATGTATCTCCACCACTTTTGTATCGTGTAACATTTCGACCGGGTGGTATTCGACGGCGTGGAAATACTTGTATTTCTGCAGAACGGACAAAGTGGTGGGGGTACATTTCGACCGCGTGGAATTTCAACCGCGTGAGATTTCGACCGCGTGGATTTCGACCGCGCGGAACGTACTCATTTGTATCGTGTATTATTTCGACCGGGTGGGATTCGACGACGTGGAAATATTTGTATTTCGGCAGAACGGACAAAGTGGTGGGGGTACATTTCGACCGCGTGGGATTTCGACCGAGTGGATTTCGACCGCGTGGGATTTCGACCACGTGGAATTTCGACCGCGTGGATTTCGACCGCGTAGAGTTCGACCGCGCGGGAATCTTCGGTTGGAACAAAGTGTTTAAATGCCGAAGGTTTGTACTTTAAAGGAAATTAACATAAAAATGGTGTACCTTCTGTCAATAAAATTTTATTGACCAATTCCGGAAACATTTTGAGACTACCTCGTAATTACACATAAATAATTGATTAATTATACAAACAGTAGACAGAGAAATATTGAATTTTGGTTCACATTACCCATTACCATTAGTTGAAGTATTATTTTATATTCTGTATTTGATTGTATCTCTTTATTATCTTCATCGTCAATACGTTCACTCTTTCTGTCCGTATGATATCGAATGAGAGTTTAGGCCCTCTGGTGTAATTTGAAGCCTCTGTTGGCTTTTGGTTAATTAGTTCGGCTCTCCGCAAAAACTCACATTAACACGGGACGAGAGTATACCGGAAAAACTTCAGCTGATTTACGAACATTAGTTGAAGATGTGTGCTAGCTAGGTGAAATTTCGATTTTTTACATTAATTACCTTGAGAGATGAAATTTTGCAAGTTTTTTGAAAAGCAATGTTAGCAATTTCCAATGGGAATATTTCAACAAAAATAAATATGGCGATAGCAACGGTTTTGAACTTTAAAACTAGCGTTTTTCAAACTAATTTGAAATAGAAATAGAGCGATTGATATTGCGATGTTAAAAGTTAAACTTTCACACCAATAAGCAAACAATTTTTTTTACCTTCCGTCTGCTTTAGGTAATGAAGGTATTGTCTTTGGTCAAAAAATTCGATGATGAGTTTTTTAATGAATAAGCACGTTTTAGGGTCCCTAGAATACGATTTTTCTATTTTTACAATGATGTCTGTATGTATGGATGTATATATGTATGTATGTATGTATACAGGGTGAGTCTGGGAAGACGCCCCTCCCTTTAACTTTTTTATTATAAGTAATAAAAAAAATGACTCATATAAAAGTTTTATTATTTTACATATACTATTTGATGGCAGATGTAGATATTTTTTATAAAGTCAGGTTTACAAGATACGACTATCAACTATTATTTTTCAAATGGCAACCTATAATTATTTTAATAAAATAGAAACCGCCATTATTTTCTCTTTTCAACGATGTATTAATTTTTATTGATGTATTTGAAAGATTTCGAGAAAAATGAGATAATTTAGGAATAATTTTTAAACAAATATTATAGGTGGCTATGTGAAAATAAACAAAACGTGTTCTTAAACTCGGTTGCCGACGTCTAGGAAACTGCTACCGGTAAATTCTTTTTGCTCTTCTTATGATTCCAGTCGATTCACCAATTATTAGAATCATATCAATTAATTCGTTCTTCGTAAACATTTCAAAATTATTTTTTTTTGTTTACAAAATAAGTTAAATTAAATAACAAACAAATGTATACTTTTTTGACATTAATTTAATTGTTTTACATTGTTACGTTTTGTTTATTTTCACATAGCCACCTATAATATTTGTTTAAAAATTATTCCTAAATTATCTCATTTTTCTCGAAATTTTTCAAATACATTAATAAAAATTAATACATTGTTGAAAAGAGAAAAAAATGGCGGTTTCTATTTTATTAAAATAATTATATGTTGCCATTTAAAAAATAATAGTTGATAGTCGTATCTTGTAAACCTGACTTTATAAAAAATATCTACATCTGCCATCAAATAGTATATGTAAAATAATAAAACTTGTATATGAGCCATTTTTTTATTACTTACAATAAAAAAGTTAAAGGGAGGGGCGTCTTCCCAGACTCACCCTGTATGTGTATGTATGTATGTGCGTATGTATGTGTGTATGTATGTATATGTGTGTGTGACAATTCTTTCGGATCGCATAACTCCAATACCAGCTTTTCAAAAATTATATTTTTTTAGTATTTCTCTTTACATTCAAATGAAGAGCTGATTAGGTTTTGGTTTTATAATTGGTCGACCGGAAGTACCCTAATTTGAAGATTTTGATAGTTTTTCTTGAAAAGCCGCTGTTAAATATCATTTTTTCGTATTAAATGTTATTATAAATATTAAAGAATATTTTATTCTCTATACGATTTGATTACATTTTATACTTTATATTCAATAGATGTAGAGTTAAAAAATTATAAAGAAATTAAATTTCATAAAACAGCCAGCTTTGCTATAAACATGGAAACATCATCAAGAAAATTCTGATTGACAGATATCAGTGTCAAGTACAATTGACAGTCTGTTTGTGTTATAATTTTACTGGAAATATAGAATCTTTCTGTATGGAATTTGTAAAAAATGCATAGAACTGACTTAAAGTAATATACTGGTAATATTAATTCTTTTGCAAGAAACTTTCTGTGTGAAATTTGTACATAGAACTGACGGAAGCTAATGTGCTGGCCACATCAGATTTTTTATTAATATTTACACCTTTTAAATAACAATATATTATAATTTTACAGATTAGAGTTTTCTGGACCGATTTATAATTCGTCTATTCTACTAACTTTGTGCTATTAGGGAAGTAATAACGAATGAATTTAAGGTCTGAAATAATTCCATTTCGCAGTTCCATACTGCAATAAAACATTTGTTAGGTTAAACTAGATTACCAAGCGACAGGGAAATTATTAAAGTGGAGCGAGATTGGAAGGAATTATTAATGTCTCGTGAACGAATCATAAATTCTTGCTGATTGCAATTATTTTATTGGAAGCCAAGAGAAATTGTTCTACATGCCATTTTCGTACAAAAGTATCATTATTTATAACTTGTATCACATTAGAAATAACAATAAAAATATACTATTTTTATTGTAATAATTAATCAGTAAAAAGTAGCTGATCTTTTGCTCCAGAAAATAAGTATATTTATAGCAATATTATTTACAATATTATTTAAGTACATTTATAATGTTTTATGTTATTTGTACAGTTGAGAAAAGTGAAACCATTCAGATTTTAATCTAGGCAAATAAGATTAGTCTTAATATGATAAACCTATTTGCGTATACATTATTTATAATGAATAATTTCACTTACAGTAACATACAAAAGTTATAATACATTTTGCATTTTATTTTTTTAACAGAAAATTAAAACATCAACGTTACTACGAGTATTTTATATGAAAATTTTAAATTACATTATTAGAGGAGTATAGTTGTATAGTGATATGATATTCAACAAGCGTGTAATGATGGCTATAATAATAACCCAGGATAGCAAAATTTTCTACACAAGCCGCAGGCCAGTGATGTAATTCGATCCAATGAGTTACAACAATTACACGTGACTGGAATATTATTTTTTATTTATGATTCAATAATATAGATGCACTGTGCGGGCTGGATAAATTTACAAATTTTAACATTTCGTAAAACATCAGCAGCACGTCATTGTTATTTACCAATCATAGATGATTGTTACTATAGATACAAGTTTGCGATTGGCTAAGAAATAGTGTGAAATTATTTGCTTATATAGCAGTGTAGTTATGAATGTCATAACATGTCGAAAAACAATAGTACCTATATTGAAAGACAAATGCTACAATTACCATTGTTGTAATACATATTTTTCATGTACTGCAATTTCAAGATTAGTAATGCTGATAGTTTAACTAAACATTCAAAATTTAATTTAACAAGTTATTTAAAATTAGTAGTTAGGTTAGAGTTAAAAATTATAATTATGGTATCACCCAAAAAAACTAATTGCAGAAATACATTGAATAAAAAAAATTCTTCGCTTTGCTTCGCTCAAGTGCGTGGCGGCCTTTAGTGTATGCCTTTTGGCAGTATCAAGTGCTCAGTTCAGTAATGAATGTTAATTGTTAAAGCAAGCATAACATCTTATATAGAATTTTACTGTGCAACTACGGACCGTAGTTGCACAGTTCAAGATGTTATACTTGTTTTAATAATGATCGCTTATTACTGAACTAAGCACCTATGGTAATGCCAAACGGCATTTGTTCAAATGATTGCTGGACGTCCTACACTCTATTTGTTTTATGAATGCATAGTGTAGCGTGAACATTTCTTGGCTTGTGAATGGTCTAAAAGCGAGACAGTTTTAAACTGTCTGAACATATTGCAACTTTTTTACTTCATTTATTTAATAATTGCGACTAGCTAAATTGAATGTAAGTTAAATAAATAATTTTAATATTGTAACGTTTTTATATATTTGGGTGAAGTGTAAATATTAGACAATTATTATTAATTAAAATAAGTGTTTATTAAACTATAATGAAAATGACTATTACTAATATTTAGCAATTATTAAAAAAACTAAGACTAAAACTATAACTAACTAGATAACACTAAGACTATTTATTTATTTAACCAATTAACACTACTATTTATTTATACGATCTTACTGATTATTTATTTCGACTATTTATGTCACTATTTTTTATATCACGTTCAACTGTCCGCCTACCGACCTCCACAGCGTCTATATACTCAACTGACTCAACAGCGTCTGTATATTCAACTGTTCGGACAGAAGTCACACCTTTCACCTCACTGTCTGTCTATTTTCACAGCCTCAGTATCACCGACTGTCCGTATGCCACAACTTTTCAACGCCACTGCCGAGTATCCACTTTCACTCGCCGTTACTGTCCTCGTATACCTAGCTTCCCAATACTCGTCAACACCACCGAGTATTCACATCCACAGCTATCCCAGTTTACCACTGCTGTGCTTCTCCTAACACTACTCTCTAACACTCCATGTGAATATATGACTCTCCCTATGTAACTAACTCCTGAGCACAGCTGTGTCCCTTTTATACAGCTGCCATTAACTTCAAGAGAGCTTTAGAATGTTCGACCGCATAATAACAATGAACACAAAAAATTGAGCCCGGCTGCTAGCGCGATTGCGTCATCGCTTTACTTAGACGCTTGTTCAGCGTAGCTGCGGGGCTCACATGTTACAATATAAATGTAATTGTAAATAACTAATAATGTAACATAAAAAGTTAATAAAAAGTAAAAGGACACATTACTTGTCAACCTGTTAATAACTGTCAAAAATATTTTGTTTTATACAGTTTCGCATATCTGGTCTTCAAATGGGTATTGATGATGTTCTATATCCTAATTTTGTGTATGAGATGTTTATTAGGTTTGTTCTTACAGCTAGTCCGTACATCAGACGCTTGCGCATTTTAAAAATATCGTTCCAACCTACTGTTGTACAGTCCATCGGACTGTTACTATGTTTGTTCCTACAGACTTCGGACGCATACATAAACGCATCCGCGGACTGTCATATTCATTCACTGCTCTGTGCTATGTACTATTTGTCAGCACATGCTCACCAGAATTTTCGCGCGTTGCAAGGAAAATATTGAAACATTACCTGTAATTGTTTATCTGTTTTCATAATGAACGATTTGGAATTTCAATCTGATCCAGAATCATTGTTATCTGATTCATCTCGTGAAGAAATGGATTTGATATTTGGCCAACCTCGAACAATAATCAGTAGTTATTTAGGTATACGATAAATAATTAATATTTGCTTTTAGATAATTTATTGATTGATTTTTTTTCTGTAGAGGAAACAGTAATTATGATAATATGACAAGTCCGTTTTCCGTTCTAACCATACAAAGTTTCTTACATATGTCTGAATGAGTACATGAACAAGACATGCGCACAAAAGGGCTCATGAATGGGTACATGAACGCATCCAAAAAGTCTTGTAGGAACAAAGAACAAACCTTGGAACATTATTATCTTATCGAAATGACACGTATTTCGTATTTACCCTCAAAATGTTGATGCGTCTCGTCAACCTGGACCCCGATTCTAATTGTTTTCGAAGCGAACTTATGTCGAAAAAGATAGTGGTGCTGAGCGAACTGTAGTGGCGCATAGTAGAACTACAGTCATAGCGCCAATTTTAATCTTTTCGACGATTAAATATATTTAGGAAAATTAACGCACTCATGGCCTTTACTTTAGGGAATTTTTGTCATTTATTGTTTAATTTACTTTTCCCGGGTATGTATTAAGTTTAAAATCAAGTTGCATTCTTTGGTTCAATAAAATATTGCAAACTAACAGGAGAAAATATATTTTGAATGCCATTAAAATGCAGAAAAGAAGGCAAAAATCTTTTATATGACGGAAAAGAGCATTGAAAATGGATCTTGAGTATCCCGCAAAGATCTTAAAATTCTGCCTGCATTTCGCCGCTCTTCTTCTTCTAGTTCTTGAATTAATAAATGATGCCAATGATGCATATAAAACCACACCATAGCTAAATCATATTTTAAAAATAAAGTATTTTATTTACAAATTGTTTACAGTGCTACAACAAATAATACTAACCTCCAAATCTATATCAAAATCATGAACAAAACTAACTTGAAATGTGAAATGTCAAACTATTCGACGTGAAAAAAGAATTCGACGCGAAATTTGGCGTCGAAAAGCATTCGACGCAAAACGATTCCATGTCGGTAAGTTAGTTTTAGTACCTGACTCAACTCATAGATGGCTGCGTGTAGCTTTTCGACGATTAAAATTATTTCACGTCGAAAAGTTGAATTAGAATCGGGCTCCTGTGCCCAGCACTGCAAATGTAATTTATAAAAGGCTATTGACTTCAACGAGACTTATTTGTTTATACTGCCTTTGAAAATAGATTCTATATGTCATGCAGCATATGTTAAATTTTAAATTTGATATTCAAATATTTCCCCTTGTATAAAGCGGCTGTAATTTAAATAACATGGACAACATTCAAACACATTTAGTACATTTTTGTCGGACAATAAACATCTCAAGCCAACATCAAAGTCTCCCCCGTGTTTGATCGATACCACCCGTTGGTTGTACTCGCACTCGTGTATTTTAGATTTTCATTTGTAGAAGAGCAAGAACGTTTTCCGCTTGAAAACCGATCGTTCGCTTGCGCCAAGCATCAAGGAACATACAAACATTTCTTTCTCTCGTCCGTATCGCAAGCCCACACGACTAGCGCGCATTCCGTGACAAAAATGCGCTTACGAAATGGAGATTTAGTGCCTAAAATAGCTGCAGCACAATTAGAATACGCGGAGAGGTTATGCTTTACGCTGCTTGGTTGTTAGTGACCACTCCACACGCGGAATCCAGAGGTAATATGATGTGGAGAACTCTAAAGAGGAATTATAGTTGTTGACGAAAGTGGAATTTTTATGAACGATGCTAGATGGAATGGAAACTCAGGAATTTTTGCAATAACACCGAAAGAATAGGAATGAATCTATGTGTAGGTATTAAAAAATGTTTTTATTAACAAACTTTTTTACAATGAAAGGCAGGTTTCTGAGGCATGGTCTATTAGGCGTATTATAACCCGGAAAAGAAGAAGCCTTTCATAGACCCAGGCCGGGAAAGCATTATAAACTTTTTTTTTATATTTTAAGGAAAAATTAAGTATTCATATTTGTTGATAATTGTACATTTCTAACTGATCTGTCCCAAACAAACTGATTTTAATGTCAATTGAGCCTTTCATTTCTAAGAAATACTTATATTTTAATCACAGTCATAGAATTAGAATATTTATTTTAAACTTATTTTTACAGAATAAGATATGTACCGGGGACATAGTGCTACGTGAAAAATGTATCATGGTAAAATACTGACCCTTGGTGCTCACTTTAAATACCGTAGAGAACGATTTGCTGTCTTCTCCGGAAAAAAGACGATCTACCCAACTGGGGGTCATGACCCAAAACTGTTATAGAAAATGATATTTTAGAATCTAGGTATTCCCGGTATGGGACATGCATAAAATGGTATTGTATAAGTGTAGTAAATGCCGATAATAAATGCCAGCCATTTTTAATCGAAGCAGGCGGCACTAAAGCCTTTTATTGCTGTGAATTTTATCAGAAATTATCTATGCCATATTCCGTGCTTTTTATTTAAAACATGAGTGTTCAAACAAAAATAAATCAGATTCGGAATCTGTTTTATCTTAAAATAATATTTTCTCCCTCACAAGTCTAATACAAATATGATGTGGCCAGCTAGCACAATACCTCTCGTCATTTAATTTGTAATACATACTATTATTCAAGAAAGATGACTATTCAAGGTCATTTGTTCGAAGACACAATACTCAACACTTTATTGTAGCAGTAGCTTAGCAACATTTTGCATTAGAAAGAGAAAGATTATTTGATTTGTGTCTATTTAATTTATGTGGTGTGACAGATTATGTAAATGGTAGTACTACTTTCTAACACACCACAAATAGTAACAACTGCCCTCTGTACGAAAGTTTAACCAATGACGATGGCATTTAAATCAAATAATTATTGTATGGTTTATGTCAAGCCTATATTTTTGTTTTATGCCAAAATAGGTCGAAGAAGATAAAACTTTGAGAAAAGCATTATTTAAGAAGAACCTAAATTTTCAAATAAATTACAATTATTTTTCTATTTAAAATGTAACCATAAATATTTCGCGTTCCACGCCTATATGGGTACGAAATGCAGTGAAGTTATCTGCAAGTAATATAATATCACTATACTTTATATCACGTAAGAAAATAGCATTGGTTTAGATAGGGATATAAATTCTGAATTATGCTCTTGGCTAATGGCTGCTTTCTTCTTTCAATTTTAGAATAAGGTAGAAATAGATGGTTTAGAATTTTTCTGAATAATAGTACCTATTTGAGTTAAGCATTAGAAGGGTCCAGACACACAAAGCATACAAATGCAGATTTGCAATATTCATAGTCAAGAAATCAAAGCTTGACAAGAAATCTTGATTCTCAATGATACATTCTTGTAATGTCTTGGCAAATAAAAAATACTTCTTGTCTTGGTCTTGTTTTGATTTCAAGACAAGATCAAGAGTATATCTTGATTTTGTGAAACGCTGAATACAGGACCCGGCGCCAGCGATTCTCAATTTTCACCGAAATAATATGCAGTAAAAATTTTTAATTTATTACTTGGACCTATTCTCAATTGCAACGTGATCTGGTATAAATGAATGAGAATTATTATTAATTAAAATGCATATTTATTAAAGCGAAAAATAAATATTTAAAACAAAGACGAATACTAATATTAATAATTTAGACTAAAACTATAATTAACTAGATAACACTAACACTTCACTTTTAACTGTCCGACCTACCGACCTCCACAGCTGTATAACAACACCCGGGTAAATACGCTTATCTCCCCTTGTTTATCTAACTGCACGCCTGACGACGCCCGACTATCGCTGCACTGTTATTGATCGCCTACCTAGGATCCTCCTCCTTCTAGAATGCTTCTATTATTGGCGTCGGTTCGCACGCTCTGGCCGGGGGCTCGCGGAGCAATGTAGGTACTCTCGCGTTACAGTACCAATGTAAACCTAAAATAATTTTCATCAGAATGGAATTGGAGCGTTATCAAAAAATTGTCTTTTAACATTCTATTTTTTTTATTTCTCGTGTTTTGCATAAAATGCGTATTCTTTTCCCATTTTCTTTCTTCCATCGTAAAGAAACGAGCTAATAAAAAATCTGATTAGAATTGCATGATATCTGTAAATAGGCAGTAAAATAAAGTACTTGCATTACGTAGACATTTCGTCCCTAAATTGAACCTGTAAACTCCATTTCCTTATCTGCTGTAATTATCTTTTTATTCAGTATCATTTGCTTAGCACACCCACCGTGTATATCATGTCGGCTTGAACACATACTAACTAGTTATTTTTTCTTTATCTGATTACTATTTGCCACCGCTAAATGTTTATTGCAACACTTATAAGGAAGAAAATGAGGAAAATTAGGAAATCTCCTGACATTTATTTGTGGGAAATTTACCACAAAATATAAATCAAATTGAATTTTATATGAAATTTCAGGTGATATAAAAATAATTGACATTAAGCGTGACGTATAATAGTATATAAAGTTTTGATTAAATATATTGTTTATGTCCATTAACTGATTAGGAATTAATGATAATGTCATTTATTTTACTGGAGCAGTATACACCATATGAAAATATTTAATATATGCATAAATCTCGCTTTTTGTACAAATTAACGCATATATGCAGCAATCCAATAGTGAGCATCGCCATTTGAAAGAGGATAAATAAATGTCCTGAAGAAAACTCAATTTAAAATCCAATATTATTTCATACTATGAAATTATTTCTAGAAATTTATATTTTCGTCTTTATCTAGTGACCTATGCATTTTTTCGGATAAACAGTGCTAAAAGTGCCTGGGGCAACTGAAACATATCACCATCACCTTATAATTATGGGAAATTTTCCTAAATATCCCGATTTTAATTCCGCTTTCATTCCGATTTATTTAATTGTTAGATTATTAATCGCCGATTAATACACGCGTTAGTTACAATATTTTCAATTGATCGTATCTTTTTAAATTGAAATAAATCTAATTTTATTCTATGGCATTTTTTTAGGTTAGTAATATTTGACACAACGTTTTGACATTATTTATTTAAAAGTGGTATCTATGGTCACTTACATTAAAATCGTAGCTTACAGACTAGGTAAATGCTTTAAAATGTCTACTATGGTCATTTGAAATAACTAATGTACAACATTAGTCACTCCGTGAGAGAATATTTTAGAAGTCACGGAGGAATTATTACAGATTTTTGTTTTTACCTTATAAATAAAAATCAATTTTACAAAATTATTTTATTATTGAAATAATTTAGCACTACGAAACTTATTTATTTAAATTAATATTAACATTTGTGCCAATGTAACAAAACCATAACAACCATTCAATGGCTACTTTGTAATTTAAAATACTACATCAGTCGAATTATCAGTCAAACGATGAATGAAAACTTAAGAATTATTTAAGAAGTTTTTAAAAAAGTGTTGGATAAAACGTTGTATTACACTCGTGTGGAATGTATATTACGGACTAAAGAAAATTAACCACTCGCCCTGCGGGCTACGTAGTTAAACTTTTTCTTTCGTAACTAATATGATACATTCCATACTCATATTATAAATAACTATTAAATCACTATATGTCCGTACATTACCCTTCTATTCAGTAAAATAAACCAAAATTAGGGCGCGTAAGCAAAGATTTGTGATGATGTAACGAGTTTTTGAAGAAAATGTGTCGTTGGTTGTCATGCATGTCACACTGAAAAATGAACGTATATTTCAAGGAATTTGTGATTACGTAGACTTGTATAAGCAGTCGTTTGTTAGTAAAAATAAAAATCAATTATATAATAATTTAGGTCATTAATAAACGATTCTCTATACGTAAATATGTGTAAAATACGAGTGTCTAAATCAGTTTATATTAAGAAATGAGTCACATTCCACACTTTTTCTACGAGTGCAAATTAAAACATTAGAAATAAAAAATATAATTTTTAGGTTAGTTATTTTTTCTGAATTACAGCTGTCAGATCCAATAGCTACCTTCACCTCGTGCTAAATGAAATATTTATTGGTGGTTGCTAGTTTCAGGCTGTGTCCAATATGATCGAAGCCACAGCTTGTCAAATTGAATAATATATTGTTTAGTGCCTTGGAAACTAGTACGTTAAATCACATTTTAACAACTGCAGTAGAAAAATATTTTTAAGAATTGTACATAACAGCATTTTTAGACAAACATAAATTATAAGCTGCATTAGAAAATAATGAGTATGATTATTATTTTCTGTAGGTAATTATTTTATTGGAGTCCCTTTGAGATAGTTTTGCGTACTTAATAGTAAAGTTTTCCTTCACCTATTAACTAAGACTATGTTCAATGCATGCTGGTTTAAGTTTACGGACCAAGATCAAGATAGTCCGTCTTAATCGATAATAAAGTTGAATTACCCCTTGGTATATATGGTGGCCGGTAGATTCCGGGGTAGTAGGGTGCATGCCAGCACATTTTCATTATACACACGAAGATTAACTGCCCACTCGCTTACTCCCAACGATCGATAAATGCTTTTTTTTGCTAGCCTAGCTCCAGGTAAATTCCTCACAAGATTACTGTTGTTTTTTATCCCTAGTCAGCATTAAATTGATTTGGATAATTATTGGGGGAGTGTGCTACATTTATCTTGGAATGAAAATGAATTTAGTTCTTGACCTTACACTAAAAAAAATATATAATTTAGCCAATCTGCAGTTACGGATGAAAACAAAGCTGCTATTCGTACAATGATTAAAGAAGATAACCGTGTCACATACAGAATTATACGGGCTTCTTTGGGCATTGGAATGACCGGTATACATAAAATTTTGCTCGATCATCCAAAAGGCAGGAAAGTTTGTTATCGTTGGACTCCTCATAATTTAAATGATGGTCAAAAGCATCATCGTTTGAAATGGTGTATGAAAACATTAAAAAAGTACAAGGAAGGTAAATCTAAAGCAGTGTACGATATTATAACAGGTAATGAATAATGGATGTATGCATTTAAACCTGCAACAAAACGACAATAAGCTCAATGGGTCTTTCCAACAGACCCCAATCCTGTCAAAGTAAAAGAATCAAAGATGGAATTACTGGAACACCCACCATATAGTCCTGACCTTGAACCTTATGATTTCTTCCTATTTCCTAAATTAAAGGAAATAATGTGTGATTTCCGATATGCAAGTGCAAATGAAGCGGTTGGAGGCTTCGAAAACATGGTCTCTCAAGTGTCTCAAGAAAAATTAATTTCTTGCTTTAACGATTAGTTTTATTGAATGCATTATCAATAGTTTGCAGAAACTTTCGATGCTACCCTCGTAGACTAAATAAATTAAAAAATCTTTTAGAAATGCTAGTATCATTGTGATGATATATTTTTCTAGCGTCAAATGAATTGGAACAGTAAGGCATACAATTCATTCGACGCTAAATCCCAAGGAGGTTCCCAAAGAATATTCCAAGACATATTTTTCTATTTAACTACCTATTATTTATGAATCCTCTTTAAATGTCGTCTGAAGCTATTCCTAAAATCTCGAATATTACTTTTTCCAATTTCATGTGTAACCTAACCTTGAAATATCAGATGATAACTGCCCCTTACAGATAACATATGTCATTTACCAAGGCTTATCTTAAAAGAGAAATGCTATAGTCAAAATATATAGGGTGAAAGTACTGATATATTTATTTACATTATTATTATTTAAAGTTTAAAGAGAGGTATAAGAAACAAACAATGTTACAATTACTTTATTTTATTATCGTGTTGGCAACACTGCCTGTCAAATCAATTAATTTGACGTTTAACAGATAAATAACAAACCGCAAAAAACAAAGGTGCATGAGATACAAGTTCATAAATAAAATTTCCTGTAAAATTGACAATAATTATGTACTCGTAAAATTACATACTCGCTTGATGGCTCGTAAGTAACTTCTTCAGTTGTTGTTGTACGTAATAAACTTCTTACCACACTCGAAATGAAATATATTGTTATAACAGGAAAAAAGTTACAAGACTCGAGACTCAACATGTATTTAGAATTATATTGGACCTATACTTCGTTTCACGTAAGAAAATAGAGATGGGAAGATAGGTTTAGTTTGATCTTGTTTTTTGATTGGGGAATATCCCGAAGCCGATATTATTCAATCAAACAACAATATCAAACTGCACCTACCTTCCCAACACTATTTTCTTATGTGAAACGAAGTATACTTAAACTCTATGGCTCCGTAGTATGATCACAGTTTTAACTAAAACGCTGTTTTAGGAAATGTCAAAATCAAATTTCAATATTTAATTTCGCTCTTATGTTTAAAGAACGATTTTTAAAAAAATATTTGTTTGAATACAAACTATGTTCTGCTTTAAAATCATATTTTGATAAATTTGATACAATTTATTATTGTTATTAAATAATGCATTTTGACATTTCTTAAAACAGCGTTTTAGTTAAAACCGTGATCATACTACGAGCCAATCTGTTTTAACTATCGAGTGGTGTGAAGATACGTGCAGCGGTCGAACACAGATTAAGTAAAACATCAGAATCAGATAACTATTATAACTGGCAGTTCTACCTGTCTAGTACTGAAAACTTAAAGACCACTTTTTAAATTAATCTTATATTATTACTAGAAATCTTAGAAGAAGTACTTCCTTTTATTTTGAAACTTTGTTACTATGTTCTGTACAACCTGTACAACGAGTAGATAACGTTGATATTTTTCGCTATCTATTTCTTCTAGCGCTAAATTCTAGCAAATCGTCAAAATAGATTGATAGTCTAGCCTCTAGCCCTAACACTAGATAGCGCTAACCCGACTGAACGCAAGCATTGACTAAAAAACCGTAATGATAGATGTATTTATTTTACTTATCTATTTTTAGTACACTTTCATTTGTAATAGTAACTATGGAATTTTATCAACTCCTGAAATTTCAGATTATTGATAAAATATGTCTTGATTCACATGTACGCCTCTGTACTAGAAATAATTATTGTAGCTCGCAATTTTGACAATTTTCGGAAATGCATTTAATATTTTATTTTAATTCTATATTTTATTTAACTTTTAGTTATTTCATTATTTGAAAAATTGCACTTGATACTTGTAGATAAATAATGATTATGAAAATGTTAACATACAACTATTGCAGTTATCAAAATCAAATTATAAGTGTAAAACAACGAAAGTAACTTACAATAGGCGGTTGTTTCAAGGCTTATTTGATCTTTAGATGCACTTGCTCATAATAAGTAAATTGCCCAATGAATACAACTCTGCAACTTGCATTTTAGTTTATGCTTAGCCAGCAAAACTAATCCCATAACACAACTCTTGCTTAACTTAAAGTGCCTTAACCTCCTCTAATAACAATCCTTTCCAATATTCCCAGCAAGAAGTGATATTTTTGCTGTACAAACTTCATACTCGCAGTAAACATCAATAGCGTCTTACGGTAAATACCGCCACAATATCCTGACTAGGGGTTAGGATGTACGCTCCATCCCCTAAACTAAAGGGGTTACTCTCTCTAATTGAATCCGTGTTTTCAGCGAGTGGAGAGTGGTTTAGGATGATCAAGATAGTTCCAATCACCCTAATCGATAATAAAAGGGGAGAAGATATAGAGACCTTTAAGTAAAGGTTAGCGGATGACCGCAGGGATGTTGGACAGAATGAAGGATATAGAGTGAGAGTCGTCTGTTTTTTCTCTCTGTCACGTGGAGCGATGTTTGCATGGTTATAATGTGTATGTAATTTAATATGCATTTTGGGACTATGTGTCAAATATTGAAACTGGAAATAATATTGAAATATTTTGCTCAATAAAATGTACGTACAAAGTAAAACACAAAATCATAAAAAATATCGTGTTCTAGTTGTACTCCAAGTCCATAGACTGATGACTATAATAGGCCCATAAATCTATTTTTTTATTGTGCTTTGTACAAAGATTTGACCATTAATGCAAACCCAATATAAAAAATGATTTTTTAAAGGTTTACGATAAGTTTGTGACGTCACGTGTGGCAGACCAGTGACATTGTAACAGTATTTTTTCATGAGAGATCCGCCATCTTTCTCACCAATGGGAATGGTAAATGGAATTATAGGCGGGATTTATAATGAAGAATGTATTTTAAAATGATTTAGCTTTACTACATATTAATCAGTATTTTACGATTTTTATATAAATTTGTTATATTTCGATTATAGTTTATAGGCAGTAGCGGATTTAACACTTGAGAGATCCCAAGCGCAATTCAATTTTGAGGCCCTCCTAACCCCCCCCCTCTTCTAATTTTCGATACCATTATAATGAGCATTCTACGCGTACTTTTTTACTTTAGCACCCACTCTAGGTTATTAATAAAAAATACAACAAAATTTGAATTTTAACCTAGTCTAAAAAATCCATCTCGCAAGAATTTTATATTGAAGGTTATATACATATAGTTGCAAAACAATGAAAAATATAAAATTTCACAATAATTAGAACGGAAAGCAAAATTTATTCTGATTTTGACATTTGCACGCGAAAATGTCACATTTTTCACAAAAAACAGCCAAAAAAAAAATAATCATTTTATTGCGAAATGCATGCAACCACCCGAACAGATATAACATATCTATTTAGTTTACATCATATACCCGAATTTCGTCCAGAGTTCTGTGCGTTAGGTTACCATTACATTAAAGTATTTACAAGTGAAGAATGTATAATTTTCACAAATACAGCGTTTAGAATAGACCCCGAAAATGATGACGTCAAAATCGAGCGGGAATTACAAAAGTTGAAAGTAGGCTTCCGGTTTCTTAACTGTATTTTGAAAGAGTTGTTAACGAACCGTACTAGCGCCAAATTTAGAGTAAGTAGTAAGGATATTCTATCTTTGTCTCGTCAGTAGAGAGCAAACTTGCATATGGTTTAAAATATGCCCCCTAGACCGCCACAAAACATTTGGTGTAGATGGCGCTATTCATTTGTGAATTTAATTTAGAGAATACTATTAAATTATTAATTATTTTTATTAGGAAAATAATAAAAAAAAAATTATTTTGAGACCTGAAATTTGAGACCCCCTCGATTTAAGAGGCCCGGAGCGCGCGCTTCCTGCGCCTGTGCGGAAATTTGCCATTGTTTATGTGCCCATTATGTAAAATAATACAATAAATACACATATCAACATTAGCTATTCCGCTTCGCAATTGTAAATGCTCTTAATTTTATTTGATAAGGCATGATTATGATTTTGCATCCGTTCGTAAATTTAAATTTAATATAAAATGGAATTTGTCACATATAATATTCTGTCTATACATATTTTATTATTATCTTCGGAATATTTATTTTTAAACCAAATAAAAATAGGCTAGTGGTCGGTTGCACCAACGTAACTTAAATTTTAAGCGTTAAACAGACAATATTGCATCGAAATGAAATGTCAAATGAATCATTACACATTGCTATCAATATTTCGATTTGCTTTTTTTATTAAGGGTCGTTTAAAATTTAAGCCTGGTGCATGTGGCCATGTCTTACAAACAACTTTTCGTCGTTTACCCTTTTCCAACCGGATTCGCCGAGCCGCAGTTTTACCACTGCCGTACTGCCGGTTGGATTATAGCCAGTGCTACATTTATTTAAGATGAATAAGTGACCAGTTTATAGCATCCGAGTGTGATAAATACAAGTAGCTGTATTTATTTTTTACGACAAATTGTTGGTCGACGGCAATCGCAAGAAACATGGGTTGGGTGACGTGTGACGTCACTGCGATCTAGAAGATGTGCGCAACCCCTCGGCCATCGAGCCAACTAAATAAAAAATTTAAAACAAGAAAACATTGAGATTTATTGTGATTGTTTACTTACACTTAATCTTGAATTACGGTACGAATTCGTAAAATATATCTACGCTACAATTTTACCTCTCGTTATTGTTTAGTTTTCTACTAAAAGAATGTAAAAAATATTCCACTTCCGGTGAAAAAATAGTACAAGACCAAATTCCTATCCGTTTATCATCATAACTGTCACCTTTATAAAAAAATATCTAATTATTTCAAGTTCCTTAACTACCCCTCCACAATTAGAATGATTTATGCGTATTTAACAGATAAACATAACCTTATTTCATTTTCCTGGTCGAATGACAGCGTTTAGCAACCATGCATGGGATATGGCAGCAATGTAATCAGTCTTCAGCGTGATAAGATAACAAACAGTATTTTTAAATCCGTTCCCTCCCTTTCTGTCAGTTTTTACTAGCTATTTTTACAATCGCAGTGCTTCAGTTGAGTTCCGAACTAGCAAGGGCTTAGAAGAATTAACAGTTGAGTGTTGTGTTGCTTGGCAACGAAAGTTTGGTGAATAAATAGTGTGTTAATGTAAAACAAAATGATTCGAGTGTACGTAAGAGAACAGAATCAGAGAAAATATTCGATTGTTGATGGAAATCTACTCCAGAGAAGGGAAGTACAGCTTCCAAGATTGGTAATTATTTTATTTTACTGTCGATTAATTGAACAAATTTGCCCCATTAGGAAGACATTTAGCGAAAAAAATCATTTGTCATTAGGTGTAGGCGAAAATATAAATTTTGCAGTATTTTTGCAAATAAATTCCAACTATGAATAAATAATTTTGGTTTACACTTCCTTGGGGCACTGTTTTAAACTCTTTAAAATATCGATGCTTAATTTTTCTTATCAGTATTGGTTTTCTAGTTATAATGTTATAGTGGAAAGTTACACCATTAAAAAGACTTATCTAATTTGTCTCAAACAGCAAAAATTCAGAATATTATTAAATTTGTATAGGGTGAAAAAAATGGTTGTGATAAACAAATGAAATAATCAAGTATTTAATTTTTTTTTAAGTTTATTGTACTTATTTACATTCTTATTTTTAATTTATACAACGTTGAAACATTTTTTGAATATGCCATTGCCTACTTTGATGTTACGAAATTAGCAATTAAAATAAACAAATTAATGGTGTAATATTTTTTAAAAAAATCCTTGCGAGGGATGCTCTGTTAATAGTTAGTAACAGGCCATGAATGCTCAATTGGCTAGAAACACTTGCAAAAATTGAATGTCGTATTAGTTGACATTCGTTACCCACAATTGTCAAACATTTCGATTTCCTTGTAAAACGTAGTTAATTTGGTAAGTTAAGTAGTTTTGCATTTTTAATTCAGTTAAAATGAGCATTCCGCGAACTTCAGAGCTATGATTTTCTATGACTGTAAAAGACAGTTAGGATACCAGCAAAGCCATCAAAATTTGATAGCAGCTTTTGGCGATGCTTTCCCTTAATTATCCGCTGTTAGTTATTGGTTCCTTGAATTTCGACGAGGGTGAGAGCTATTAGACGATGCTGCCTGTTCAGAAAATGTTGATCGTGTGGCAAGCTTGATTCAGTCCAATCGAAATATTACTTATAGACGAAATCAGGAGGAAGTGAAGATTGGGTCCTCGGCGGTGAATACAATTTTGCATGAACATTTTGGGGTAAGAAAGTTAGCAAGCCGTTGGATACCGTATTTGCTCTCAGCGTCAAAAACAGGATCGAGTAGACTGGTGTAAACTTACGTTGCAAAAATTTGACGGAGGGGCTTCCAAGCAAGTGACATACATTGTAACAGGTGACGAATCTTAATCTCAATAAGAAAGTGATTGTTGTTTTTTTTCCGCCGAAGTGGTCATGTTGCTGTTATTCCACTTGAAGTTCGCAGAACTGTTAATTTTGAATGGTACTGCGAAGTGGCTTTACCACAGATGTTTACAAAATTACAAACAGGTCGCCAAAGGACCGGTTTGCGTAACATCTTAGTCCATCATGACAACGCATTCTCCCACACTGCTGCCAGAACATTGAATTTTTTGAAAGATTCGGGAGTTTAATTGGTAACTCATCCTCCGTATAGCCCAGATCTGGCGCCGTGAGATTTTTTTGTTTCCAACTGTTAAAAAAATGATGCGAGGTAAAAGATTTTCCAACGAAGATGCAGCAGTTACAGAATATATAAGAATTTTTGAGAACCTTTCAGAAAATAAATTTTCCTAATGTTTTACAAAGTGGTTTCAAAGAATGTACAAGTTTATTAGTCTGAATGGAGAATATTTTGAAAAACAATAAAGATTTTTTGTTTATGGGGTCTCGTGGCCGCGTGCCTGTCTGGTCGCGAATCTGGGGAACCGGGTTCGATCCCGACCGACGCCAAATATTTAGAATTTTAAATGGCACAAAATTGACCCCTGTGGTGCACTCTCCACGCCAGCAATGAGTGCCCTAGAGGTAACGCCTGGTAAACGCCCGCACGGTACAAATAAGTCATCATTACCGATATCTGCGAACAAAGCAGATTAGCACACCCAGCAATGCGTAATATGCCGTGATGATATATTTATTTATTTATTTTGTACGAATTTATTCATAAATAAAAATATCGGTTTATTACCCATTTCTGGGTGAATCATGCTGCTTGCATTCGCCGATTTCTGTAAGAAAATATATTTGTGCTGTAAATGGCGTTTACGAGGCGTCACATCACGAACAATCAAAGCTGTTGTGGTGAATGCACCAGGGTACAGTACAAATTCTAGTAGTAAGAGCAACAATTAGTCACGTAGTTCGTAAAATTTGACCATGCTTCAAAAATATTGAACTATTTACAAATAATTAATTGAAGGTTGACACATATTCTCTATCAAACCTTCAAGGTTCCCTTTAACAATGACTTTTAACATTTTATTTATTTCAAACGCAGTAACATGTAATAAATATTTACATTTTCACATATACTATAATTAATACTTGTTACTCTCTTGAGAATAACATGTATAAGTAGAATATTATATGTTCATTTATTTTTAAACAAACAATAACACAAAATGTTTAATTGCAACATTTTCGTAGGATTTGCCTACACGATCAAGGTGTACTACTTACCTACTCTAGTTACCTGGAAGTTGATTAAACGATTGCAATTATTAATTCAAAGGAGAGATTAAGTCATTTCGTTTGCTATAATGCTGAAGCAAAACATAACTATTGCTCGTAAATGCCTTCGTTAAGCCATAATAATTTTTTTAATATTCTTTGTCGTAATTTTTAAGCTTACTTTGTTCTCAAACAGTGGAGTTCGATAATAATTGTAGTCACATAAATTATTGATATATTGCAACACTTAATAGGTAATAATATGTTTCATATAACTTTTGTGGTCAATATATGTGATAGTATACTTTCGTTGTTTTGTGATTTTCTGCATTAATTTATTTAAAAATGGATTCCAGATTTCTATATGGCGATAATAAAATGCTTAAAAGTAGTACGAATTTGGAATAGAGTGAATGTTTGACACACGAGCCCAGACTCAGAATAGTTTCGCCGGCTTACATTTTTAACAAATTAGAAAACCTACACATATGCTGAGTTTCTACAAAATTCTTTCGGCTGCTTTAAATATAGACTAAAAATCTGATGTGGCCAGCACATAACCTCTCGCTAGATATTTTGCCTGGTTGTACGCATAAAACGAAAAATATTTTTAAATACAAATACATATATTCATGTCTCACTACACAAAATAATTCGCACATATATTTGCAAAATCTATGGGATATTTTAATATAAATTATGTACAATACATACATTTTCTTTATAAGTATTCAATATCCTGAATTTTTTTTTTGTACTTACCTTTTCTTTTTCTTTATATTCGTAATTTTTTCGCAAATTCCTCTTATATTCTTTTTTACCTATATTCTTTTACGTTGTTGACTTTTTTTTATTTTCATAATCTTCATAATAATGTACAAATTTTTTTGACAGCGGCATACAAATATTTTTGACAGACATTTATGTTTCAATTACAAACATTTGAATTTCTTGCCTTGAAGTAGTTTGATTTGAGAATTTTTATATCAAATTATTTTATATGCGTTTCTTTATCTCTAAATCTATGGAAGATATAATAATGAATTTATATTTATCGAATAAAGAATTTAACATTCTTTAATATAAGTATTTACATAAATTTTCGATAAATAATATTTAGATGATTTTTTTCTTGTAACTACTACTTCCGGTTGTCCAATTGTTACCAAAACTTAATCAACTCTTCCCATTATTGTTAGATTGAGCAATCCGTAGTTAAAAATGTCTTAAGTCTTATAGTATTTGAGTTATCGTGAATCCAACATCCACACACACATCCACACACATACACACACACACTCACACACACACACACACACACACACACACACACACACACACACACACACACACACACACACACACACAAACACAAACACAAACACGGACATCATCGTAAAAATGTTATAATCGGGTTCTAGGGACCTTAAAACGTGCTTATTCACTAAAATCTGGATATGCGATTTTTAGCACGAATACAATACCTCTCTTAGCGAGAGGTAAAAACTTACAAAAACTGTGGACCAAATGACGGGTGATAATAGTTCGACCGGAATGTATGTCCTATCGAGACTCTTTACTTTTGATATATGTGCGTACAGTAAAATCTGTCTTGTTAAACATAAGAGGCAGTACTCTAACTCAGAAGAATGTGCAGGGCTTGTGGATACAATGCTTAATAGAATGAAGGCGATAAATCCCAATATTAAATGGCGAAATTCATTATTACTATTTTCATTTTTTGTAAATTTAGATCTGTATCCAAGGCAAACTTACAGCAAGGAACAATCTTCTTCGAAAATTAACCTGTACCAAGTGGGGAGTTCACCCACATACCCTCAGAACATCAGCCCTTGCCGTGTCCTATTCATGTGTCGAGTATGCTGCTGCAGGTCAGCTAACCCGAAACATCTGGAACCTCTGTTAAACGAAACTTGCCGTATAATTAATAATAATAATAATAATAATAAAATTTATTTGTTAAGAGATACAAAAACTCCATACAAATAGATTGGTAAACTTCAGTATTTACATTTTACAAATTTAATACAAATGCTCCTATTTTAAGTGCAGAGTTACAATAGTTGAGGATGTCGAGTATCTTGCCTTGGGTTGGGTCCACGAGTATGTTTCTGTATGCCTTTTCTGGGTCGCCAGGTGTGGTAATGTATTTCTGTAAAAAACTGTGTCTGATGGGATTGTATATAGGACAATTGAAAAGGAAGTTTGGGAGAGGTCATCTAACCCTAAACATGTGGAACCTCTGTTAAACGAAACTTGCCGAATAATTACCGGTTGCCTAAAATCAACACTAGTCAACCAATTATACCTGCTTAGCGCCATAGCTTCACCTAAAGTTAGACGGTCGACGGCAAGTATGGTAGAGCGCTCCAAACAGTTACATGATCCTCGACTAAAAGCAAAATACAGTTTGCTCACTTCATTGTATCCTATGACAAAGGCCAAGACTACAACAAGACACTTAATGTGGGATGTGTCTTTAAAGCCAGAAGATAAAGCAATAGGTATCCTTCCAGATGAGAAACTACCACCAGGTATTGACCAGAAATGGCCCATTTGGAAATCTTTAAATCGTCTACGAAGTCAAGTAGTGCAGTAAACATGTTCAACTGGGGGTACCAAGCAGAACCCATTTTTACGTCATTGTGGTCAAGAACAAACAATGGCTCACCTGAACACCATGTTTTATTTTCAATAATTTTAACGGGACCCTCATTCCCGTATATACGTGTAGGTAAAAATATATCAACATAATTTTAAATATGGTTTAAATTAACTTTGTTATTTCTTGCTACAAATTAATTTTTATTTTCTGATTACTGTACATTCTCATTCGTTTTAGAAAAACTCTTCTCTGGTCTAATTTGCAGAGTCCCTATTCTTGTGTTTTTTCCCGTCTAGTTTAGTTCTTTTGCAGACAGATTTGGAGAAATATCCTCCATTCTGTGCAATTGCACAACGTGGGAATAAGAAGCTTTGCGTTGTGTCTGCAAATGACATAACACTGGAATTGCACTCGGTGCGCCAGTAATGCGCTTTTTCTAAACTCGACCAAATTGAATTTTAACATCACCCGGTTTTAATTTATTTCCTGCAGTAGGGCTGCCAGATCTTGACACTTCAAAGAGGAGGAGACATCGTATACGGAAACAAATATGCGTGTAATTAGTTTTATATGTGTATTACAGTTGTCATATTCAGCGTATTCCTGAATAAATGTAACTGTTTTATTCTTTAATGGAGTCCTTTGGAAATTTGGAATTTATTTTCAGTGAGTGTCCATGAGGTGATGCCTGGTAAGCGCTCGCACGGTGCAAATATTTCATACCGATATCTGCGTATAAAGCAGATTGGCACACCCAGCAATGAGTAATAAGCCGTGATGATATATTTATTTATTTGAAATCAAATGATTGCAGAAAATAAGGAAACAAATAAAGTAAACCAAATAATACTTGTTGACTTCATGTTGTTGTATGAATAGCATAGACCAGGTGTCGCCAACCCAAAATCGCGAGCTACCGGTAGCTCTTGTGAGTACTTCTGGTAGCTCACAGATATATCCTAAAAGAACTAAAAATAATAGAAATTTCCGTAAATTCTCATCATGTTTCGTTGCACAATCAAACAGACCATCTTTGCTTTGTCCTGATCTTAGTATACATCATTAATAAATATTGGTAAAGGAGGCGAATCTGTTAAATATATTCTTTTTTCTACTCCCATGCGTGAAGTGGGTACTTCACGTATTAATTTTCATGTGTGAAGTTTGATTTTTTGAACACTGTGCGTGAAGTAAATAATTCAGTTTAAACACACACAATGAATATCAGTATATATACGTAAATCATGTGAAGAAATAACAACTTCATGAGAAATATGTAATTAATTTATATAAATAAAATAAATTTTGTAATTCTAAATTTACAACTTTGTGTTAAATATAAATCTAAGTCCAATAAGCATTCAAAAGCAATAAATAAAAAATTTCTAAGCAATCTAATACAAATTTTATGATATTACAGGTTGTAGCAATTACAAAATATAAAATTATTGTATTTCCCATTATTTTAAATATTACAAAATGACTTGTGTTTTAATAAAACAAAGCTGTTAAACTCCCGTACCGTTGGTAAACAAGGTTACACAAGTCGATAATGCAGAGGCTTTACGTTAAAAGAATGACAATGTGAAGAAAAAATTATATTTTATTGCAAGGTCGTAGAAAAAGTATAGTATGTAACACGTGTGTGAAGCCTATTTTACATTCGGGTGGTTTGCAACACTCGCCTTCGGCTCGTGTCGCAATCTCCACCCTCATGTAAAAACTTCAGCTTCACACACTTGCCACATAATATACTATTTTCTAAAATGTTCTGTGATCTGGCAATTTATTTTTGTACACGAAAGGGAAAAAACATGCAGCTTCACATCCCTTGAAAAAATCTAACTTTCAATTATGACATTTAGCCTTGAATAAAAAAGAAATTCGCCCTTTTTTCTGGAGACCTTGCTTCACCAAGTATAGGAAAAATTTTAAAGTAGCTCAACACCTTGAGAAGGTTGGCGATCCCTGGCATAGATTCATATTTCCAATTATTCACAAGATGAAATATTGACCGCTGTGGTGCAGTCTCCCGTGAGGTGTCGCCTGGTAAACACCCGCATGTTACAAATATGGCATCATCATTACCGAAATCTGGGTACAAAGCAGATTGGCACACCCAGTAATGAGTAATGTGCCGTGATGTAATATTTATTTATTTATACATTTATTACAAAATGAACTTAACATCTTCGTTATACAATATTAAAATATATATTACGGCTCAACGAATAACAATTAATGGCCAGTTGCACCGCTTATAGTTAACAAGAAAATTTTGACAGTAATATTTAACAACTTATTTGACATTTCGTTTCAATACGATATTGTCAATTTAACTTAAATTTTAAGTACAAGCGCGCAACTGGCCACGGAACTGGATAAAAAATAATTTTAACAAAATTATGGAGGACCTCATTGTATGATGTGAAAATTACAAGTGTTTATAATAATATGTAGATACCTATGTGAATTGTTCAAATATTTATCTACTTGTTTAGCATCTAAATTGTTTTTCTTTATTTAAAACTTAGCAATAAAACAGAAAATTCGTATAAATATGTTTTTATTATTACTAGAATGACTACATAGTGTAAGAGAAATGTAATTTTTGTAATTTATAGTCTATCCTAATTTGGAAAATACAATTTAAAAGAAAATATGGGAAGCCACACACGTAGTTTCATTACATTTCATCTATTCTGACATCTGGTTTTGGATGCTGGAAGTCTTTATGTCAGAGGCTGTTTAAGAGCGTTTGTCGCGGCTCATTGAACGTTTTCAACAGTACCAAACAACAAAAAAAGGTCACAGGGTGCCAGATTAGGGTTGTATGATGGGAGAATGCGCTGAGTCACATCATTCTTTAGCCACCCTAAAACCGTGACTTGGTTTCGTGTGGCTTTTTTGTTCCCCAAAATTAAAACTCAATTGAAAGATCACCATTTTGTTACTGTTGCGTTTTAAATAGCCTCCCACATGATGAATTCCAGCTTCCAGCACTGTTATTAAGAATGAGATCAAAATCGTTATGTTCATTTTCAAGATGGCCAACAATGGGGACATATGAAATTGACGTCACACAGCACACATTCTCCCTTCCAGTACCCCATGTTGTTAGATAAAGACGGCAGGCTCGAAGAAATAGTTTTGGCCTCTCTTCTCTTCTCAACGTGTTGTCCTAATCCGATTTGATATTTGCTGTTTTATTTTGCGGTGGTGTTTGACGTATTTGAGAGTAATCAGTTTTGTTATAATAATGATTTGTTAGCTGAAGATAAATTCTAAAAAAATAATAATACCGAAACACAAAATTATCCAACCCATTTAAATACTATTTTAGATTCTATCTAAAAGGTCATGGTAGTGCTTTGCTGTTTCTTTCTTCGAGCTTGTCGTCTTTGTCCAAAAGGTCATGGTAGTGCTTTGCTGTCGTCTTTATCCAAAAGTATCCAAAAGTATCAGTAGATGGTAATATTATAAAATTCTAAAATCATAAGTCCCCATTATGGTGCATTCACAAATGAAAATTAGGTTTAGATTTATGGTTTAACTTAAGATTTAAAGACTACATTCACACTTCAAAATTTAGGGTCTCTAAATCCAAATCATAAAGCTAAACATTGCAAGGTCCATACTTAAGGTTTATGATTTAGTTTGACGCCACAAACTTCACCAATGAGATCGAGTCTGATATGATATAGATATATACACCCATCTTTATTTAGTATCCACTTGGTAGATTCGGCTTTTTAAACAAATGCGAAAAGAACATGGATACTGTCATAACTTAATGCTGAAATATAACCAATAATGCCAAGCGAATGACAGTTTCACGGCACACAGGTGTCTTGTTGAGTTCTGCTCTACCGATATTTTAATCTTGTTTTTGAAGCATTTACATAGATGTCTGTACATATCAAAACTGATTTTCAGGTAATTTAAACTTACATTTATGAATGACTTAAACCTAAACAAAAACCATAAACCTAATTTTCATTTGTGAATGCTCCTTTAAGGAAATTCAGGTAATTAAGCGGCGAATATACACGTTCACATAACAACATAATTTCACTTTTCAATATCAAATTCCATTTCCAACCTTGCAAGGTCCAAACGTTTAAATTCCAATTTGAGGTAACGCATGCGTCTAGTGTTGCTCAATGTCAAATGTCGAGTTCAGCTGCCATTATATGGACGTTATTGTAAAACTTTAGAAATAAATCACAGAAAAACTCTTCAGCTACAGTTATCTTCTGTCAAAAGACAAAAAGCAGAATATACGCACGCGGAATCTGATAGTTTGAGCATGCGTCTAATTGAAATTACATGCTGTTGTGAATGCTTCAAATTCAAAGTAAAAATTACAAAGTAGAAATTCAAATTGGAAATTGAAATTATTTAGTTCTGAATGCAGCTTTGGGAAAATTATGTCGTGAAATTGCAATCTTTGAAATTGCTACTTCCCAGGGGATTTATTTTAATAAGCCTCATTAATCCGAAAATTATTCATTACACTATTATCTTCATCTATCCACAATCTAAGTTCTCCTTCTTTCTTCTAGCCATCCCGGGAAGACCGCCTCACCAACAACAACATCAAGATCTCTCCGGTGGCGACTCCACCCTCGCAGCCGACTCCCCCGGCGTCCCCCTCGCAGACAGGGGCGTCCAGGAAGCTCCTGCAGGACACCTTGGCTCGTCCAGCGCCCTATCCTATGATAGTCACCCCTGAGAGAGGTTATTGGATTGACGGAATCGACCATGACTGCTCGTACGATCATAGGGGACCTCTCATGGCTGGAAGGGCTAAGATAGAGACGGATGATACGGCCAAGTGCTATAGGAGGTTCTTCGTGGGAAGGGTGAGTCAGAAAGATTTTCTAATTATTATTATTTAATTCTGTTATTGGTACATAATATCGAAAATGTGCAAGAGTTGAAATGAAGTAAAAAAAAATATTATTGGTAACATTTTATTATGAAACCAATAACCACAATCAACTAAAGTAAATAAAGTTTTTTTCGCAAAGAATCATACCCACCCTACGCCCCTGTACCAATGTGCTAAAATATAAACCGTTCTTATGTTATATTTTATACCGTGTGACCGACACATAGGAGATTAACATGTAAAATCAGTTAATTGTGAATAGTATCTCCCCAGTGTAAGATATTAAGATGAAATTTTGTATACTTATTGGAGGATATTAATTCTATGGATTACAGTCCAGGGGGACAATTCTTGAAAAGTACGTACGTGACTTACATTTCACGTTGTGAGATTTTTTCTTTAATTCTTGAAATAATTTGTCGTCTCACTACTTCACATTTCATCTCACTACGTGAAACTTATCTCCCCACCTTTTTGGTTGTGAGAATCAATGTCACTCGCTAATGTTAAATAGAAATTTGCTTAATACTAAATTATATTAACTAATAAAATCATTACAAATATCATGGTTGACGAAAGAGAAGTAGCTGCTATACTTTAAAGCATTTGCAAAATACAGAAATTACTTTTCGAACCAAATTTTTGAAATATTATTTCGGCTGAATAAAAATTTAGTGGGTCGCTTGGGTGACAATTTAAACCAACCAACCAAGTCATAGATCAGCATTAGGGATTCCAACAAAAAATTTAACTACTTTACGTTTTTTGATTTGTGGGTATTTAGCTTGGTGTGGGAAATGACATACATTTAGCTATTAAAACTACAGCCCGATTTAAATATTTTACATATCCTTACACAATACAAATGCGTTTATACGTAGCAAGACGCATTTTATTTATAGTTGTTCGATTACGGCAATAATAATAAATAGTTAATATAGAAAATTTAGCTATACGTTAGTCACTCGTAAGCATACGGGCGAAGAAAATTTGGCCCGCGGGCTGCCTAACACAGACCACTACACTACGGAGACCTACGGACTCAAAATTCAATAAATCGAGAAAAGTAGTTGCGAATGGCAACATTATCAATATCAGCTAAAATAAAAATAAGAATATCACGGTATATATGTAAAGGTAATCAAAGAAGAATGCAATGTAGTACTGTCAATGTCAAAAATCGCACTTTTATGTCAAATTTTTCACTTGATAAATCATGGCCATTTAGATACGTAAAATATATCTGTTTGTTTCGGGAATTAAAAAATCTGATATGGACACCACACGACTTCCTTGTACGCAAGACCAATATGAAGATGAAGTATAGACTCAATTATAAAATTGCACGTATTTGACGTAATTTGACATTAACATCTATTTTTTATTTTTTTGTTATTTTTTGTTCTAATCTATAGCAAGCTTCATTACAAAAACCAAAAAGTATATAAGTTTTAAATTTACATATCTCGCTTATACAAAGGGCTAATTTAATAAAACTTGATGTGCTAGACGCAGAATTTAATTCTCTAAAACTCTTATTTGAAGCATTTATTTCTAAAATCAAAATGAAACCATTTTATTCAAGAAATACTGTTAACAACTTCAGGTAATATATCACTTCCGGTTAGCCTGTTTTAACCAAATTCTGCTATCTTATTCCAATTGATATAAAAGTCTTATATACTAAATTTGAAAAGTTTTGGATTATATTTTAATATAGTTTTTCATTAAAATCTATTATAGGCTTCAAATAAAGTACCTTTTCTGGAAATTATGTAATGACCAAAAAGGGAGGTGCACAACTAGATGTTATAGAAGTCCTAAATACAAAATTTCAACTTTCTACGGCTTACCGTTTTTGAGTTATGCGAGATACGTACGTATGTACATGCGTACGTATACGGACGTCACGACGAAATTAGTCAGAATGGATTCAGGGATGGCCAAAATGAATTTTTCGCGAATACAATACTTCCTTTACTTTGTACAAGGAAGTAAAAAGTGAGAAAATATAAAATGAGATGAGAGTGAGATGAAATTTTATGTCACCTAGTGACAAAATTCTCATATTTCAGGAATCGGTATCCAGGATTATTGTTCGTATACCGGACAAAATGGTTACTAAGTAACAGTACAAATAGCATAGAGGTAGCGTTTGCGCTTAATAATAAACAAAACTCGAAGAGACTGGGTTCAGAACCAGCCAGCAGCAAAATTTCTTTTTCAAAATATTTTTTTTACTAATGTTTTTATCTTTTATTGACTTTTAATAAAATGGAAACATTATTTAAAGCATAAATTACTTATTTTGTAAAATATAAATTACATTGATTACAACATACAATTAAATAATTATAATAATTTTGGGAAGTAAAAATTAAAAATAATTTTGACTGCTGGCTGGTTCCGAACCCAGTCTCTCATAATTTTGTTTATTACCAGGCGCACACGCTACCACTTTGCTATTCTAGCTATTACTTGGTATACATTTTTTCCGGAATATAAATAACAGTCCTGGAAATTATACAAATTTTCTTATTTTTCTGTGATATTACACATTTAAATTTACTAATTTGCACTGTAATCCATAGAATTAGTAGCCTAAGAGACCCGGTATATAAAAACGAATGAAGATGTGTGTAAAATATATAATATAAAATATTTACGCTATGAAACCAAGATTTAACAATTACATAAATATACATAATAATATCAAAAGAAATTGATATAAAACCAACAAAAAATATATTGTATTCTTTCACGTGGCTTTTGTTCCAAATTTAGTTAAATTAAACTTCACCATTCAAGCGTAATGGTCGTTTACACATGAATGAATGAATTTTATTTTTGTGGAATTATTATTGTAAAATAAATCAATAATTAAAAAAAACTTCTTGACATTCTGTTACATTGTTCAACATTGTAAAGTTACAAAGTATGCCATATTACTCCATAAAATCTTTATCAAGTAGGCACGAATTAATAACAGGTTATTATATTTTTTTCATATGCTGCTGCTAATATCTCAGACCATTAAAAAACAATTAATAAATCGTAAAAGGATTATGCAGCGTATATATTTCTGTCTTATCATTTATAAAAGTTTTAATACACTGATTATAGACACAACAAATTATCGTCCTTGCAGTGTAACAATTTTATTTCCAAGACGATAATGAAGAAATATTATTAAGTCACGGGAGCACAAACATAACATACAACCTTTTACAAGATTAATTAGATTAAGCTTTATTGTTAAAGTAACAGGATAAAATATTGTAATTAATACAATTAATAACATTCTTTCATAGCTAGTTAACCGACTATAAATAATTTATTACAGTGGTCTAGTTCAATGAAGTCTGTACAAGGTTATACCTTTCTCAATTTCACAATTGTAATATAATCACTATTGTGATATAATGATATGATGTGCTTCGTTGAGCTAGAAGTAAACATTGTTTCTTATGTGTATTACATATTTTGGCATGATTAATTAGAACAGGTTACCCTGAACTTTTTAAGTATCTCAAATATATAATTTAAAATACATATGCCATGTCAGATGATGTGACATAACGTCAGATCAAAGTACTCGTTGCACAAAGCTATCTGACGCGATGTTAGCTAACGTTATGTCAGAAGGATGTGACAGTACGTTTGACGCGTTGTCAAGTGAAAAATCTGTTGCACAAACCTCTGACGCGTTGTCACAGTTCATCTGACATAACGTCACATTAATAGACCTTTTCAATTTAACGGCTATCGCTTCCTATCGCTGTAAATAGTAAGTAAAATGGCGCCAACAACTGCCAGTTGGGCTGTCAAACGAAACGTCAGAAATATTGCAGTCACTAAAATTTGTACTCTCGGTGAAAATTTGCATCGTTAGACATTTTAGCTCCAATAAAAGCTTTTGTAACTTCTTTCGAGAAGTTGTCAAAGATTTTTCTCACATTTTACGTCTAAGTTTTTTAGAAATAAACGTCATAGATCTTAATTGTTCTATCTCTTTAAATTGAAAAGGTCTGTTGGTAAGTTTATTAGCAAATATAAAATCAAATATGTGAAACATAAGATACTGACACAGTGTCAGTGTAATGGGGTTATTACACGTACGCATGTATCTGCAACCTGTCACACATTTTTTGCAACTTCAAGCGTTTCGTGCAACTTTTGACGTGTGATAGTGCAACAATTTTCCTGCAACTAGTTTTACATCTTGTTCGAAAACTAGTCACACGTATCTGCAATTATCAAGATACGCATGCGTAGTAAAGTGGCGTAGGGAGTAAAAATCCCTAAACTGTTTGACATTTGTTTGTAAACAGCTGGTAAACAGTACGAAATATTTAAAAACGACTGGAGGAGCTGGTGTTGAAATAAAATCAGACGAATTTATCCAAACTCTGATTGATCGCGTGAGAAAAGAAGAAGCTCTGTGGAATACGAGACATCCATATTTTAAATAACGTAGTAGCAGCTAGACTATTATTCACGAAATATGACTATTCAAGGTCATTTGTTCGAAGAAAGTATACACATCACTTTGTAGCAGTAGCTTAGCAACATTTTGTATTAGAAAGAGAAAGATTATTTGACCTATGTCTATTTAATTTATGTGGTATGACAGATTTACGTAAATAGTGGCATTATTTTCTAACACAATAAATAATAATGACATATGTCGTAGAATTACAGATACCTAATTATCTACTACACTGCCCTCTGTGCTAATATTTACGCAGTGGCGTTGACGTTTAAATCAAATTATTATTCCTTGGTTTATAAGTTAAGTCTATGTTTTTGTATTTTGCAGAAACGTAAGTGAAGAACATAAATCTTTCTGAAAGGCTTTATTTAGAAAGGAACATAATTTTCAAATGAATTATTCTTATTTTTTTCAGTTAAAATGTGTATAAATATTTTATGTTGCACGCCTATGCAAACGAAATGCAATGAAGTTATCTGCAAGTAATATTTTATCAGACGGCTCACAAATGACCTTGAATAGTCATCTTTCGTGAATAATAGTTTAATAATTTGTTGTTCATTTCTGATATTATTCGTCTAAATACAAATAAATGATTCAAACTTTAAAAAATGACAACAAGAATTAAGTATCATGTGTACCAACGACCAACGTCGAGACTAAAAAAATTCTATATTTCTTGCAACTTTGCGTACGTCTTATAACGTAGGTTGCAAGTTGCAGCAACTGTTGTCAAAACAGTTGCAGATACGCGCATACGTCTGATACTCCCACATGTGACACCGACAGAATCAAGGTAACATATCTGAATTAATCAATCAGCGAATATTTTAAGAATTGAGGGAATTTCAAATTTAAAAAATAAAAATCTTATTGTTTGGTGTATAAAGTAATAGAAAGAATAAACTTCGAAGCTTCTTTATAAATAAACATTTGCTCACATTATTATTTATTTATCATATACAATTACATATGTATCATTTTAAAATGAATGCCATATGAGCTATCAATATTTTATGATTAGAAAAATAAATTGAAAATGTATTACCATTCGTATAATCTCTACTAACAGATATATTAACATGTGTATAATAATACACCAAACGTTCATATCACATTATGAAACATAATCATACAATACTCAAACAATATATTTAAACAGATTTAGCAATACAAGTACCGTAACATTATCCCAATAAGTATTAAAAATTACCCAACACTTATTAACCAATTTTATCAATTCATGAGAAAATTCTTATCCACTGAGCGTAACTCCCCGTCAAATCTCGAATTTCATTTAGTTTCTCATCATGGCAGAACTTCGCTCATTTGTTTTCGCTGCGCTGTTTAAGAAACAAAATACAAGCAAGAGTAAATGAAAAAGGAGCATCGCAATCGGCCTGCTACGATTATTGCTTTGCTCCGCGTAGGTGGGACGCACCTTTAGTGATTTGTAAGCAACAGGAAGTTTTTATAAGAATGTATTGAGTTTGTTATTAATTTGATTACTCTAGGTTATAATAGAATGGAAATAGTGGGAGGAAGAAGAAAAAGTAATTTATTGTAAAGATTAATCTTCTATTTATCTGTCTTAAAGATTTATCATTCTGTTTATCTATCGTTTTATATAAATATAACTAACTATAGAAATTAGCCGACAAGTATTTAATGTAGGATGGTAACAATAAATAAAATGACAGATGAATAGACCATATTATTAACTATAGCGCCTCTGCTTGCAGATTTATAAAATGAAAAAAGCGTGCCAGGATGACAAACTTTTTTTTTAATTTTTTCAATTAAGTTGGCAATACTAACTTTTTTTCTGTTTACTATTCTTAGGAAAAAAAGAAAAATATATTCCTTTTTTATTAATGGATTCAAATCACAATCCTGGAAGCAACAATAGTAAACAGGCATAATTAAAAAAATATATTTCGCACTTTACAAAAGAATCACAACAACAAAACATTAGTTTGAGGTTATCTGTCAGTCAGAAGAGTAAATATGCGCTTAAAATTTTTAAATTTTAATGTTTATTTTATTGATTATTTATATATTATAAGGGCAGAATCCAGTAGGTAAACATGAAATGAAACTTACTAGAAAAAATGATCGTTCATTTACGTCCACATTAGATAATATTTTGCTTTAAAAATGCAATTTTTCCCATAAGATAACATTGGTTTCATTTCTGCTGTACTCCCAAGCATATGATTGGTGCATTCTGAGCATGCGCATTAAGGTAGTAATATGGTCTATTGGACTGTTGGACAGGTCAGACCATTCCAACCTACTACAAATTATAAATAAATATATCAGTTATTATTCACTTATTATTTTTATATCTAATACTCTAATTTTAATTAAATTGGTATGAAGGTAGATTTTTATTTAATGTAAAATAAGTATTCATACCTAATTATATTATCAACCTTCACCTATAGGTAGAGATGGGTCAATTCCCGAAATTTAAAGCAACGGGAAAATGCCCAGAAATTTCCTCGAATTTGTTTTCGGAAATTTCCCGAGAAATTTCCAGGAAATTTCCTGTGGAATTTCTTATATAAAGTGCAATATTCACAAAACCTTGAATGAGTAATTTAAAGCATCGTACTAAATTTCACAACTACTTATATTTACTTTAAAAAAAAATAACCAGAATAACAATGTATTATGAAGGAACCATAATTTACACAAAAAATAAACAACGACATATTTAATAATTATTTATAATAGCTTGAACGAAACATCAAGGCCAAATATCTTTTAAAATTTACGGGAAATTTTCAAAAATTATATTCACAGGATTTTTCCAAAAAAAAATCCAGGAAAAAAAGTAACAAAATTTCTTCCCGTAAATCGCGGATGAAGGAATTTACGGAAATTTTCTCGGGGAAAAAATAAATTCTCGGCAGGATTTTTTCGGCGGCACATCACTACCTATAGGAAAAGAAGGTATTGTCTTTCGTCAATGTTAAGTTTTAATAAATAATAATAGCATATTGTACAGGGTGACTTTTTCAAGGTGTACATAGGAGGTTAACATGAGAAATCAGTTTTTTGCAAACCGTTGCCCCCCCATTTTAACTTACGGTAATGCCTGTAGTGTCAATACAAAGATAAAAAATTTCCCCGACCGAAAATACCAAATACATGGAAATTATGCAATATTTTAGGTCAATAAATTAATTTTAAAAATTATTCATTTTCCTATTAATAGCAATAGCCATGCCAAATTTGAACAAGAAGATAAACAAATGCTTGACATTTTTCTGTCAGAATAGGTTAATGTCTCTTGACAATGTCAATTAGCCTATTCTGACAGATAAAATGTCAAGCCTTTGTTTATCTTCTTGTTCAAACTTGGCATGGCGTGCTATTAATAGGAAAATTCATATATTTAAAAATTAATTTGTGGGCCTAAAATATTGGATAATTTCCATGTTATTTGGAATTTTCACATGGGAATTTTTTTTATCTTTGTATTGACATCACAACCATTGCCGTAAGTTAAAACATCAACGGTTTGCAAAAAACTGATTTCCCATGTTAATCTCCTACATACGCCTTGAAAAAAAATCAGCCTGTATACAGCAAGGTAGAGAAATATTAATTTTTTATTTGTTTTAGAGTTAAAATGTCATTTTATGACACCAGTATTAAAAAGTGACAGATCATTGTTACTTTTAACACTAGTGTTAAAAGTGTATTAGTTACCTCCGTAATGACGAATAGAACAACATTTTTGGCATGTCAAAAAATTATTAGAAATACAAATTTAAATGTAAAAATAGTTGAAGTTATCGGTGCTGGAGATTTGATCTTGTTACCCCCGATATCCAGAAAATTGTATGATAAAGTTAAAGCCTTAACCTTCGATATTATCAACAGAGATTTAATTTTAAATGCGTAATATTTATCAAAAATAAGCACATGAAAATTGAGGTTGCAATATTAGAAATCTCTTATAACATATCGTTTCGATATGATTTTGTTCCTTAAATGCTCATTTAAAATTAAATGTCTGTTGATATTGATAATATCCGAAGTAAATACCATTGCTTGGCAAATAATAAGAACATCTCTATAGGGGAATAATGTCCACATTTCGTCTCTAAAGGCAAAATGATGTACTTGTCTATCAATTTTGATACCGTAGAAAATTACTTTTACTTTCGGTCTTGGAAAAACAGGTTTTAAAGATCCATATATAGAATACGATTTTACTATTTTAACTATGATATCTATGTTTGTGTGTACGTAAGTATGAGTGACGAATTTTATGGCTCCCATAATTCCAATAAAGTGTGTTTATTGCAAGAAAGTTTTGGTACCCATGAATATATATTTCGTGTATAAAACAAAATGCTTATTAATGTATGTAAATTAATCAAGATTACAAAAATTTCACTGATATTGCTTCAAGCAAACCTGTCAAATTAAATTGGAAATATAAGGTGTGATGTTGTTATTTACTTTCACCTTCTATAGCACACATTATAGCTACACATTTCCTGTCAATTTGTTTATTTGGTTTCCTTTCAAATATCTTATTATTCTTGGAAATCGAAATGTCTATTATATGTACGTTTATATACATGGGAATTTAATTTGAGAAATCAGTTTTAGCTGTATAAAATATCATGTTTTGGTGACCAAATTTTTGAACCAAGTAAACTTAATTTAAAGACATTATAGGGCCTATTCTGTAACTCAGTAGTTAATTTTTAACCACTGGTTAAATTTTTTAACCAATCAAGTATGTTGACATATAACAAAAAGATGGTTTTTTAATTGTCAAATCAATATCTATTGGATAAAAATTTTAACCAATGGTTTAAAATTAACCACCAAGTTACAGAATAGGGCTCTATGGGTGGTGATTTCAAGAAATGAATGTCGGGATACCTGTCAAACAAAGTATCAAGATATTTATAATTTTATTATTAAAAATGCAAAATTTTATGCTCTAAATTTCTGTTTGCTCAGAAATGAGCCTTTTTCACATTTTTCAAAAAATATTTGAAATTAAAGTTTAAACAATTTTTTTTTATATTGGTAAAAAATAATAATAATTTGTTGTTATTTTCGTAAATAATTATGTAAATAAAAAGATTGGCATCAGAAATAGTCATGAAAAACAACCCTTCACTCATGTGACGTCAAATTACATATTGCCCGTCATTCATAGCCAATAGGAAAACAGGTTGTCCATCACCTACGTTATTCATATAAATAAACATAGGCGATAGTTTGTCACATGTTAAGCTATATGAACTTTGACGTCCCATTCAGATCACGTGACTTTCAAAATATACAAATTTCATTAAATTATTGTAAAATATCTAATGGATATTTCGTGATATTTTCAGATTTGAAGCTTAAAGAATAATATTTTTTAATAATTGAATACGCATAAGGCATTTACAGGCTTATTCTGTAAAAATATCGTTATATAACAACTATCGTTATTTATAAATGTAACGATGTGATCCTGAACGACAATTTGTAAAAATCGTATTCAATAAGTAATATCGTTATAAACGTCCTCATACCGTTTGTCACAACGATTTTAGCCAATTTTTTTAGAAAAGTTAGTAACTTATTGTAAATTAGATTGTCATTATAATGTCATTTTGCAAAAAAATATTGACATTATTTTAATTATTATTTCTTTATTGAGTAAAGAATGTGTATAAATATGGATTATCAAATGGATTATTATTATCCCATAAAAGACTTTCACGACCACAAACATTTCTTTTAAAATTTAAATATGGTTGTTAATTATATATTTGATGCATGTATAAATGTTTTGTTACCTATTTTCCACTTCTTCCTGCACAAATATTAATAATAAATTAATTAACCCTTCCATTTGCTAACATTTACGGATTGAATAACAAGTGAATCCCTATCGTTCATGAACTACTTAAAATAACGACAATACGATTTCAATATAACGACATTGGTTTTACAGAATACGCTTTTTGAAAATTATTGTTATTAAACAACTTTTTCATCATAACGATACGTTATGATATAACGACATTCTCACAGAATAAGCCAGTTAATCTTTTTTACAACAGCCCTATGGGAAGCAATGAAGACTACACAAGTGATTCTGGGTTCTGATAAACATGCTGTATATATATAATAAACTGTTTTCTCATTTTAGAAAATAAAATGTCACTATCTAATTTCCATCGTTAGAGAGTAGTCTCTAAGAAGCAAATAAATAATCCAAAAAGAAGATTTGTGGAATAATTGTGTTCTCAAAATAGCCTTTTAATGATCAAACCTAGAGAAACTACAACGTCCATCATTGTTTAGTTTTTAGTTTCTTCGCGCATAAAGCACATAGAAAGTTAGCTACCAACAAAGGCTTCCACTGCTCTCAAATTAGAATGTTTAATTATAAACGATTTTCCCTAAAATAATAATGAACCTTCATAACAAAACAATAGTCCAACTGAGTTATGTTTCCCAGAATATAAATGCATTTGTATGCTGATAATTCCTCGAGTATTACGTCAAAATTGTGTTAAATAAATCATGGAATTTAACAAGATTATGGAGATATAGCACTATTTCCGCGTATTGCACAGAGAATTTGCATATAAATAGTAATAAATTAATTTTACAGAGAAAACATCTGCTTGTTTCCATTTAAATAGCAGTTGTACCTCAAGAGTTACTGAGCTCACATAATAATTACGAAATCATATCATCCACCGGAGTAGCTAACTGCATACTTTTTTCTGGAACTACTGCTTATTTGAATTATACTCGTAAAGGTGAAATTTTAATGACCTTTTCATTTTATTTAAGTATGATATATTTTTAAAAAATTACTACCTTCGTGTTTATTTCGTTATTTCTCTGTATAAAATAATTTCCTTACAAATTCTTATCATTAGATAAAACCAAATAAATATAAAAATCAACTAACAAAACAATCTCTTGTCACCATACAGCTTCTATTTTGTAATACATTCATGTATAAACTCATAAGTAACGTCAGTGTTACCCTTATAGCTACTAGATAAATTACATCTGACTCGTCCAGTATTTTGGAGCCATTTAAATCATTCAATATCAGCGTTACAGTGTTATTAATCATAGAAATTATCCATAATGACCGGTTGTTCTGCTCCAAATTGTGCAAATAATTTGAGAAATGGTTTTAATTTTTACAGGTACTAATACATATATTTTTCTTTAATCTCAAAAATCTTAACGAACCATATTTTTCTTGTATTATTATTTTAAATAAATATAATATGGCAAATATGGAAGTTATATTTAATTATGAAAAATAGTTGGCACTAATATGGCGGACAAGTCAGCTATGTATTATCTAGTAGCTGTAGTTAGCTTACTGACGTCACAAGTTTTAGGCGGTAAATATGAAAATATTAGATAGTATAATTTTGAGTATTTTATGCATTATTCTTTAATTTTTTGATTAAAAAGTATATAATAAAGTATAAAACAGGCTTAAGTATTAATTTTGTGTAGAATATGGCCGTATTAATTTAGGAATTTTTGGTTCAATATTGCACACATCTCTAACGCCTGCGAACGAAATTTGAAGCCCGACGCGTACCGGAAGCCTTTATTCGTCCAAGGGTGTAAAATTCTGTCGGCCTGTGGGATGTACATCGTATTATGCACTACTGCAATCAAATGAAATATTTTTAAATTATTTTTTAAATCCATTAAAGCTTGTTGCTGTGTACAATTATAAACAATAAGCCAATATGTTGCATTGCTATTTAAATAAAAATAAAATCAACATATCATTACGGCATTTTACCCATTGCTGGGTGTGCCAATCTGTTTTGTACACAGAATTCGGTAATAATGATGACATATTTGTACCGTGGGTGTTTACTAGGCGTCACCTCACGGGTACTCATTGTTGGCGTGGAGAGTGCACCACAGAGGTCAATTTTGTGCCATTTAAAATTTGAAATATTTGCGCCGGTCAGGATCGAACCCGGTTCCTCAGATTCGTGACCAGACACTCAGGCACGCGGCCACGAGACCCCATGCTAACTATTTGGTTATGTGAGATGTGATTTTTTTTAAATATCTTGGCTGCAGAGAATTTCTGAAGAAATGCCTCAAGCAATTCTACCCTAAAAAAACTAGTGCAGCTTTAGCGGAACTGATATCATTCTTTAAACATAAGAGTGTTGATTATGTTTCCAATTGTATTTTGACGTTTTGTTTACCATGCAGCCACCGGACTTTGCTTTACTTTACCGCCCGCATGTGTTACTTTACCGCCCGTAGAGTTTCCGCCATGGTAACCAAGATGTAAACAAACAATTTTAATGCAGTTTTGCATAAAATAAATAAAGAACGCACTGTTAATAAGAGAGAGTAGACGGGTTGGATCTACTGGAATCTACTAACCCAGGAAATCTGCTGGGGGAGTTGCGTAAGTTCAGGATCAGTTCTGGGTTACTTAAAATGTGCCAACTAAACACTATACTAACCTACCAAGTTACTCTAAAAGTTCCAAATAAATATATATGTATCATAAATCACAAATTTTTCTGGTTTTCATACAAAATCTAACAGTATAAAGTAACAGGAACTGCAGTATTCAATCCATTAAATCAAGAGTTATGATGTTATATTTATTTATATATTCGACGTAATTTGCAAGTAACTGTTGCATGACTTCAACAAAATTTTCTATTTAAAACCTATTGATCTATTGTGTTTTGTTCACCGTTCCTTCCTCTTTATCTTAGTTGGAAAATTAAAAAGTAAAATTTCATGTTGAAGGTCAGCTGGGAGAGGTCAAAGGAGTTAAGCCTGGTTCGTGTTACCTAGATTTATAATGGCAGGGTGTGGTCAAAAATGGTAAACGTTAGAAGTGAAACAATCGGTCATCTTTAAACACCAGGCCCAGCCTTATGCTCTTTATGTATAAATGTATAGTTTCAGTTTTCTCTGCAAGTCAAATCATTTATCACTATGCAATGGCTTATAAATACTGTAATACCTTATGTTTGTATGAGTTTTCTTTTCTCCTATAGGGACGGGAATTGAAGCATCAAATTAAAAAAAAGTTGTATTTGTATATTTAGGTATAAATTATTTTAAAAATAGTACCTATTACCTATACTATATTTTCTTCAGTTTTTAACAAAAAAAATACCATACTTACCTGATTTGATAATGTTCAATTTTTAGGATCGCATACTACACTATTAAAAAATCTGATGTGGCCAGCACATTACCTTTCGTTCTATGTATTTTGTACAAATTCCACACAAAAAGTTTCTTGCAAAAGATTCCATATTTCCAGTACATTACTTTCAGTCAGTACTATGTATTTTGTATATTCCTTACAGAAAGTGTCTTGTAAGAAATTCTGTATATTTCTAGTAAAATTATAACGCAAACATACCACGTCAATTGAACTTGACACTGACATTTGTCAACCAGAATTTTCTTAATATAGGTAGTAGATGTTTCCATAGTTATACAGCATACAGCTGGCTGCTTTATGAAATTTAATTTCTTTATAATTTTTTAACTGTATATCCATTGAATGTGAAGGACAAAATATAAACAAATCGTATAGAGTATAAAATATTCTTTAACAATTATAATAACATTAATTCTGAAAAAATGACATTTAACAGCGTTTTCTCAAGAAAACCTGTAAAATCTTCAAATTAGGGCACTTCCGGTTGACCAGTTATAACCAAAATCTAACCAGCTCTTCATATGGATGTAAAGAAAAGGAATACGGAAAAATTATAATTTTTGGAAAGGTGGTATTTGAGTTATGCGATCCGAAAAAATCGTCACACACACACACACATTCATCCATACATTCATATAAACAGTCATCATCATCAAAATAGTAAAATCGTATTCTGCGGACCCTAAAACACGCTGATTCATTAAAATCTCATCACCGAATTTTTTGACCAAAGACAATACCATGCTTACCTAAAGGTGACGGAAGATAAAAACAATAATATTAAGTTCATTAGAAAAGTACAATTCTTTTTGTATCACGAAAGAGGTCTAAAAAAATAGATCACACACTCCCACACACATATAATATCTGATTTGACAATGTTCAATTTTTAGGATCACACTACTATTAAAAAACAATAATCTTAACTTCATTAGAAAAGTACTATTCTTTTTGTAACACGGGGGAGGTCTAAAAGAAGCTCTGATGATGTGCTCTTACTTGTTTCCCAAATGATGGCACACTTTAGTTAGTGGAAGCTTGGATGATTGGCGTCCACGACTTTGTTAAAAGTGAGGAACTACGCATACACCTCTACTGCACACATACATGCACTCACTTGTTGACTGATGAGCGATGCTGATGAACACTTATATTCTGAACACAGACACATTTGGGGTTTTAGCTACTTAGTTTTATTTATATGATTATTACAACTTATTATTAACTAATGATTAAACTAAACATTACTGAATAATTAAACAAAAGATTAAACAAATTACATTGTTTGTATACAGTGGGCTGGCGATAAGCCAACGCCTAAAAATTAAAACATTGTGTACATGTTTCGACAACAAAGGTCTTCACAACATGACAAACTAATGCAGCCTCTCTAAAAACAACGCGTTATCTTCATGAGCAGATATCTCGAGGGGGTGCAGAGTACAGGGTGAGGCATCCATAACAAACTATCAATCCTGCGCGTAAGTTTGTAATAATTTAAATACTTAATTGTCAACACATAACTGTTAAAATGTTTTGACAGCTAGACTCAACAAACCGCTGAGGGAAAAATGATAATTATTTCTAAACACAATTTTGATAACAAAGTATTATTAAAGTAATATTATTCCGGAACTATAATTTAGAAAAGTTTGTGAAAAGTTGTTTGATTGTTATTGCAAGTCCTTGCCTTATTACATTTTGGATTGTTGTGCTGCATTGAATAAAATATTATTGAAATACTTCATCTTTCAAAGACTAAAGATTTAAATATTTTCTTTTTATTGTCAAAACTTGAATATAACCTCATTGTAAAATTTATAAAAGCTTCTTAAAGTTTTCTAAGTTTTCTGCATCTATAAAATTTTAAATAGTTAGGTATTCAAATACTTAGAAAAGAACTTTGATGTAACTCTTCGTTTTTCATTTTTAAGTAAAATAAAAAAGAACTATTAAGCACGTACCAAGCTCAATTTTACAGATAATAATATTAGATTCTTCAATTTCCTGCTCCCCTGTTCATGGCACGACAAAAACTTTAGAGTGCAATTTTGTTCAGAATTAAAAGATTTTTGAAATAACAAAAATTTAATAAAAAAAACATTAATTCATAAAATTGCTTAAAACTAAAATAATTGTATGTTACATCCATATGTTCACCCCTAAGCGCTAGCACCCGTTATATTACATTTGCCGTCATTGATAAATATGTATTTATTTATATGAAAATAAAAATAATGGTGTAAGGTAATGTGTTGGCCGCATCAGTTTTTATCTACCGTTAAAACTTGTATGTACATATTGCTAAATAATACATATAAATACACCAATATTGCACATATTTTGATTGACAAATGTATTGTTTACATTCTCATAATTTAATATTTTCTCCTCTGGATTATACTGTTTTAAATCGCAGACTGTATGTCTACTACATTTTCCACTTTTTGTCGTTTTACAGACATTAACTCTCCATCTGTCAGTTCAAAAATACCTTTCCAAAACAATCCAAAAAGAGCCACTGCTAATAATAATAAACTACACACTTTCTCATATGCCCTGTCATGTCCGCCGTATCTCTGTCCGCTGGGCTATGAACCGGTAATCCGATTTGAAAGTTAATCAAGGACCACATTACGCTCACTTTGCCCAGAGGAAATGTTACAAAAGGGCACAGGACGTAAACAATACGCTCTACTCTTATAGCTTTCTTATACCGGATATTGCATCGGCTTTGATTCTGACAAGATCTTTTTGCTTGCTTTTGATTTTTTTGTAAGTAACATAGTTTCGTTTTTCGTTCTTGTAGGAGAGGAGATTGTCACATTAATTTCTTCAGCGAATTCTTCACAATGTTGGATGACTTTTTTTACAGTATTACAGTAGAGAATTGTTACAAATTCTTCTTGGGTAGGTACAAAATACAATTATTGTCCATGGTTTATCGGTTTCACCAATGTTTCCTAATATTTAATTATTTACTGAATTTACAATAATTTATTAACCTCTACTAAGTGATGGGTCAATTCCCGAAATTAACTGATGAGGAAAAATTCCCGGAAATTTTCCAAGAAATTTCAAATATTGCGAAGAAGGGACAAGAAAGCAAGCAAAAGAACAGGCGTCAAGGACAAAATTTTCATTAAAAAAACAAAAAAAAAATATTCCCGGCCATCAAAACCTAAGTACGACACCAAATTTGTACAAAATCTTAAAAAAAATGAAATTCCAATTTGTATAGGTATATTTACATCTCATCGACATGATTCCAAATTTTCAAACCGCTCTTTTTAAATCTCTTTTTATTCTCTAAATATCTATATTTTACCCATTTCGAGGTTATAAACAAAAAATTGGTAGAGATACAAGCCTACGGACAAAATTACATAAGATTACCAATTTTGATCTAATTTCCCCAATAGGTTAATTTACTCATATATATCATAAGTCTTAAATTTTTTCCCGGAAAAAATTTCAGATTGTTACGAGAGTCGGTTGCTTAGCAATGTATGGCATTGACAAAAAAATCACGAGTTGTCAAACGAGTGAATTTTGATCAATGTCACGAGATAAATTGGCAACAAGCTCGAGTAAAGCAATCGGAATTTTTTTCCAGGATTAAATTTAACCACGAATGATATTCGGATGTCTATTTCCAAAATAAAAATCAGGTAATCATTTATATAATTTTTTTCTTGACAAAAATTTTGTAATTTTTATTGTGTTTAGAGGTTTGCTTTTTCAACGTTTTAAATAGATTCCTGTCCGAATCGACTCGTTTTTAATAAAAACTGATAACACTGCAAATGTACTTTGACAGATACGTAAACAATATGTTTCTAAAACGTCAAAAAAAATTCGCTTATCAAAACTCACTTACTTGTAAAAATACATCTTATTGACTTAAAGGGTGCGAAAAAAATTTGTGACGGTGTTTCGTCGAAATGAAACTTGGTAACTAGGTAGAATCCTGAATTTGGATTGGCTTATAAATTTATGAGTGAAATTGTCAAAAAGCATGAAATCGCTGAAAATTGTAAAAACTTTTGATTTTTTACGAATTTTGGTCATTTTCAATTATTTTGCTCTAAGAATTATATCCATTGTTCAAAAAAATTTAAAATTTGTGTGCTTTACAAGTTTAGTCGAAGAATCTAATGGCGAAGTTGCTAGAGTCGTGTCTTCACCTATTTTTGGGTTATTGCCCAAAGATAATATTTTTCATTTCTAACTTTCAAACCAGCGAATAGAAATATATTTAAAAGTCATCATCATTATTGTATAAATTCTGTCCTTCAACAGATCTCAACGGAAATGTTGTCTCCATGCTAATCTGTCCTGTTCCTCCCTAAAAGTATAAGTGAAAATTTTGTAGTTACGATAACTCAAAAATAGGTAGCTTTACAAACTTGAAGGTATAAGAAATTTTTATGGAGATGGAGATTCCATTTGCTGATCGGCCCGAGGCCTCTGCTACTATAAATGCTGCCCTGGTCCCAGTGTTATTCTGGGTAACAAGAAAAAAAAATGGAAATCCAAAAGATTAAACTATCATGTACTACTTACATGAAGCATAGTCAAAATGTTAATTTTACCAACGTTTATGCATTATTGATACGTTGTCATCGTTACAATGTAGAGTTAAATATCTAATCAGCTAACAATGTTTTATGGAACAGAGCCTGTGTATATCTAAAATGACAACAAAAACATTTACAGTTGTAACCTAGTTTACTATGTTCGTATTTATGCGTATGTAGCTTGTGCTTGAAACAAATATGAAACATGACAGCTTAACGAAAGTAAAACAATTAGAACATAAATGGTTGATCACTTAGATTCTACGTTTAGATTCTAGAATATGTTGTATCTGCAGTTTAATGATGTTTGACCATAGATGAAGCCTTATGTACCTCTAAATGAATTACCTATATGTCTGTTTCAGAATGATTAAGTAAATCTATTTATCATCAATCCCATTTATTGTTTGTTGATTATAAAAGACTAGTTTTTCACACTTAAACATATTTTTTTTATCCTTTTTAACTTCTATCGCTTTAAGGTAAAGGAAGTGTTGTCTTTGGTGAAAATATTCGATAGTGAGTTTTTAATGATTAAGCACGTTATTGTGTCCCTAGAAACTGGATCGATTTTCAAAAGACCCGAGAATGGAAGGTCAGTAAGTGTCAAAAATGAAAAAAATTAAGGATTGGTATTTGAACTGTCCCAGGTTTTCTGAAAATCGATCCAGTTTCTATCAGCCGCCTATACCACGATTTTTGCTAGAAAGTGACCATCCCTCTACCTTGTAGTACGAGAGCCCACGACCAAAACCATGTATCGCCGTTTTACGGCCTAGACCGTATAAAATCGATATAGATGACCCTAGACCCGACTAGGTGGTTAGTAACGGTCAGAAACGTAGCAGCTTCGTGGGGGACCATTTCTGCTATGTAAAAAAATTTGATATTGAAAATGTAGGTATATAGATTTTATTACATGGAATGGAACTTAATACAGTTTCCAACATAAGTAAATATGTAAGTATGTATATTTAAATTAATAAAAATTGAATGGCGGGAGGTATTGTATTGGCCATCAGATTTTTATTTTTTAAATGATATCCTTGGTACTTGCTAAGCTATCGACGTCTGAACAACGTGCTTTCAGTATCTCAGGTGGATCATTTAACTACATTCTGTAAATCAGTCGGAATACTATGGTACAGTTTGGTAAAACTCGTTGACATTTTTGTAATAAGACGAGGGTAAGCGCAACTTTTTTATGAACTTTTCTAAATTTTAGTTTCAATAACCATATTTTAACTCTGTTTATCTGTTTAAGTTATAAATGTCAAAATTCAGTTTAAAATTCTTTTCGTATTATGATAGTCGCATTTATTTGTTGATAATTAAGTCTGGAAATTATTATGTATACTTGCGTGACTTTGGATGCCCTAGCTTATGCACCCGTACCCCTAAGATAATCCTGTCCTGAAGATAGCGTTTTGTTTTTAAAGATAGTTGAGTTTAGATACTCGTGGAGTTAACATTTAAGAGTATAGATTATTTCGTCGCGTCGGGAAGACGTTAGTTGACGGAATGTAGTGTTTTGTTTTGGAAGATGTAGTGTTTTAGTTTGACCGATAACCTCTAACGATCGTCAATCATACTTGTACTTCGATCGGGTTGAGCATTTATCCCTTAAAGTCAATCCGGTCGAATAAGCTCAACCCATTTATATTTTAGAGTCGAGTTGAAAGTTTCAATCCGGTTGAAAATGCGTTTATTCCGATCATTTCAACCCACTAACTTCAATAAGGTCAATTCAACCCATTTTTAAGCGGGTTGAAACTATCGGGATAAACTAGGTATATGATTTCTAAATCATATTTATTTACGTGAGGTGCCATTATTAGAAGAAATATCGAGATAATTTGTAATTTGTAAACTCGAATCGAAATGTCACAGTTACATTTATTTCAATAATAGCCTAAGTACATCATTTTAAGTTGATTATCAACGTGTAATAGTAGATTTGAATGGCAAATCTAGAAAATCACTATTCATTTGTTTCTCTTTAAATATTTGAAATTTGGTAGGAATACTTTTCAACTCTTAGTCTGCAAGAGATAAAAATTTCAAATCGATATCTCAATGTACAGGATGTCTCATTTTCGATGTTTTTTTAAGGTATCTCGGATAATATTAATGATAGAGCGAAACCGTTTACACAATGCAGGGTCAACTTTTCGAGAAAAGTTTAATAGTCACAACAGGAATTTTCGATCTTCTTTTGTTTCTGAGCTACAGGCAAAAACTCGTTTTTCGTTTATTTTGAAAATATATCATATCTTATTTATTATGATAGAGAAAAAATGTTTTTACAAAATTTTTACCGTTTTTTAAATAGAATAAAATAGCGTAATTAGATTTTTTGAAAACTTAATAATTCTCAAGATATAACACAAACTTATGATTTTTTAAATGGGAATCTGTGTTGAAAATAGTCTCGTCTTTTTGATTTATTTATAAGCTTTTCAATGATATATAACAAGTCTACAATCTTTTGTTTTAAACATTAATAAAAGACGAATTATTAATTTATTGAGGTGAAAATATTGATAATTATCAAAAAACAAATGAAAAAATTTATTACAAATCATCATTTGTTTATTTTGATTCAATATTTATTAATTGTGTTCTCAAAATTATTCTTAACCAATTATTTTCGGGTTAGTTAAATTACTATTTATCGACGTTACAGTTGGCTTTGACACAATCCGATCAAAATAGTTTAATATGCTTTTGAAGTAAATAAATTGAAAAAATGTGTAAAACTGAAACAAATACTATTATAAATATGCAAATGATGATCTGGAATAATTTTTTTCATTCGTTTCTAGATAATTTCCAATATTTTCACCTCAATAAATTCATAATTCGTCTTTTATTAATGTTTAAAACAAAAGAATGTAGACTTGTTATATATCATTGAAAAGCTTACAAAATGAGCAAAAAGACGAGACTATTTTCAACATAGGTTCTCATTTAAAAAATCATAAGTTTGTGTTATATCTCGAGAATTATTAAGTTTTCAAAAAATCTAATTACGCCATCTTATTCTATTTAAAAAACAGTAAAAATTTTGTAAAAACATTTTTTCTCTATCATAATAAATAAGATATGATATATTTTCAAAATGAGCGAAAAACGAGTTTTTGCCTGTAGCTCAGAAACAAAAGAAGATCGCAAATTCCTGTGGTGACTATCAATCATTTCTGGAAAAGTTGACCCTGGAATGTGCAAATGGTTTTGCTCTATCATTAATGTTACCCGAGATACCTTAAAAAAACATCCAAAATGAGACACTCTGTACTGCGGAGTTATAGAGTTTGAAACAGGATTAATTTTTTTAAAGTCATCCGGTATTTAGTTAATAATACCAAATGAAATCCATAAAACGCATCCATCCGTCGCATGAATTTCCAAGCCACCTCCGTTAAAAATCCTGTAACCTTGAGTTAATCCGTTGGTTGTTACAAGTACGGAAACTAGCCGTCTAACCTAAGCATCTACCCGTCGCCGTCATCCTGAGAGTGGGAACGTTCCCATGCAGCGCTGAACAATGGGCTTGTGGCTTGGCTGCATTGCATTGCCCAAGCCGTTGCCGCAGCCGCGAAGGTGGACTCGCGAGTCGGGCGCCTCGGCCCACATTACGCCCACGAGGCACTGCACACTGCACATGCACCGCAGACAGATCATTAAGGTTCCAGCGGAGTCAATCATATAACTACGAAGCAGATAGGATTGTGTGATTGAGAATGAAAGATGATTTAAATCTAATTTTGCATTTTGCAAGGCTGATTTAAACAGATTGTAAATTATACATTTGAGGAGTACAAAAATGGTAGAGTGTAAGTGAAATTTGCCAGAATTAAACTAACTACTCGTATATGTTAGGTGTTAATAATTACTGTTGCCAATGGGAAATAAATTGCACGTACGTGTGACCAAACGTCGTGTTTTAGGCAACTTTTTAGCGGCAATTTTGATATCGGCAATTTTCTTGAAGTAACTCGTTTGAGCGCATGCACTAGATCAGGGATGGCGAACCAATGGCACACGTGCCACAAATGGCACGCGACACAATATTTTGGGCACGTCACTGATCACAAAATTCATTATTAGAAATGGTGTCATAAGTTTATTTCAAACAGACGCAGGGCATTCGATTTTTCAATTCCACTGCATCATTCACCAACAAGCCTTGTGTGCTAAGAGTGGTTTAACATCTCTTGATAATGTAATGGCGGTAGTCACAAAAATAGTCAACCTCATCTCGTCGCAGGCTTTAAACAAGCGAAAGTTTGATGCTTTGTTAGATGAAGTCAACTCGGTGTGCAATGGCTTACTGATGTAAAATCACAGTTGTTGGATGTTATGTGGCTTTCAAAATTGATATTTTTTACAGACATATGCCAACATTTAAATAAGTTAAACATGAAGCTTCAGGGCATAAATAAAACAATTATCGTCATGATAGATCTCATTCGCGCTTTTGAGGTTAAACTGCAAGTTTTCAGGAACGATATTATCACAAGAAACTATAAGTATTTTCCAAATTTGAAAAAATATATCAACGATTTAGAAATACATGAGAAACCAGACGAAGACCAAGTTAACTGAAGAATTTATTTCTATGATTGATTCTTCAATCAAGGAATTTCCAGCTAGATTTTCTCTGTTCAAAGAATTATCGGAAATACTCAAGTTTATTATGTACCCTGATGTGACATCATTTGATAAACTGAATTTGTCCCAATTCGATTGGTTGGAAATTGAAGAATTTGAAATGCAACTGATTGATTTCCAGTCTAGTTCAATATGGATTCAAAAATTTATTGAAACAAGGAAAGAGTTAGAATTAATTGTAACAGAAAGATTGACAAGTAATATAAGTGAAAATGCTAATAACAAAATTTTGGAAACATGGAATGCATTACCAGACATTTAATTGATTGAAGAAGCTGGCTCATGCTATTTTAACAATATTTTCATCAACCTATGCCTATGAGTCATTATTTTCAGAGATGAATAACATTAAAGACTCGGTTAGAAACCGTTTGACAGATGACTCCAGTTCAGCATGCATTCTGCTAAAAGTAACATCTTACAACCCTATCATATGTTATTTGTCATCTAACCTGCAACAACAGAAGTCACACTAATTTTACTTTAATTTAAATTACGCGTATAATTGAAACATTGCAAAATGTTCCTACTTTTTTGTAGTAAATAAAGAGTTTTGAGTTGATAGTATTTATTACTATTATTTTCCCAATAATCACAAAATCAAAATTATTTGATGGCACGTCTATGACCTCATTAAACATTTCTTTAGAAAAATGGCACGTTGATACGTAAAAGTTCGCCATCCCTGCACTAGATCACAGAAGTAACCAAAAATAACTAACATCAGATCACAGCGCAGGCGTCATTTATGTCAAACTCATACTTACTTGATAACAAACATTTCATTTTGTGTATTCTTGACATTTTTGTTTACACAATATATGACACAAATATGTATGGTGTGTTTCAAGATATTTGCAAATCTACCTGCCTTGGTAATACACCGCAAAACAGCACAGTATTTACAGTCCTATGCGTCAGGGGAGGATTAGCAAAATTTGGAACACGATGTAGCGGTACTTTCTCAAAATCCCGCTAATTAATATACCTGCTTTTATTTATAATTTGTGAAAATTTGATGTAATGTCATATTCTTTGTTCTGAATTTCTTAAAATTCAAGTGAAACATTCTACACAAATATTTCATGTGCTGGATTTCAAATATTTTGTTACAACCCTGTTATGTTACCCATCAAGCCCATTTAAGAAGCCATCCGCTGCGTAAGTCGAGGCAGGTACGTTTGCAAATATCTTGAAACAAACTATAAATGTCAATATCCAAAAGGCAGGCTTCAAACATCATATTTCGCTATATCAGGTTGACACATTAAATAACGTAATTCCCTAGATTTTAAGGCAACGTTACACCCGTTGGATAGAATAATCGTCATCTTGCCAATATTGGAACCTAAACACAACCGACGTTTCGGTACACTCGGGGTAAGTAAAATCTTGGAGTGCGCAAACAGATGTGTACAAATGCGCTTTTTATGAATTTTATATGTTAAAAAAACTGAATGTGTAAAATGAATGTATTTTGTGTACATGAGTATATGTAAAATTTTGTAAGATCTTACTTACCCAGATGCAGATACAAGAGAATACCAAAATCTTGGTTGTGTAAGAGAGTAAAAAAATGCTGTTTGATTCAGATTTCGAGTAATTGTAACACCTAATCTATACCATAGTCGAAAATTTTCCACATTTAATTATGTTATAGTATACTTACTACTGATACTTTTTGTGACTTTAATTCCAATATTGAAACTAAATTTTAGGACTAAAAGTACGTAATGAAAAGTTTTATACGAGGGCCACGCTTTAATTATTGAGGATAAGTAAACTAGGTAGGCTCTGTGGAAAACAAAATTTGCATTATATTTTAAAACAGTAATTTATCTGTTATTAAAAATTATTAAGTTGCAAAAGTTATGTTAGATCAATATCGCTGTGTGTGGGAAATATGGTAATAACTAAAAATCGAAAAAAAATAACCGCTAGGCATATTTTGAAAAATACAGGGTAGAAGGTTTTCGTATGAAGAAGAAATTGATGCTATATAATGCATTTTGTAAACTGTCTTTTCTTGTTTTAAAATTAATTTTTAGTACGCTTCAATTATGTTTTATTAAATATACTTGCAATAAAAATACAACATAAATATAATAAACAATTACAAATCAGGTAATATATAATGCATTATCAAAATCTATGTCGGTAGGTGTAAAATCCTCTAAAAAAATTTACGTTTGTCAGTAACTCCAAAACGTAACTGTGCCTGCGTTTGTTGAATTCCTTCTAAAGATAATTTTGCAAATGTTCTCCTTTTGTAGACATCCGTGGATAAATATGTCGTAAGCGACACAGAAAAAAAAATTATATTTAAATTTTTAATTCAATATTCGTAAATTTTAATTCAATACATGCATTGTTATGAGTACAATTAATGTCTTTGTTTGTAACAATGTAAAATAGTTAAAGAAAGAATACCTACGTAACATAAAATATTTTCATTTAAAAATTACCTGAAACTCATATACAACTAACATTGTACAGAGTGATCAAAATCATCTGATACTCACGTGACCTGATTAGTTATCAATATTTTACTCCGCGGAAACAAGTATTAGCAATTGCGTGCAATTCATGTTCTATCAATCTGTCAAATATCTGTTACGTTCTTTGTTCCATTTTACCGTCTTTATTTCCTGCATTTCATAATAACATTATCGTCCAGTCTTTTTCAAGGCTCCTCTTTCATTTGATATTCATATCTCAGAACACGATATTTGGCGATAACACAGTTTTCAAAAAACTGCGCTGACATGTATAAAACACAAAAATTTAGGAGCATAAAATAAAATACAGACCAAAATAAGTGAAAATGCAATCAACATGACAAATTAACATTAAGTACAGTGCTTATTTACCAAAATCTCGATATACAATTTTTAGCACAATCCCTATATATCTCTTACCGAAGCTGGATAACCCAATAATTCAACTAAACCAGTAATAGATTATGTAGGTATCCAATATTTAGGTGTTGATTCAAAATGGCAACAGTTGTTACTAAACAATGTAATGAGCGGACAACGGACGTCTTTAATTTTGTGTAATGGCGCACGGCACGATTATGGCTTATCATTAATTTCCAATATTTAATATGTATCTTTTATACATAATTTGTTTCTACACTTCAGACTCAAATACAAATGGAAGTGTTAATGCATTTCTGATACGATAATTTCTAACCTCGTTAAATCCTAACAATTATTTAAGTATAATAAAATTTAAATTTGAACAAAAACCATGTAAAATAAAAACAATTTAAAAGGGTAGAATAAAACCGTGAGAATACATGAAAAAACTAGTAAACCATTTAAAAATTAATTATGAAGACATTATCTATAATATTTACGAGCTCTAAGGCCAACTTCTTGAGAAAAACAGCCCTAAATTTTATTTAAAACTTAAAACAATACACTAGATCCATTTAAAACAAATTAATTACCTACATTAATTTAACTAATAACACAGCTGGTATATCCACGTAAATACGAAGGCGTAAGCTAATTAACATTTTTTGTCGTTATTAATTACACTTTAATAACCGCTCTGTGGCTGTGTACGGAATGGTTACACGCTACCTGGCGCGCTGTGCCGGAAGTTTGTCGTGCTCATCTTGATGAGCTTTATTTCAGTTTTGATTGTGTGAAAATTTAACGCTCTATTTCTACCCATTGTTTGGATGTTCTCATCGTATTTTGGAGTACGTGATAGGCTCTTGGTGATAATACGAACATTTATACGAAATTTAATGCTAACTAAATAAACATCACACCATTTATTCATTGTTGGATCCAGTAGGCTTGTTTAAGCAGATTTCCATTATCATCAAATGGCATGTCGCTGTTTTCATATGGTAACTAAGATGAAAGTTAGTTGAGTTTCATAAAATTGGTTAATACCAAAGTGAATCGTATTGATTTTAAAAATTTGTTTCTTTATGAATTTTCATTTCATTGTAAGCGACCTGTAATTCTACATATTTTTAATTATGATTCGATATGCTATAATATTCTTTTTTAAAAAATTGCACGGTCTGTTTTTTTAAAATGTTTACAGATTAGGTTTTCAAAGCAATATGGTGTCTTTACAAATTATTATTGATTGGTAAGTGATTGTGATTTCTTACCGATCAGGAAACAAGGCGGTAAAATAAATAAAAAATAAACGATGTCAACGATCAAGGAATACTTTCAAAATTCATCTAAAAATTTTAATGTAAAAATAGTTTTCAAATATATCTAATTTGAATTTTTTTATTGCGTCGATCGATTGGACAAAAACGTAATAAGCATTGCAGTGCTTTTGCTACCGGTATCGAATGTATTGGCGATCTAGACTTTCAACGGTAACCCTCAAAAATTACAAAGTGGGTTCACATTTATAAACATCCATGCCTTAGCCTTAGCGGCATTCGACACGGGACGCCAAGCGTGCTCATGACTAAAAGCCTTTGCTCTTCTAACTATTGAGCCACCGGAGCCGATAACTGCCCTTAATTAAATTAATAACTACCATGGCGTAGATGTTTTATTCCCAAAAAGTAGTCTTGTACAGTGAACTATGAATCTCATTATAGAATTTGCCAATTGGCCGTTAGAAAGTTTTATGGGGCTTGCGGTTAAGGTTCCTAGAGCCAGATAGATTTTCCTGCCTTGAACCGTACCCGAAATTTGACTTTAAAAAATGGCTATAATAAGAGTGCCACGAATGGAAAAAAATTACTACATGTTATTTTTATTACATAGAATTAGAGTGCCCTAACCTAAAGAAGTGAATGTTTTGTTTTTGTAAGTGATCATAAATGGCTGCGTTCAGCACGGCACAGCGCTGCGCTGAGCACCGAAGTTTGCCGAACGCAATGAATAGACGAATGTGAGCAACTGTATTCGGCAACCTTCGGTGCTCAGCGCTGTGCCGTGCTGAACGCGGCCAATGTCAACGTAAACAAAATATTCATCTATTTCATTCATGGCAATCTAATTCTATATTTAAAAAATCAACACATTCGTTTTTTCCATTCATGACACTCTTATGTCCGGTTGCAGAAACGTTAATCAACGCATTGTTCGGTTAGTGGTTCATCAAAACGAACAAATGCAACTCGATTTTGTGACAGCAATGATTTAAATGTCATAAGAACAAGAAAACTGATTCGAATTTGTTCGTTTTGATGAACCGTTAATCGAACAATGCGTTGATTAACGTTTCTGTGACCGGGCATTAAAGTTATAGCCATATTTTAATCAAATTAATATAAAACTTTACATGCATTTTTCTCAAAAAAATCATTATGTAAGGGAATAAAAATATTATATCACTGAATTCAGAATTAAATTCTTTAACGAATTAGCAAATAAAAAATATATAATCTAATTTAAAATTTAAAAGTTGTCCCGTATTTTGAGAACCCCTGGTCCAAAAAATAATTTATCTTTTCTTTAAATTTGTCTTGTGAAATATAAATTGTTTGCCCATTTAACCGTCTTTGTAACTCTTATAGTTCTCGAAATAGCAATGGTGGCCCATTTAAAATGAACACCCTGTATAAATGACCCATATTTTCATTTGTTATTACGGAGGAGCTGAGTTATAAATTAATACATATATCATCACGGTATATTACTCATTACTGGGTATGCCAATCTGCTTTGTACACAAATATTGGTAATATTTGCACCTTGTTGCCGCTTACCATGCATCATCTCACGGGCACTCATTTCTGGCGTGAAAAACGCACCACCGGGGTTAATTTTATTCTATTAAAAATTAAAATTCGAAATAATTTTTGGCGTCGGTCGGGACAGAACCCGGGTCCTCATATTCGCGACCAGACACTTAGGTACACGGCCAAGAGACCCCACTTATATAAGAAATATTATTTTGTTATTGAATATAAAAGTTTACTAATATTGATTTAAGTTAGAACACCGTACTTTAATTTATCATAAAAATAAGAACCTAAATACGTTTGTATTTAAATTAATATAAATTTGAATACTACATCAAATATTTATTTTTAATAGGATGAACGCAATTTGAAACTTGTACAGCAATTAACGTATTTGCATAACATAAATATGTGAACAGTTACTAGTAAAACAATAATTATTACATGGAATTTTCATCATAATTAATACTTTTAAGGATTATTAAAACATTATAAGCTCCTTTGTATTACATAGTAATTTAACGACCTGCATATATATTAGACAATTAGAGCTTAAAATTAATATATAATAATTAGCAACCATGCCTGTGATTAAAACGTAGGAGTAAAGTATTTACAATTCTAATTAGTTTCAACAAATGGAAATACTCGTGTGTAATACGTTTGTTTATAGCTGGTTTCCGCGTTGGAAATCGACATAAACATTCTTTCTAGGTCATTCTCATGTCATGGATTGGATAAAGTTCTTGTATTTCACACATTGGCTACATTCCAAACATTTATTCTTTCTTCAATCGTGCAGATTTTTACAGACTCTGACCCTGAAATTCGCATAAATTTTTTCCTACTAAGGACACTGTTTATTTCTTCAACATGAAATATATTCTTTTCCATTTGAAAATTCAGCTACGAATAGTATTATTTTACGAATTACGTGTATTTAGTTCAATAATCATAAAATTATTAACCGTCTTTCTATAACTGCAACTTTATGTAATTTAAATAAATTATCAATTATCGTGGTCGTTCAATCAAAAATCAGTAATGTCCATTTGCACCAATAAAGGCAGGGGCTTACTTGAGCGACGCGAAGAGCAGTAAAGCGAAGCACGGATAAGAGAAGTTTTTTTCATTTATTGTATTCTTAAGGCCAACGCGCACTTGAGCGACCGAAGCGAAGCGCGGTGAAGAGAAGTTTTTTCATTCAATCAATTATTGTATATACGCGCATTTAGGAGCAGCGAAGAGCAGAGGAACAAGGCGACTATACACAAAAAGGGCAAAACGCACTTGAGCGACCGAAGTGAAGCGCGGTGAAGAGAAGTTTTTTCATTCAATCTATTATTGTGTATACGTGCATTTTGGAGCAGCGAAGAGCAGAGGAACAAGGCGACTATACACAAAAAGGGCAAAACACACTTGAGCGACCGAAGCGAAGAGAATTTTTTTCATTCAATATATTATTGTGTGTATACGCGCACTTTGGAGAAGCGAAGAGCAGAGCAACGAGGCGACTATACACATAATAATGTTTTGAATCCCCATAAACAAAAAAAATACATCGAAATTTTGACAGCAATGTTTTATAATATATTTGTCATTTCATTTCGATTCAATATTTTCATTTTAAAAACTCATAAAAAGTTATGTTGGAATAAGAAAATCAGGTACGCCGTGGAAAATAAAATTTGCACATAATTTTAAACAGTTGTTTTTGTTTGTCATTTGAAATGAATTTGCGGAAGTTAAGTTAGTTAAACTTAGTTAATCATTTTTTTAAAAGACCTATCGTTAAAAATAAAAATAAGAACATTTTATAATCATGATTTATAATTTGACAGCTTTGACAGTTTTTAAGCCAACCTTGAAATAATAGTACACGTTTTAAATTCTTCGATAATTATTTTGACAGCTTTAGGATCGGTTGGAGCCTTCAAGAAGTGCAAGTGAAGTTATTGTTAGAGAGATCTATTTTGAAAATATAAAAATAAAATTCTAAAAAATATTAACCAAAGTGTCTGTCTTAATAATTCTGGCGTGACACTCGTACTTAGTCAGTTTTTATTAGTCTTACATTTCCTATTGCAAATTGTTGGTAATTCAAATTTTGCAATTGACAGCACTTAAACATGCCATTATCAAAAAATAAATGTTAGTTTACATATATTTGCATAAAATATTTTGCCTAGAACAATAAAAATTAACTTTCTTGCTTCTCGACTAATATTCTGTGCTTCACCGCATATTTAAATGTAATTAAAAATAATCATTAGTAAAGCAATCAAAACATTATTCGTGTTGGTCGTTAAGTCATATTACTTCACATCATTTCAAGGTGTAATATTTCGAATGAGTGATACTTGCATTACCTGTTCTATTTGCAATACGTGTTATTGCTATTGAACAAACAATACTTTTACCAATTAGAGTTAAATAAAGATTTAGATATAGTCTATTTGTTTATAAAGAGTTAGAGAAAATGTTGACAAGTTATAATAAGTATTAAATAAATATTTATACCTTGAAATGTAGTAGTAAGAATAATCAATCATATTTATATTTAAATTACGGGAGAAAAAGTTTTTCTTGCATATCAAAATACGTGACTACTTGACATTTTAATAATTGTGTTCCAGATTTGTTTTTACGGTATTATTTCTGTAATTTAACTGGAAGTACGTATGACATATAAAATATAAATTTAAATTACTTTCAAATAATATGACATTTCACATTTCACAACATTCAAATATGTTTGCTTTCTAATACCAGTAAAGTATAATTTAAATTAATGTAACTTTTATACCGTACTGAGTGGCGCTCGAAATCTGTTACATAGGCATTTAACATGGGAAAACTGTTTTTCACAGCGCATTGCTCCCCAAATTATTTTAGAAAAAAAGTCTTCAAATAAAAGTTGTAGAATATACAATTTTTCATTTGAATCAATAATCAAAATTAATTTTGCATGCTTTGTAAGAGCAGAAATTTTATCACACTTCGATAATCCAATTTAGTTTCACTGACTTTTTAACCCAAAATTTTACGCTAAT